>OX439001.1:41346522-41946522 GCA_949316495.1 Amphiduros pacificus | reverse complement strand
GACGCATCATAATGACTCTCATATGGTTTTTCACCTCTCTGGCCCTGGCGGTCATTGTGCCAAACATTGGAGCGGTCATTTCAGTCCTGGGAGGACTGGCAGCATTATTTATATTTACATTTCCAGGTAAAGTGCTGTCAATCAAACCGTTTTGCGTTTTAGCATAACATGTGCAATGTTAAAATCTTTTTTACCCTCAGCCCCTGATGTAATCAGGCTGAGGGTATTGCAGTACTCCTGGCGTGGGTATGTATGTATGTATGTATGTCTGTATGTATGTCTGTAGCGAACATCCTTGTCATCGCGATAACTTGAGAACAAATGATGGCAGCTTCATGAAACTTGACACACATAGGTAAGCATCTGGTGAAAACCTCGGACGAGTTTGATGGACAGCGACCTTGACCTATTTTTCAAGGTCACAGGGACAATTATGTGAAATCCCAAGAATTGCAATAACTTAAGAACAAATGATGGCAGCTTTATGAGATTTGACACACATAAGCATCTGGTGAAGACCTCAGAATTTTTTCTATGAAACATGACCTTCACCTACTTTTCAAGGTCACAGGGACAATTATGTGAAATCATCCTTGTCATCGCGATAACTCTAGAACAAATGATGGCAGCTTCATGAAACTTGACACACATAAGCATCCGGTTAAAAGCTCAGACGAGTTCGATGAACAGCGACCTTGACCTATTTTCAAGGTCACAGGGACAATAATGTGAAATCCCAAGAATCACAATAACTCAAGAACAAATGATGGCAGCTTTATGAGATTTGACACACATAATCATCTGTTGAAGACCTCAGAATTTTTTCTATGAAACATGACCTTCACCTACTTTTCAAGGTCACAGGGACAATTATGTGAAATCATCCTTGTCATCGTGATAACTCTAGAACAAATGATGGCAGCTTCATGAAACTTGACACACATAAGCATCAGGTGAAAACCTCGGACGAGTTCAGTGGACGGCGACCTTCACCTACTTTTCAAGGTCACAGGGACAATTATGTGAAATCATCCTTGTCATTTTGATAATTCAAGAACAAATAATGGCAGCTTCACTAAACTTGACACACATAAGCATCTGGTGAAACCCTCGGACAAGACCGATGGACGGCGACCTTGACATATTTTTCAAGGTCACAGGGACAGTTGTGTGAATTCCTTAGAATCACAATAACTCTAGAACAAATGATAGCAGCTTTATGAGATTTGACACACATGAGCATCTGTTGAAGACCTCAGACATTTTTCTATGGAACATGACCTTCACCTACTTTTCAAGGTCACAGTGACAATTATGTGAAATCCCTATCATTGCTATAACTCGAGAACAAATGATGGCAGCTTTATGAGACTTGACACACATAAGCATCTGGTGAAGACCTCAGTGAAGACCTTCACCTACTTTTCAAGGTCACAGTAACAATTATGTGGTGCGGTGACGTTTTGTTCACAAATATTGTGTGGAGCGAATGTTGTGCAATAAGTTACCAGGGCTGAGGGTTGATGCATCTCAGATGCCTATGTTTCAGTTAATCTTTTCCAAATTGTACTCTATTTAAAAATCTTAAGAAAAAGGTGGAATTAAAGGAGATTTAAGCTTTTTGAGTTGCTAAATAGTCACACAGTTGTAGCATTCCCATGATTTATTATTGACCGCATATGCAGATGACATCATCTATATTCTGTAGATCAATACGTATAATTTTGAACAAGTGATCCAATAAATATCATATGTTTTATTATGTTTTGGAGGTGTGTGGTCTAAATTCCTTGTCCAAAAAAATGCCATGGTTTTGGAATATGCAAAATTAGTTTCATGGTCTTTTGGATTTCTTTACATTCAAACTTTGGTACACCAAAAATGGTCAAACGAGATGACTCTAAAACCATTAGTTCAATCATGTCCATTAAATGCCTGTGATCGTGCATTCCTAATTGGCTTGTGTGTGTTGTTCTATAGGTCTATGTTTGATGCAAGTGCTGCTACAGAGGTACGTGGACCGTGGACGTCAGCCAATCAAGTACTTCCTCCTCTTCGCCATGGCAGCTGGCTACCTTATCATTGGAGCGTTCATATTTGGTGTTGTTACCACTCAATCAATATGGGATGACATTGTACTGTCACAACCCAAAACACTAATATGTCAATAGCATCTCCCATTTATCACTAGATGAATGAGTGACATGGGGGTTACTCAATTTTCTTAAGTACTTTTTGGATGCATGAAATACATAGGATTTTGACCATTTTTGTACATTTTATTGCACATACATATATCATGAGGCAAGGGTTAAGGATTGTCACACAAAACAAGAATAAAATATATTATACCAGTAAAAAGGTTTCAACTGACCATTTTCATTGAGATTGTTAATGATGCCTTTGTTGTTCTAAGTTTTCCTGAAAATTAAAGGGATTAAGCACCGATTTTGAAAAAAAAGTTTAAAATTCACATATTGGTGATAAATGTATTTGTCTTTCATGTCGATAAACGTTTTGAAAATGCATCCCCATCATTGTCTGTAAAACCTATTTGAACATGAACCTAATATATAGGCCCCTAATGTCCACGCCCATTTCTTGAAATCAAATCATCAGATTACGTTTTTAAAATGAATTGAATTCTTTCATACAGAGTATGCAGGTTACCCTTTGTTGTGGGGGGGATGGGTAAGTTAAAAAATGGCTGACCTTAGCAATTTTCAAGGTGAAGCACATCCCTTTCTTCAAAACACTAGATAGATATATATGAAAAAAATATCATAAGGAACTGACCTTTGCCAATTTTCAAGGTCAACCCAAGCCAATTTTCCAATATTATCCGCATTTTGGTTTGGATTATTTGGATTAACATCCCTAAACAGGTATGTAGAATAACCTGAGTGAGTGGTAGGCGTATTATCAAAGGAATCTCACGTTTTGACCTTAATTACTGATATGTTCTCAGTAATTATAAGAGGAACTTATTTGTTAGTATTAAATTTGAACATATGGGGCAAGTGTGCAATGTAATGTTAATTTCACCTTTTGACCTTTCTGCAATAACTAGGCCATGATTTAGGAACTATTAATTCAAAACTCATAATTAATACAAAACTCATCATAATTGATATATATATATATATATATATATATATATATATATATATATATATATATATATATATATATATATATATATATATATATCCATAAAATGTCCTTCCCGTCCATTGCCGGTGGTGGATGTTGACGTCATTCCCATATATATATATTGTCCATTGCCGGTGGTGGATGTTGACGTCATTCCCATATATATATATATATATATATATATATATATATATATATATATATATATATATATATATATATATATATATGGGAATGACGTCAACATCCGGTGGTGGATGTTGACGTCATTCCCATATATATATATATATATATATATATATATATATATATGGGAATGACGTCAACATCCACCACCGGCAATGGACGGGAAGGACATTTTTCTGGCTTAGTGATGTAATAATAATGTTACAAAAGTTCATGATCCAAACTATCTGACGTCATTGTCATGATTAAGGTAACAAGTTGTAGCAGTGCCGTAGCTAGGGGGGTTTCCGGGTTGCCCGGAAACCCCCCCCCCCCTTTAGTAGTTAATAGTTTCAACACAATGATTTCAACTATTTCATATGGTTTTCAATTTTGGAAACCCCCCCTAACCCAATCCTAGCTACGGCACTGTGTAGCCCTTCAGAATGTTACAATATGACATCTTTAGAACAAGAATATTAGAATTACTCAAAAGGCACATCCATAAAAAATAAATTCATTGTGTCAAATTTGTAAAAACATACTGACACAAAAATTGACAGTTTGTATATTGTTCAAGCAAAATAAAAATTTGATTTGGCATGCAGATAGTTTTATTGTTTTCTTTTTGCCACTAATTCAAAGAATCACAGATCTACAAAATCGGCAGTTAGACATAATATGCCCTACCCTAAAACTGTGGAGATTAAGATTTTGTATTTGGTTGTTTTTAGCTATGCTGACCAAGTTAGGGGCAGTGATGCAATTTTCTGTCATTCTGTCCATCAAATTTGATCTTTGAAGAAATTACTGGTCGGAGTTCTTAGCAATTAGTAGGAAAGATGTCATGTTTACAGGGGACTAATTCTATCTATATTCCATTCAGCTGGAATATGTGTCCATTTTGTTATGATCTTTTTCAAAAAATCTAATTGCTGTCAGTTGTCAAGGAGGCTGCCATTTTGAATAACATATTAGCCAATGAGAATCAACAAAACAAGTTTTGGCCAAATTCAATGTCACATACATTTTGATTGGTCTGGAAAATGATTTGAATGACCATTTATGAAACAATTTCCAGAAAACGTTCTGTCTTGCAACACAAAAAGATCCATAATTTTTTGCGCTTCAATATTGAATGTACTGTTCCCAAATCAAAGAGCTTTTGAGCTCTTGTGTGCCAAGAATGTGGAATGTCCTTTATGTAAAGAATATAATATATATTGTAAATGAATGGATTGTTTACAAAAAAATATTAAATAAATGGAAGCACTTATTCCAAAAACATTTTCATCAAAGTGCCATGAGCAGACAGTGTTTATGTGTTTCATTTTCCCAGAGACATTTAAAGCATGTTTAAATATCTCTGATTTTCCTAAAGGTCATTCTTTTACACTTAGTGGAAGAGAATAAAATATGAACTTTTACAAGGTTCAAATATATTCCCTGTTATAATCGAAACACTACCAGACGACATTCTGCCACCAGAGGGCACTCACCACAAACGTCCACAAATTGCCTTAATATAAAAATCAAGCAGTCCTCAAACATCTAACAGACACATATAACATATGTTGAATGTAATAGTTTTATTTCTGGAAAAAAACAAAACAAATCAAAACTTTGCTATAATGATATGCTGTACTATACTTTTTCAATTTTACGTTTACAAATGTATCTATCTGATCATATATAAGCATTTACCCTTATATTCATCTTGCCCTTATATTCATTTAGCCCGTATCTTCATTTAGCCCGTCTAGACCTTATCTTCTAGCTCTTATCTTCATCTAGCCATCAATCCAATCTAACACTAATCTAAATCTCGCTGATGTTCATCTAGCATTTTTCTTCATCTAGCCCTTAACTTCATCTAGCCCTTATATTCAACTAGCCCTTATCTTCATATAGCCCTTATCTTCATCTAGCCCTAATCTTCATTATGCTCTTATCTTCATTTCGCCTTTTTCTTCATCTAGCCCTTTTCTTAATTTAGCCCTAATCTTCAACTAGCCCTTATCCCCATCTAGCTCTTATCTTCATCTAGCCCTAATCTTCATCTAGCCCTTATCTTCAAATACCCTTATATTCATCTAGCCCTTCTCTTTATTTAGCCCTTATCTTAATCTAGCCCCTATCTTTATCTAGCGCTTATCTTCATCTAGATACATATAACATATAGCCTTTTCTTCATAGCCCTTATCTAGCCTTTCTTTTCATAGCCCTTATTAGCCCTTCTCTTCATCTAGCCGTTCTCTTTATGTAGCTCTTCATTTAGACGTTTTATTCATCTAGCCCTTTTCTTCATGCCCTGATCTTTATCTAGTTGTCTCTCCAATTTACCCCTAACTTCATGTAGCTCTTATATTCATCTAGACCTTGTCTTCATCCAGCCCCTATCTTCATCTAACCCTTTTATCCATCAAACTCTAATTTAAATCTTCATCTATACCGTATCTTCATCCAGCCCTTATATTCATCTAGCTCTGATCTTCATCTATTTGTCTATCCAATCAATCCCTTATCTTCATGTAGCCATTATCTTCATGTAGCCTTTTTCTTCATCTAGTCCTTAACTTCATCTAGCCCTTGTCTTCATCTAGGCCTTATCTTTTTCTAGCTCTAACATAATCTAGTCGTCTATCCAATCTAACACTAATCTAAATCTAGCCCTTATGTTCATAAAGCCCTATTCTTTATCTAGCCCCTATCTTCATCTTGCTCTTTTAATTTTGCCCTCTTATCTTCTTCTGGCCTATTCATCCATCTAGCCCATATCATCATCCAGCCTTTATCATCATCTAGCCCTTATCATCATCTAGCCCTTATCATCATCTAGCCCTTATCATCATTTAGCCCTTATCATCATTTAGCCCTTATCTTCATCTAGCCTTTATCTTCATCTAGCCCTTATCTTCGTGTAGCCCTTATCTTCATTTAGCCCTGATCTTCGTGTAGCCCTTATCTTCATGTATCCCATTTCTTCATCTAGCCCTAATCTTCATTGAGTTGTCTATCCAATCTAGCCCTTATCTTCATCTAGCCCCTATCTTCATCTCGCCCTTATATCCATCAAACCCTAATTTAAATCTAGCCCTTATCTTCATCTATGCATTATCTTCATATAGACCTTATCTTTATGTAGCTCTTATCTTCATCTGACTCTATCTTCATCTAACCCTCTTCATTTCGCCTTTATCCTCATCCATCCCTTATCTTCATCTATCCCATGCATCCATCTAATAATAATCTAAATCTAGTCATTATCTTCATCTAGCTCTTAACTTCATCTAGTCATCTATCCAATCTAACACTAATCGAAATCTAGCCCTTATGTTCATAAAGGGTTTTTCTTTATCAAGCCCCTATCTTCATCTTGCCTTTTTTAATTTTGCCTTTATCATCATCTATCCCTTATCTTCATTTAGCCCTTATCTTCATCTAGCCCTGATCTTTATCTAGTTGTCTATCCAATCTAGCCCTTATCTCCAAGTACTCTTATCTTCATCTAGCCCTTATCTTCATCTAGTCCTTATAGTCCAGTCAATCTAGGCCAAAAAAGGGCTTAACCTAAAACAAATTGCAACAGAATTTATTTTGATTGTTTCAGGTCCAGGGGATTGTCCTTTTTAACATATCAAAAGTCTAGAAAAATCTAAGCATGGAAACATGGTCAAAATTATTGATGCTTACAACCCACTTTTCTTGAAAAATCTCCCAAAACCATGGGTATTTTATTATGACAATTATTATGCTTTCATGAATTTACATTATCTTTTAACACAAAACATCACACTGTGCTCTAGTTTCAGTATTATACATACTCATCCAGGCATAGATCTACACTCTGGCATTCTTTAACAATATTGTTCTATATATTTTCAGTTCTTAAGGAATATATAAATGTTCATACAAATGTATGTTCTTACATGCGTCATAATCATGATCCATTTTTCATCAATGTAAATACTGGATGTTTTGATAAAGAAAATATTCTAGATATGAATGTTCAAAGGTGCCATAATATGACACTGAACAAAATATGATCATTAACTTAGCCAATCCAGCATGTAATACTGAATATTAAAGATGCAATCACAACTGATATTATAACCATACATGCCATACATAAAACCATTATTAGACATGAATTATTAGACATCTACATTAATCAGCATTAATTACACTGCAATCATTGGAAGAGTGCACTTAATGATCATCTTGATCAATAATGTCAATGTTATCTAGCTGGACAGAATATTTTTTGTGTATGCAACTCCTTTACACTGTCAACATACAATGGAGCACAACAGATTTTGTGTTCTTCAGGTGTGTCAGAGGCTTCCACAGTCACTGTGACACTTGCACTGGATCACCTTAAGAATGTTCTGAGGTACTGGTGGGAGGTCAGTCATCACTGGCAACACAATTCCATTTGTCAGCTTTCAGCCCCATTCCTCTGCCAACACTGCTTCATCTAATGATCCTTTCCATACCAGAATCTGGAAGAACATTCACAGGCTGTGGAATTTGGATGCTGCAGATGTTGTGGATAAGGTATGGGGTGTGACATGTGAGCACCTTGTGATAATCTTTTCATAGACCCTCTTATATATCAGAACATTCAAGTTTCACTTTGTTTAGCATTGTACACACATACCAAGGTCTATTCACCTGCAGTAATGATTTCCTCTTTTGTACTGTTAGAATCACTGAACAGTTTGGCTTGCTCACTGAACTCCTGACTAGCTCTGAACTTCCAGAGTGAAGCACCCTTCCCAATACCAAACAGATGGAATGCAGTATCACAACCAAGTATGGAATACAGAAACAGATAGTTGTCACACACCTCGGAACCAATTTCTTTCTTCACCTTTTTGATGCCACATACACATTACCTGGAAGATTCACCCTTCGGTGATGGATGGAAATAGGCCTCCTGGAAGATTGACCCTTCAGTGATGGATGGAAATAGGCCTCCTTTGGATAAGATTTCACATGATAACATAAGTGGACTAGAAGGTTTGTGTTATCTCCAATTGCAACTGCGTCACTTGTGTCTGCTGAATCAACTGCAGTTTTCATCATCAGAACTCTCATTACTGGCTCAGTTTCTGTTTATTGCTGGCATTTGAAAGAAACTGATCTTTTCGCATAGTTACTTTCATCTCATCAGTGAAGTTGACTTGCCGACCAACTTTTCCTCCTGCTCGTCTTAGCTGTGTGATGTCCTTTGTTGAGGCACCTTTGTACCCATCCACGACAATAATTGCTTGGCCATACATCTGAGTAACATACTCACAATACAAGATGCAGATATTTCTCTATGCTATAAATCCTTTTGGCCATGTAATTTGATGAAGAGCCCTACCATCTAAAATATGCTGCACATCTGTTAGGAGTACTGGGATATCAATTGGTGGAGACACAGCATTCCATACAATTTAATAATATCCATTTATTAAAGGATTAAGCAATGTATATTATGATGTCTATTGTATTTATGGCCAAATAAAAGAAATTTGAGTCAAATAGCTTCTGCAAGGACAGACTTTTGTGGCTCTCAGCATATTCGTACTGTCAAATAGTGCTGTTGGAAAGGTGCAAAGTGCAAAACGGAAGTATCCTGGAATATCATCAGATGATTTTTCGCAGAACCAGGAGATGCTGGAACAACTGTTGGGGATCTCACTAAAGTGCATAGCCATCAATTTTTACTGCAGACTTTGCACCCATTGTTGTAACCTGGTCACTTTTCTTAGAGGTGAATGTGGCAATCGATTTTCTAGGCATGGATGCCAAGATTTTTACTTGTACTCAAGTCTTAATAAGCTTATCAACATTTTGTACTCCAGCCTCATCAACAGCTGTCACACCCAACATGATATTGCAGATGTCTTAGTCTGGTGTGAAGGGGCTTCTGTCCTCAGGGGCACAGAGAACAGTGTTGGTATATTTTTTGTCTAGCCTGGGTCATCTCTTTGTTCTGCCCTTTATACCAGTCAGATTTTGCATGGCATGGTTCACCTGCAGGCATTGACGTCAGCCATGTCACCTGCTGTAGTACTGCCATACCCCTTCCTCAAATCAGCCCTCCACTTGTGTTAAAGCTCCTCTCCAAGACTTGTTCCATCACAAGAACTGTTGACAAGCCTGCCCAGAGTCAGTTACTCCTGTGCACAACATGTTAACCATAAATAAACTTTTGGTAAATATCTGGGTGTTTCTGAGCCAGATTGGACATTGGCTGCAGATAGAGATATCATGGCCATCTAGATCTTCCTGGAATGCATCAATCAACTTTCTTCAGTAACAATAGGAAGAGAATCAGCATTTGAATTTGTGATTGGCATATTCAACTTGTTTGAGAGAAGCGTCGCATTGAGGACAGCATCAACAATGAAATGTGCCCCGACTGCCCCAGCAACAGCTTCAAAAGAAATGATTTGTTCTACTGTATTTGGAGCATATATGAGTTCCAACAACTCCTGTAAGCCAGACCCAACCATAAGATGGCCAATTGAAACCTCCCAAATGCAAGAGTATTGAGTGCAGATGACTATCAGGGGGTTCAGATGCAATGATACATCTCTTGCTGTCATTATTGTAATAACGAAATGTACTCGGGTGCAAGTGCATATTACATTCTATGAGCACTACAAAGAAAATATGTGAATGTATGCCTTGCATTTTCTACATCCATGAAAAATCTAATAATGATAACACTGTAATATACACAAAAATGCCACATAATAAACTTTGACACTCATAATCAATCTGTATGTGTCAAATACCCCTAAAATATCATATAAATCAATCAGTAATTAATACTTGTACTTATCTGTATTACTTTATGGCATTGTGAATAAAAAATGTTACAATTTTGTGATGTATATGCTGATTTGTCCAATACATTTTATTGATATGGCAGCCATATTGGATTTATGCAAATTAGGTAATGTTCCCGTTCTTAGATTTTTCTGGACTTTTCATATGTTATTTGGGACAGTAATCTGAGCTATATGGTGGCAAAATAAATTCTGTTGCAATTTGTTTTAGGTTATGTGCCAGATTGACTGGACTAAGAGATATTTGCAAACATTGATGTTTGTGAAAACCTTCCACTAAAAGTTACTTTGAACGAGAGGGATTACAACCAAACAGTTGCAGTACAATATGATAAACTTGACACTATTGATGGCTATAAGTATTTGATATTAACTTTTGCTTAAATGGTAAGTTTGCACAAGCCGGAAAAATCAGGCCTCCAGAGCAATGTACTACTTTAATACTGTAGATTAATAGCAAAGAGTTGATTCAGGTTCTTTGTAAATAGGTAGAAGATGAATTGGTACCACCAAATCCTGCACCACCCAGTTTAGATCATTCAACATTTTCAACTCTATTCTAATGGTATCCACATACTTGAATGAACTGATCTTATAGCAGAATAACAGGTTGAAAATGTGTTATATTTCTCCTCAGGAAACAACACGTTATGTTTATGTCTCACAATAATTCTCCTAATGTGCTGACATCAAATTGATTAAAGTTGTCAGGTATCTATTTTAAAAACCCATTTAATAGCCACGTTATAACAAAAATAACATTAATTTCTTATACACACATACATTTACACACATACATTTACACACATACATTTACACACATACATTTACACACATACATTTACACACATACATTTACACACATACATTTACACACATACATTTACACACATACATTTACACACATACATTTACACACATACATTTACACACATACATTTACACACATACATTTACACACATACATTTACACACATACATTTACACACATACATTTACACACATACATTTACACACATACATTTACACACATACATTTACACACATACATTTACACACATACATTTACACACATACATTTACACACATACATTTACACACATACATTTACACACATACATTTACACACATACATTTACACACATACATTTACACACATACATTTACACACATACATTTACACACATACATTTACACACATACATTTACACACATACATTTACACACATACATTTACACACATACATTTACACACATACATTTACACACATACATTAGGCATTAATGATATTTTCCAGGCATCTGGACCAATGCAGCGTGGCAGCATTTGGTTTGAAGCAGAGTGGAAGAATATCCACCAATTAGCATGGATAAATCAAGACCTACAAAGACCTAAATTTCCACTCAATTGTCTCACTTGAACTTATCGCATACTATTTGACAGATCCCTTTTAGTAACTTAAGATAAAGGTAGAATATCTTTTCTGGGGCGTACCTGAAGTGTTAAGTGTTCTTATAAAAACTGATATTAAAGTTTCTCAGATATATTTGAAAATACCTGCTTATTTCAACTTGCTCCATCAAGGTTATTACTTTCAATTCCAATGATGCAGCTAATATAATATACACATGTCTGGGTTTCACCTTTTTTGAAGTGGATTTGTTTAATGTAAGACCATGATACTTGAAGAAACTGTTCTTCGAGATTTCCAGAAAAGCAAATGTTTCCTCTTTCGGGTGATTGGAAGCCACGGTTGTGACTTCAAAGATCCAAATCGGCCAGTGATTTGACCAGTGAATAGAAATAGACTCCTTAGTTGCAACTTTTAGATTGAGTACGACTCAAGAATTGTTGACATTGGTGATGTAGTTCTGATTTCTATGATAAGTAGAGATAGTTTGAAATGATACCCTGGTACTCATTGACTCATTCTCTCAGTGGAGACTGTGTGTTCAACTTGAAAGAGGTCAGTGCTTTGTATTACCAATAGGAGATTATGATCTTGTTAAAACTTTCATATTCCAGACTCATTTCTAATATAATAATTTCTAATATAATCTATATATTAAATAGCTTATTAAAAAAACTAGCTAAAGTTGCTTCGAGTTTAAAGAGATATGTACGTTTACAAGTTTGAACTTGAGATTATTTCTTCACGATAGGTCATCAGATCGTTCCATGTCCTAATTGTTGTACACAAATCGGGACCACCGCGGTCAAGGATCGGCGATAAAATAAACCATCTTTGGGATTTCCTCATATGCTAATTAATATAAAAGCATTTTGAAATAGTTATAGCTGTAGTTGCCATGGCAGAAAATCGTGCAGGTAAGATTTCAACAAATTAATTTGGTTTAGAGTCCCAACCCGAGAGTGAATTTGTTCGTAGCTACTCATACCAACATAAAACATACTTGTCCTTGCATGGAGTTCAGTATTATAATTTCGGGTATTGTACCATTCCAAATGAACGTCTTTTATGCTGTTAGGATCCCGGGGGGGGGGGGGGTACTCTCATGATTTTAACCCGCGGAGGCTGGGATGGAAATGTCCGTGAAGCTCGTCCCACATTCACTTTCGTCCCATATTCGTCCCACATTCGTCCCACATTCGTCCCATATTCGGTTTGTCAATTTTTGGCCCGTATACCCATCAGACTATAACAGGAAGGTCAAGATCTTTCTGGGGGGACCCCTTTAAAGGTCAGAGGCCTTTAAAAAGGTCATGGCCCTTTTACCATGACAAAAATATAAAATATAAGGTCGAAAACAAAGAGAAGACTAAAGTGACGAGATGCCGATTTTCGCCGTTAAATTCCCCCCTTTTTTCAATTGGAATATTAAGCTAGGGGGGTCTATGACTTTTTTGAACCAAAACCATTTTGGTGCGAGACCGGTTTTAATATGCTAGAGACCCGTAAATCGGAGAAAACCTGGAATTTTACCCATTATTTTGTGTTTGGGTACCCGGATGCCGATTTTCGCCGTTAAATTCCCCCCTTTTTTCAATTGGAATATTAAGCTAGGGGGGTCTATGATTTTTTTTAACCAAAACAATTTTGGTGCGAGACCGGTTTTAATATGCTAGAGACCCGTAAATCGGAGAAAACTTGGAATTTTACCCATTCTTTTGTGTTTGGGTACCCGGATGCCGATTTTCGCCGTTAAATTCCCCCCTTTTTTCAATTGGAATATTAAGCTAGGGGGGTCTATGACTTTTTTGAACCAAAACCATTTTGGTGCGAGACCGGTTTTAATATGCTAGAGACCCGTAAATCGGAGAAGTCCTGGAATTTTACCCATTATTTTGTGTTTGGGTACCCGGATGCCGATTTTCGCCGTTAAATTCCCCCCTTTTTTCAATTGGAATATTAAGCTAGGGGGGTCTATGATTTTTCTGAACCAAAACCATTTTGGTGCGAGACCGGTTTTAATATGCTAGAGACCCGTAAATCGGAGAAAACTTGGAATTTTACCCATTCTTTTGTGTTTGGGTACCCGGATGCCGATTTTCGCCGTTAAATTCCCCCCTTTTTTCAATTGGAATATTAAGCTAGGGGGGTCTATGACTTTTTTGAACCAAAACCATTTTGGTGCGAGACAGGTTTTGATGTGCTAGAGACCCGCAAAACGGAGAAAACGGTTAACTTCAAAAAAAAAATTTATGTTTAGGTACCCGGATGCCGATTTTCGCCGTTAAATTCCCCCCTTTTTTCAATTGGAATATTAAGCTAGGGGGGTCTATGACTTTTTTTAACCAAAACCATTTTGGTGCGAGACCGGTTTTAATATGCTAGAGACCCGTAAATCGGAGAAAACCTGGAATTTTACCCATTATTTTGTGTTTGGGTACCCGGATGCCGATTTTCGCCGTTAAATTCCCCCCTTTTTTCAATTGGAATATTAAGCTAGGGGGGTCTATGATTTTTCTGAACCAAAACCATTTTGGTGCGAGACCGGTTTTAATATGCTAGAGACCCGTAAGTCGGAGAAAACTTGGAATTTTGCCCATTATTTTGTGTTTGGGTACCCGGATGCCGATTTTCGCCGTTAAATTCCCCCCTTTTTTCAATTGGAATATTAAGCTAGGGGGGTCTATGATTTTTCTGAACCAAAACCATTTTGGTGCGAGACCGGTTTTAATATGCTAGAGACGCGTGAATCGTAGAAAACCTGGAATTTTACCCATTATTTTGTGTTTGGGTACCCGGATGCCGATTTTCGCCGTTAAATTCCCCCCTTTTTTCAATTGGAATATTAAGCCAGGGGGGTCTATGATTTTTTTGAACCAAAACCATTTTGGTGCGAGACCGGTTTTGATGTGCTAGAGACCCGCAAAACGGAGAAAACGGTTAACTTCAAAAAAAAAAATTTATGTTTAGGTACCCGGATGCCGATTTTCGCCGTTAAATTCCCCCCTTTTTTCAATTGGAATATTAAGCTAGGGGGGTCTATGACTTTTTTGAACCAAAACCATTTTGGTGCGAGACCGGTTTTAATATGCTAGAGACCCGTAAATCGGAGAAAACCTGGAATTTTACCCATTATTTTGTGTTTGGGTACCCGGATGCCGATTTTCGCCGTTAAATTCCCCCCTTTTTTCAATTGGAATATTAAGCTAGGGGGGTCTATGATTTTTCTGAACCAAAACCATTTTGGTGCGAGACCGGTTTTAATATGCTAGAGACCCGTAAATCGGAGAAAACTTGGAATTTTGCCCATTATTTTGTGTTTGGGTACCCGGATGCCGATTTTCGCCGTTAAATTCCCCCCTTTTTTCAATTGGAATATTAAGCTAGGGGGGTCTATGATTTTTCTGAACCAAAACCATTTTGGTGCGAGACCGGTTTTAATATGCTAGAGACGCGTAAATCGTAGAAAACCTGGAATTTTACCCATTATTTTGTGTTTGGGTACCCGGATGCCGATTTTCGCCGTTAAATTCCCCCCTTTTTTCAATTGGAATATTAAGCTAGGGGGGTCTATGACTTTTTTGAACCAAAACCATTTTGGTGCGAGACCGGTTTTAATATGCTAGAGACCCGTAAATCGGAGAAAACCTGGAATTTTACCCATTATTTTGTGTTTGGGTACCCGGATGCCGATTTTCGCCGTTAAATTCCCCCCTTTTTTCAATTGGAATATTAAGCTAGGGGGGTCTATGATTTTTCTGAACCAAAACCATTTTGGTGCGAGACCGGTTTTAATATGCTAGAGACCCGTAAATCGGAGAAAACTTGGAATTTTGCCCATTATTTTGTGTTTGGGTACCCGGATGCCGATTTTCGCCGTTAAATTCCCCCCTTTTTTCAATTGGAATATTAAGCTAGGGGGGTCTATGATTTTTCTGAACCAAAACCATTTTGGTGCGAGACCGGTTTTAATATGCTAGAGACGCGTAAATCGTAGAAAACCTGGAATTTTACCCATTATTTTGTGTTTGGGTACCCGGATGCCGATTTTCGCCGTTAAATTCCCCCCTTTTTTCAATTGGAATATTAAGCTAGGGGGGTCTATGACTTTTTTGAACCAAAACCATTTTGGTGCGAGACCGGTTTTAATATGCTAGAGACCCGTAAATCGGAGAAAACCTGGAATTTTACCCATTATTTTGTGTTTGGGTACCCGGATGCCGATTTTCGCCGTTAAATTCCACCCTTTTTTCAATTGGAATATTAAGCTAGGGGGGTCTATGACTTTTTTGAACCAAAACCATTTTGGTGCGAGACCGGTTTTAATATGCTAGAGACCTGTAAATCATAGAAAACCTGGAATTTTACCCATTATTTTGTGTTTGGGTACCCGGATGCCGATTTTCACCGTTAAATTCCCCCCTTTTTTCAATTGGAATATTAAGCTAGGGGGGTCTATGATTTTTCTGAACCAAAACAATTTTGGTGCGAGACCGGTTTTAATATGCTAGAGACGCGTAAATCGTAGAAAACCTGGAATTTTACCCATTATTTTGTGTTTAGGTACCCGGATGCCGATTTTGCCGTTAAATTCCCCCCTTTTTTCAATTGGAATATTAAGCTAGGGGGGTCTTTGATTTTTTTGAACCAAAACCATTTTGGTGCGAGACCGGTTTTGATGTGCTAGAGACCCGCAAAACGGAGAAAACGGTTAACTTCAAAAAAAAAAATTTATGTTTAGGTACCCGGATGCCGATTTTCGCCGTTAAATTCCCCCCTTTTTTCAATTGGAATATTAAGCTAGGGGGATCTATGACTTTTTTGAACCAAAACCATTTTGGTGCGAGACCGGTTTTAATATGCTAGAGACCCGTAAATCGGAGAAAACCTGGAATTTTACCCATTATTTTGTGTTTGGGTACCCGGATGCCGATTTTCGCCGTTAAATTCCCCCCTTTTTTCAATTGGAATATTAAGCTAGGGGGGTCTATGATTTTTCTGAACCAAAACCATTTTGGTGCGAGACCGGTTTTGATGTGCTAGAGACCCGTAAATCGGAGAAAACCTGGAATTTTACCCATTTTTTTGTGTTTGGGTACCCGGATGCCGATTTTCGCCGTTAAATTCCCCCCTTTTTTCAATTGGAATATTAAGCTAGGGGGGTCTATGATTTTTCTGAACCAAAACCATTTTGGTGCGAGACCGGTTTTGATGTGCTAGAGACCCGTAAATGGGAGAAAACCGGGAATTTTACCCATTATTTTGTGTTTGGGTACCCGGATGCCGATTTTCGCCGTTAAATTCCCCCCTTTTTTCAATTGGAATATTAAGCTAGGGGGGTCTATGATTTTTCTGAACCAAAACCATTTTGGTGCAAGACCGGTTTTGATGTGCTAGAGACCCGTAAATGGGAGAAAACCGGGAATTTTACCCATTATTTTGTGTTTGGGTACCCGGATGCCGATTTTCGCCGTTAAATTCCCCCCTTTTTTCAATTGGAATATTAAGCTAGGGGGGTCTATGATTTTTCTGAACCAAAACCATTTTGGTGCGAGACCGGTTTTGATGTGCTAGAGACCCGTAAATTGGAGAAAACCGGGAATTTTGCCCATTATTTTGTGTTTGGGTACCCGGATGCCGATTTTCGCCGTTAAATTCCCCCCTTTTTTCAATTGGAATATTAAGCTAGGGGGGTCTATGATTTTTTTGAACCAAAACCATTTTGGTGCGAGACCGGTTTTGATGTGCTAGAGACCCGTAAAACGGAGAAAACGGTTAACTTCAAAAACAAATTTAATGTTTAGGTACCCGGATGCCGATTTTCGCCGTTAAATTCCCCCCTTTTTTCAATTGGAATATTAAGCTAGGGGGGTCTATGATTTTTCTGAACCAAAACCATTTTGGTGCGAGACCGGTTTTAATATGCTAGAGACCCGTAAATCGGAGAAAACTTGGAATTTTGCCCATTATTTTGTGTTTGGGTACCCGGATGCCGATTTTCGCCGTTAAATTCCCCCCTTTTTTCAATTGGAATATTAAGCTAGGGGGGTCTATGATTTTTCTGAACCAAAACCATTTTGGTGCGAGACCGGTTTTAATATGCTAGAGACGCGTAAATCGTAGAAAACCTGGAATTTTACCCATTATTTTGTGTTTGGGTACCCGGATGCCGATTTTCGCCGTTAAATTCCCCCCTTTTTTCAATTGGAATATTAAGCTAGGGGGGTCTATGACTTTTTTGAACCAAAACCATTTTGGTGCGAGACCGGTTTTAATATGCTAGAGACCCTTAAATCGGAGAAAACCTGGAATTTTACCCATTATTTTGTGTTTGGGTACCCGGATGCCGATTTTCGCCGTTAAATTCCACCCTTTTTTCAATTGGAATATTAAGCTAGGGGGGTCTATGACTTTTTTGAACCAAAACCATTTTGGTGCGAGACCGGTTTTAATATGCTAGAGACCTGTAAATCATAGAAAACCTGGAATTTTACCCATTATTTTGTGTTTGGGTACCCGGATGCCGATTTTCACCGTTAAATTCCCCCCTTTTTTCAATTGGAATATTAAGCTAGGGGGGTCTATGATTTTTCTGAACCAAAACCATTTTGGTGCGAGACCGGTTTTAATATGCTAGAGACGCGTAAATCGTAGAAAACCTGGAATTTTACCCATTATTTTGTGTTTAGGTACCCGGATGCCGATTTTCGCCGTTAAATTCCCCCCTTTTTTCAATTGGAATATTAAGCTAGGGGGGTCTTTGATTTTTTTGAACCAAAACCATTTTGGTGCGAGACCGGTTTTGATGTGCTAGAGACCCGCAAAACGGAGAAAACGGTTAACTTCAAAAAAAAAAATTTATGTTTAGGTACCCGGATGCCGATTTTCGCCGTTAAATTCCCCCCTTTTTTCAATTGGAATATTAAGCTAGGGGGATCTATGACTTTTTTGAACCAAAACCATTTTGGTGCGAGACCGGTTTTAATATGCTAGAGACCCGTAAATCGGAGAAAACCTGGAATTTTACCCATTATTTTGTGTTTGGGTACCCGGATGCCGATTTTCGCCGTTAAATTCCCCCCTTTTTTCAATTGGAATATTAAGCTAGGGGGGTCTATGATTTTTCTGAACCAAAACCATTTTGGTGCGAGACCGGTTTTGATGTGCTAGAGACCCGTAAATCGGAGAAAACCTGGAATTTTACCCATTTTTTTGTGTTTGGGTACCCGGATGCCGATTTTCGCCGTTAAATTCCCCCCTTTTTTCAATTGGAATATTAAGCTAGGGGGGTCTATGATTTTTCTGAACCAAAACCATTTTGGTGCGAGACCGGTTTTGATGTGCTAGAGACCCGCAAAACGGAGAAAACGGTTAACTTCAAAAAAAAAAATTTATGTTTAGGTACCCGGATGCCGATTTTCGCCGTTAAATTCCCCCCTTTTTTCAATTGGAATATTAACCTAGGGGGGTCTATGATTTTTCTGAACCAAAACCATTTTGGTGCGAGACCGGTTTTGATGTGCTAAATCGGTGAAAACCTGGAATTTTACCCATTATTTTGTGTTTGGGTACCCGGATGCCGATTTTCGCCGTTAAATTCCCCCCTTTTTTCAATTGGAATATTAAGCTAGGGGGGTCTATGATTTTTCTGAACCAAAACCATTTTGGTGCAAGACCGGTTTTGATGTGCTAGAGACCCATAAATGGGAGAAAACCGGGAATTTTACCCATTATTTTGTGTTTGGGTACCCGGATGCCGATTTTCGCCGTTAAATTCCCCCCTTTTTTCAATTGGAATATTAAGCTAGGGGGGTCTATGATTTTTCTGAACCAAAACCATTTTGGTGCGAGACCGGTTTTGATGTGCTAGAGACCCGTAAATTGGAGAAAACCGGGAATTTTGCCCATTATTTTGTGTTTGGGTACCCGGATGCCGATTTTCGCCGTTAAATTCCCCCCTTTTTTCAATTGGAATATTAAGCTAGGGGGGTCTATGATTTTTTTGAACCAAAACCATTTTGGTGCGAGACCGGTTTTGATGTGCTAGAGACCCGTAAAACGGAGAAAACGGTTCACTTCAAAAACAAATTTAATGTTTAGGTACCCGGATGCCGATTTTCGCCGTTAAATTCCCCCCTTTTTTCAATTGGAATATTAACCTAGGGGGGTCTATGATTTTTCTGAACCAAAACCATTTTGGTGCGAGACCGGTTTTGATGTGCTAAATCGGTGAAAACCTGGAATTTTACCCATTTTTTTGTGTTTGGCTACCCGGATGCCGATTTTCGCCGTTAAATTCCCCCCTTTTTTCAATTGGAATATTAACCTAGGGGGGTCTATGACTTTTTTGAACCAAAACCATTTTGGTGCGAGACCGGTTTTAATATGCTAGAGACCCGTAAATCGGAGAAAACCTGGAATTTTACCCATTATTTTGTGTTTGGGTACCCGGATGCCGATTTTCGCCGTTAAATTCCACCCTTTTTTCAATTGGAATATTAAGCTAGGGGGGTCTATGACTTTTTTGAACCAAAACCATTTTGGTGCGAGACCGGTTTTAATATGCTAGAGACCTGTAAATCATAGAAAACCTGGAATTTTACCCATTATTTTGTGTTTGGGTACCCGGATGCCGATTTTCACCGTTAAATTCCCCCCTTTTTTCAATTGGAATATTAAGCTAGGGGGGTCTATGATTTTTCTGAACCAAAACCATTTTGGTGCGAGACCGGTTTTAATATGCTAGAGACGCGTAAATCGTAGAAAACCTGGAATTTTACCCATTATTTTGTGTTTAGGTACCCGGATGCCGATTTTCGCCGTTAAATTCCCCCCTTTTTTCAATTGGAATATTAAGCTAGGGGGGTCTTTGATTTTTTTGAACCAAAACCATTTTGGTGCGAGACCGGTTTTGATGTGCTAGAGACCCGCAAAACGGAGAAAACGGTTAACTTCAAAAAAAAAAATTTATGTTTAGGTACCCGGATGCCGATTTTCGCCGTTAAATTCCCCCCTTTTTTCAATTGGAATATTAAGCTAGGGGGATCTATGACTTTTTTGAACCAAAACCATTTTGGTGCGAGACCGGTTTTAATATGCTAGAGACCCGTAAATCGGAGAAAACCTGGAATTTTACCCATTATTTTGTGTTTGGGTACCCGGATGCCGATTTTCGCCGTTAAATTCCCCCCTTTTTTCAATTGGAATATTAAGCCAGGGGGGTCTATGATTTTTTTGAACCAAAACCATTTTGGTGCGAGACCGGTTTTGATGTGCTAGAGACCCGCAAAACGGAGAAAACGGTTAACTTCAAAAAAAAAAATTTATGTTTAGGTACCCGGATGCCGATTTTCGCCGTTAAATTCCCCCCTTTTTTCAATTGGAATATTAAGCTAGGGGGGTCTATGACTTTTTTGAACCAAAACCATTTTGGTGCGAGACCGGTTTTAATATGCTAGAGACCCGTAAATCGGAGAAAACCTGGAATTTTACCCATTATTTTGTGTTTGGGTACCCGGATGCCGATTTTCGCCGTTAAATTCCCCCCTTTTTTCAATTGGAATATTAAGCTAGGGGGGTCTATGATTTTTCTGAACCAAAACCATTTTGGTGCGAGACCGGTTTTAATATGCTAGAGACCCGTAAATCGGAGAAAACTTGGAATTTTGCCCATTATTTTGTGTTTGGGTACCCGGATGCCGATTTTCGCCGTTAAATTCCCCCCTTTTTTCAATTGGAATATTAAGCTAGGGGGGTCTATGATTTTTCTGAACCAAAACCATTTTGGTGCGAGACCGGTTTTAATATGCTAGAGACGCGTAAATCGTAGAAAACCTGGAATTTTACCCATTATTTTGTGTTTGGGTACCCGGATGCCGATTTTCGCCGTTAAATTCCCCCCTTTTTTCAATTGGAATATTAAGCTAGGGGGGTCTATGACTTTTTTGAACCAAAACCATTTTGGTGCGAGACCGGTTTTAATATGCTAGAGACCCGTAAATCCGAGAAAACCTGGAATTTTACCCATTATTTTGTGTTTGGGTACCCGGATGCCGATTTTCGACGTTAAATTCCCCCCTTTTTTCAATTGGAATATTAAGCTAGGGGGGTCTATGATTTTTCTGAACCAAAACCATTTTGGTGCGAGACCGGTTTTAATATGCTAGAGACCCGTAAATCGGAGAAAACTTGGAATTTTGCCCATTATTTTGTGTTTGGGTACCCGGATGCCGATTTTCGCCGTTAAATTCCCCCCTTTTTTCAATTGGAATATTAACCTAGGGGGGTCTATGACTTTTTTGAACCAAAACCATTTTGGTGCGAGACCGGTTTTAATATGCTAGAGACCCGTAAATCGGAGAAAACCTGGAATTTTACCCATTATTTTGTGTTTGGGTACCCGGATGCCGATTTTCGCCGTTAAATTCCACCCTTTTTTCAATTGGAATATTAAGCTAGGGGGGTCTATGACTTTTTTGAACCAAAACCATTTTGGTGCGAGACCGGTTTTAATATGCTAGAGACCTGTAAATCATAGAAAACCTGGAATTTTACCCATTATTTTGTGTTTGGGTACCCGGATGCCGATTTTCACCGTTAAATTCCCCCCTTTTTTCAATTGGAATATTAAGCTAGGGGGGTCTATGATTTTTCTGAACCAAAACCATTTTGGTGCGAGACCGGTTTTAATATGCTAGAGACGCGTAAATCGTAGAAAACCTGGAATTTTACCCATTATTTTGTGTTTAGGTACCCGGATGCCGATTTTCGCCGTTAAATTCCCCCCTTTTTTCAATTGGAATATTAAGCTAGGGGGGTCTATGATTTTTTTGAACCAAAACCATTTTGGTGCGAGACCGGTTTTGATGTGCTAGAGACCCGCAAAACGGAGAAAACGGTTAACTTCAAAAAAAAAAATTTATGTTTAGGTACCCGGATGCCGATTTTCGCCGTTAAATTCCCCCCTTTTTTCAATTGGAATATTAAGCTAGGGGGATCTATGACTTTTTTGAACCAAAACCATTTTGGTGCGAGACCGGTTTTAATATGCTAGAGACCCGTAAATCGGAGAAAACCTGGAATTTTACCCATTATTTTGTGTTTGGGTACCCGGATGCCGATTTTCGCCGTTAAATTCCCCCCTTTTTTCAATTGGAATATTAAGCCAGGGGGGTCTATGATTTTTTTGAACCAAAACCATTTTGGTGCGAGACCGGTTTTGATGTGCTAGAGACCCGCAAAACGGAGAAAACGGTTAACTTCAAAAAAAAAAATTTATGTTTAGGTACCCGGATGCCGATTTTCGCCGTTAAATTCCCCCCTTTTTTCAATTGGAATATTAAGCTAGGGGGGTCTATGACTTTTTTGAACCAAAACCATTTTGGTGCGAGACCGGTTTTAATATGCTAGAGACCCGTAAATCGGAGAAAACCTGGAATTTTACCCATTATTTTGTGTTTGGGTACCCGGATGCCGATTTTCGCCGTTAAATTCCCCCCTTTTTTCAATTGGAATATTAAGCTAGGGGGGTCTATGATTTTTCTGAACCAAAACCATTTTGGTGCGAGACCGGTTTTAATATGCTAGAGACCCGTAAATCGGAGAAAACTTGGAATTTTGCCCATTATTTTGTGTTTGGGTACCCGGATGCCGATTTTCGCCGTTAAATTCCCCCCTTTTTTCAATTGGAATATTAAGCTAGGGGGGTCTATGATTTTTCTGAACCAAAACCATTTTGGTGCGAGACCGGTTTTAATATGCTAGAGACGCGTAAATCGTAGAAAACCTGGAATTTTACCCATTATTTTGTGTTTGGGTACCCGGATGCCGATTTTCGCCGTTAAATTCCCCCCTTTTTTCAATTGGAATATTAAGCTAGGGGGGTCTATGACTTTTTTGAACCAAAACCACTTTGGTGCGAGACCGGTTTTAATATGCTAGAGACCCGTAAATCCGAGAAAACCTGGAATTTTACCCATTATTTTGTGTTTGGGTACCCGGATGCCGATTTTCGCCGTTAAATTCCCCCCTTTTTTCAATTGGAATATTAAGCTAGGGGGGTCTATGATTTTTCTGAACCAAAACCATTTTGGTGCGAGACCGGTTTTAATATGCTAGAGACCCGTAAATCGGAGAAAACTTGGAATTTTGCCTATTATTTTGTGTTTGGGTACCCGGATGCCGATTTTCGCCGTTAAATTCCCCCCTTTTTTCAATTGGAATATTAAGCTAGGGGGGTCTATGATTTTTCTGAACCAAAACCATTTTGGTGCGAGACCGGTTTTAATATGCTAGAGACGCGTAAATCGTAGAAAACCTGGAATTTTACCCATTATTTTGTGTTTGGGTACCCGGATGCCGATTTTCGCCGTTAAATTCCCCCCTTTTTTCAATTGGAATATTAAGCTAGGGGGGTCTATGACTTTTTTGAACCAAAACCATTTTGGTGCGAGACCGGTTTTAATATGCTAGAGACCCGTAAATCGGAGAAAACCTGGAATTTTACCCATTATTTTGTGTTTGGGTACCCGGATGCCGATTTTCGCCGTTAAATTCCACCCTTTTTTCAATTGGAATATTAAGCTAGGGGGGTCTATGACTTTTTTGAACCAAAACCATTTTGGTGCGAGACCGGTTTTAATATGCTAGAGACCTGTAAATCATAGAAAACCTGGAATTTTACCCATTATTTTGTGTTTGGGTACCCGGATGCCGATTTTCACCGTTAAATTCCCCCCTTTTTTCAATTGGAATATTAAGCTAGGGGGGTCTATGATTTTTCTGAACCAAAACCATTTTGGTGCGAGACCGGTTTTGATGTGCTAGAGACCCGTAAATTGAAGAAAACCTGGAATTTTACCCATTTTTTTGTGTTTGGGTACCCGGATGCCGATTTTCGCCGTTAAATTCCCCCCTTTTTTCAATTGGAATATTAAGCTAGGGGGGTCTATGATTTTTCTGAACCAAAACCATTTTGGTGCGAGACCGGTTTTGATGTGCTAGAGACCCGCAAAACGGAGAAAACGGTTAACTTCAACAAAAAAAATTTATGTTTAGGTACCCGGATGCCGATTTTCGCCGTTAAATTCCCCCCTTTTTTCAATTGGAATATTAAGCTAGGGGGATCTATGACTTTTTTGAACCAAAACCATTTTGGTGCGAGACCGGTTTTAATATGCTAGAGACCTGTAAATCATAGAAAACCTGGAATTTTACCCATTATTTTGTGTTTGGGTACCCGGATGCCGATTTTCGCCGTTAAATTCCCCCCTTTTTTCAATTGGAATATTAAGCTAGGGGGGTCTATGATTTTTCTGAACCAAAACCATTTTGGTGCGAGACCGGTTTTAATATGCTAGAGACGCGTAAATCGTAGAAAACCTGGAATTTTACCCATTATTTTGTGTTTGGGTACCCGGATGCCGATTTTCGCCGTTAAATTCCCCCCTTTTTTCAATTGGAATATTAAGCTAGGGGGGTCTATGACTTTTTTGAACCAAAACCATTTTGGTGCGAGACCGGTTTTAATATGCTAGAGACCCGTAAATCCGAGAAAACCTGGAATTTTACCCATTATTTTGTGTTTGGGTACCCGGATGCCGATTTTCGACGTTAAATTCCCCCCTTTTTTCAATTGGAATATTAAGCTAGGGGGGTCTATGATTTTTCTGAACCAAAACCATTTTGGTGCGAGACCGGTTTTAATATGCTAGAGACCCGTAAATCGGAGAAAACTTGGAATTTTGCCCATTATTTTGTGTTTGGGTACCCGGATGCCGATTTTCGCCGTTAAATTCCCCCCTTTTTTCAATTGGAATATTAACCTAGGGGGGTCTATGACTTTTTTGAACCAAAACCATTTTGGTGCGAGACCGGTTTTAATATGCTAGAGACCCGTAAATCGGAGAAAACCTGGAATTTTACCCATTATTTTGTGTTTGGGTACCCGGATGCCGATTTTCGCCGTTAAATTCCACCCTTTTTTCAATTGGAATATTAAGCTAGGGGGGTCTATGACTTTTTTGAACCAAAACCATTTTGGTGCGAGACCGGTTTTAATATGCTAGAGACCTGTAAATCATAGAAAACCTGGAATTTTACCCATTATTTTGTGTTTGGGTACCCGGATGCCGATTTTCACCGTTAAATTCCCCCCTTTTTTCAATTGGAATATTAAGCTAGGGGGGTCTATGATTTTTCTGAACCAAAACCATTTTGGTGCGAGACCGGTTTTAATATGCTAGAGACGCGTAAATCGTAGAAAACCTGGAATTTTACCCATTATTTTGTGTTTAGGTACCCGGATGCCGATTTTCGCCGTTAAATTCCCCCCTTTTTTCAATTGGAATATTAAGCTAGGGGGGTCTATGATTTTTTTGAACCAAAACCATTTTGGTGCGAGACCGGTTTTGATGTGCTAGAGACCCGCAAAACGGAGAAAACGGTTAACTTCAAAAAAAAAAATTTATGTTTAGGTACCCGGATGCCGATTTTCGCCGTTAAATTCCCCCCTTTTTTCAATTGGAATATTAAGCTAGGGGGATCTATGACTTTTTTGAACCAAAACCATTTTGGTGCGAGACCGGTTTTAATATGCTAGAGACCCGTAAATCGGAGAAAACCTGGAATTTTACCCATTATTTTGTGTTTGGGTACCCGGATGCCGATTTTCGCCGTTAAATTCCCCCCTTTTTTCAATTGGAATATTAAGCCAGGGGGGTCTATGATTTTTTTGAACCAAAACCATTTTGGTGCGAGACCGGTTTTGATGTGCTAGAGACCCGCAAAACGGAGAAAACGGTTAACTTCAAAAAAAAAAATTTATGTTTAGGTACCCGGATGCCGATTTTCGCCGTTAAATTCCCCCCTTTTTTCAATTGGAATATTAAGCTAGGGGGGTCTATGACTTTTTTGAACCAAAACCATTTTGGTGCGAGACCGGTTTTAATATGCTAGAGACCCGTAAATCGGAGAAAACCTGGAATTTTACCCATTATTTTGTGTTTGGGTACCCGGATGCCGATTTTCGCCGTTAAATTCCCCCCTTTTTTCAATTGGAATATTAAGCTAGGGGGGTCTATGATTTTTCTGAACCAAAACCATTTTGGTGCGAGACCGGTTTTAATATGCTAGAGACCCGTAAATCGGAGAAAACTTGGAATTTTGCCCATTATTTTGTGTTTGGGTACCCGGATGCCGATTTTCGCCG
This sequence comes from Amphiduros pacificus, assembly GCA_949316495.1. NCBI lineage: Eukaryota > Metazoa > Annelida > Polychaeta > Phyllodocida > Hesionidae > Amphiduros > Amphiduros pacificus. Next base: position 41,919,736 of record OX439001.1, on the reverse strand, counting down.
TTAAATTCCCCCCTTTTTTCAATTGGAATATTAAGCTAGGGGGGTCTATGATTTTTCTGAACCAAAACCATTTTGGTGCGAGACCGGTTTTAATATGCTAGAGACGCGTAAATCGTAGAAAACCTGGAATTTTACCCATTATTTTGTGTTTGGGTACCCGGATGCCGATTTTCGCCGTTAAATTCCCCCCTTTTTTCAATTGGAATATTAAGCTAGGGGGGTCTATGACTTTTTTGAACCAAAACCATTTTGGTGCGAGACCGGTTTTAATATGCTAGAGACCCGTAAATCCGAGAAAACCTGGAATTTTACCCATTATTTTGTGTTTGGGTACCCGGATGCCGATTTTCGCCGTTAAATTCCCCCCTTTTTTCAATTGGAATATTAAGCTAGGGGGGTCTATGATTTTTCTGAACCAAAACCATTTTGGTGCGAGACCGGTTTTAATATGCTAGAGACCCGTAAATCGGAGAAAACTTGGAATTTTGCCTATTATTTTGTGTTTGGGTACCCGGATGCCGATTTTCGCCGTTAAATTCCCCCCTTTTTTCAATTGGAATATTAAGCTAGGGGGGTCTATGATTTTTCTGAACCAAAACCATTTTGGTGCGAGACCGGTTTTAATATGCTAGAGACGCGTAAATCGTAGAAAACCTGGAATTTTACCCATTATTTTGTGTTTGGGTACCCGGATGCCGATTTTCGCCGTTAAATTCCCCCCTTTTTTCAATTGGAATATTAAGCTAGGGGGGTCTATGACTTTTTTGAACCAAAACCATTTTGGTGCGAGACCGGTTTTAATATGCTAGAGACCCGTAAATCGGAGAAAACCTGGAATTTTACCCATTATTTTGTGTTTGGGTACCCGGATGCCGATTTTCGCCGTTAAATTCCACCCTTTTTTCAATTGGAATATTAAGCTAGGGGGGTCTATGACTTTTTTGAACCAAAACCATTTTGGTGCGAGACCGGTTTTAATATGCTAGAGACCTGTAAATCATAGAAAACCTGGAATTTTACCCATTATTTTGTGTTTGGGTACCCGGATGCCGATTTTCACCGTTAAATTCCCCCCTTTTTTCAATTGGAATATTAAGCTAGGGGGGTCTATGATTTTTCTGAACCAAAACCATTTTGGTGCGAGACCGGTTTTGATGTGCTAGAGACCCGTAAATTGAAGAAAACCTGGAATTTTACCCATTTTTTTGTGTTTGGGTACCCGGATGCCGATTTTCGCCGTTAAATTCCCCCCTTTTTTCAATTGGAATATTAAGCTAGGGGGGTCTATGATTTTTCTGAACCAAAACCATTTTGGTGCGAGACCGGTTTTGATGTGCTAGAGACCCGCAAAACGGAGAAAACGGTTAACTTCAACAAAAAAAATTTATGTTTAGGTACCCGGATGCCGATTTTCGCCGTTAAATTCCCCCCTTTTTTCAATTGGAATATTAAGCTAGGGGGATCTATGACTTTTTTGAACCAAAACCATTTTGGTGCGAGACCGGTTTTAATATGCTAGAGACCTGTAAATCATAGAAAACCTGGAATTTTACCCATTATTTTGTGTTTGGGTACCCGGATGCCGATTTTCGCCGTTAAATTCCCCCCTTTTTTCAATTGGAATATTAAGCTAGGGGGGTCTATGATTTTTCTGAACCAAAACCATTTTGGTGCGAGACCGGTTTTGATGTGCTAGAGACCCGCAAAACGGAGAAAACGGTTAACTTCAACAAAAAAAATTTATGTTTAGGTACCCGGATGCCGATTTTCGCCGTTAAATTCCCCCCTTTTTTCAATTGGAATATTAAGCTAGGGGGATCTATGACTTTTTTGAACCAAAACCATTTTGGTGCGAGACCGGTTTTAATATGCTAGAGACCCGTAAATCGGAGAAAACCTGGAATTTTACCCATTATTTTGTGTTTGGGTACCCGGATGCCGATTTTCGCCGTTAAATTCCCCCCTTTTTTCAATTGGAATATTAAGCTAGGGGGGTCTATGATTTTTCTGAACCAAAACCATTTTGGTGCGAGACCGGTTTTGATGTGCTAGAGACCCGTAAATCGGAGAAAACCTGGAATTTTACCCATTTTTTTGTGTTTGGGTACCCGGATGCCGATTTTCGCCGTTAAATTCCCCCCTTTTTTCAATTGGAATATTAACCTAGGGGGGTCTATGATTTTTCTGAACCAAAACCATTTTGGTGCGAGACCGGTTTTAATATGCTAGAGACGCGTAAATCGTAGAAAACCTGGAATTTTACCCATTATTTTGTGTTTGGGTACCCGGATGCCGATTTTCGCCGTTAAATTCCCCCCTTTTTTCAATTGGAATATTAAGCTAGGGGGGTCTATGATTTTTTTGAACCAAAACCATTTTGGTGCGAGACCGGTTTTGATGTGCTAGAGACCCGTAAATTGAAGAAAACCTGGAATTTTACCCATTTTTTTGTGTTTGGGTACCCGGATGCCGATTTTCGCCGTTAAATTCCCCCCTTTTTTCAATTGGAATATTAAGCTAGGTGGGTCTATGACTTTTTTGAACCAAAACCATTTTGGTGCGAGACCGGTTTTAATATGCTAGAGACCTGTAAATCATAGAAAACCTGGAATTTTACCCATTATTTTGTGTTTGGGTACCCGGATGCCGATTTTCGCCGTTAAATTCCCCCCTTTTTTCAATTGGAATATTAAGCTAGGGGGGTCTATGATTTTTCTGAACCAAAACCATTTTGGTGCGAGACCGGTTTTAATATGCTAGAGACGCGTAAATCGTAGAAAACCTGGAATTTTACCCATTATTTTGTGTTTAGGTACCCGGATGCCGATTTTCGCCGTTAAATTCCCCCCTTTTTTCAATTGGAATATTAAGCTAGGGGGGTCTATGATTTTTTTGAACCAAAACCATTTTGGTGCGAGACCGGTTTTGATGTGCTAGAGACCCGTAAATCGGAGAAAACCTGGAATTTTACCCATTATTTTGTGTTTGGGTACCCGGGTGCCGATTTTCGCCGTTAAATTCCCCCCTTTTTTCAATTGGAATATTAAGCTAGGGGGGTCTATGATTTTTCTGAACCAAAACCATTTTGGTGCGAGACCGGTTTTAATATGCTAGAGACGCGTAAATCGTAGAAAACCTGGAATTTTACCCATTATTTTGTGTTTGGGTACCCGGATGCCGATTTTCGCCGTTAAATTCCCCCCGTTTTTCAATTGGAATATTAAGCTAGGGGGGTCTATGATTTTTTTGAACCAAAACCATTTTGGTGCGAGACCGGTTTTGATGTGCTAGAGACCCGCAAAACGGAGAAAACGGTTAACTTCAAAAAAAAATTTATGTTTAGGTACCTGGATGCCGTTTTTCGCCGTTAAATTCCCCCCTTTTTTCAATTGGAATATTAAGCTAGGTGGGTCTATGACTTTTTTGAACCAAAACCATTTTGGTGCGAGACCGGTTTTAATATGCTAGAGACCTGTAAATCATAGAAAACCTGGAATTTTACCCATTATTTTGTGTTTGGGTACCCGGATGCCGATTTTCGCCGTTAAATTCCCCCCTTTTTTCAATTGGAATATTAAGCTAGGGGGGTCTATGATTTTTCTGAACCAAAACCATTTTGGTGCGAGACCGGTTTTGATGTGCTAGAGACCCGTAAATCGGAGAAAACCTGGAATTTTACCCATTAATTTGTGTTTGGGTACCTGGATGCCGATTTTCTCCCATTTACGGGTCTCTAGCACATCAAAACCGGTCTCGCACCAAAATGGTTTTGGTTAAAAAAAATCATAGACCCCCCTAGCTTAATATTCCAATTGAAAAAAGGGGGGAATTTAACGGCGAAAATCGGCATCCGGGTACCCAAACACAAAATAATGGGCAAAATTCCCGGTTTTCTCCAATTTACGGGTCTCTAGCACATCAAAACCGGTCTTGCACCAAAATGGTTTTGGTTCAGAAAAATCATAGACCCCCCTAGCTTAATATTCCAATTGAAAAAAGGGGGGAATTTAACGGCGAAAATCGGCATCCGGGTACCCAAACACAAAATAATGGGTAAAATTCCCGGTTTTCTCCCATTTACGGGTCTCTAACACATCAAAACCGGTCTCGCACCAAAATGGTTTTGGTTCAGAAAAATCAAAGACCCCCCTAGCTTAATATTCCAATTGAAAAAAGGGGGGAATTTAACGGCGAAAATCGGCATCCGGGTAGCCAAACACAAAAAAATGGGTAAAATTCCAGGTTTTCTCCGATTTACGGGTCTCTAGCACATCAAAACCGGTCTCGCACCAAAATGGTTTTGGTTCAGAAAAATCATAGACCCCCCTAGGTTAATATTCCAATTGAAAAAAGGGGGGAATTTAACGGCGAAAATCGGCATCAGGGTACCTAAACATTAAATTTGTTTTTGAAGTGAACCGTTTTCTCCGTTTTACGGGTCTCTAGCACATCAAAACCGGTCTCGCACCAAAATGGTTTTGGTTCAGAAAAATCATAGACCCCCCTAGCTTAATATTCCAATTGAAAAAAGGGGGGAATTTAACGGCGAAAATCGGCATCCGGGTACCCAAACACAAAATAATGGGTAAAATTCCAGGTTTTCTCCGATTTACGGGTCTCTAGCATATTAAAACCGGTCTCGCACCAAAATGGTTTTGGTTCAAAAAAGTCATAGACCCCCCTAGCTTAATATTCCAATTGAAAAAAGGGGGGAATTTAACGGCGAAAATCGGCATCCGGGTACCTAAACATAAAATTTTTTTTTTGAAGTTAACCGTTTTCTCCGTTTTACGCGTCTCTAGCATATTAAAACCGGTCTCGCACCAAAATGGTTTTGGTTCAGAAAAATCATAGACCCCCCTAGCTTAATATTCCAATTGAAAAAAGGGGGGAATTTAACGGCGAAAATCGGCATCCGGGTACCCAAACACAAAATAATGTGTAAAATTCCCGGTTTTCTCCCATTTACGGGTCTCTAGCACATCAAAACAGGTCTTGCACCAAAATGGTTTTGGTTCAGAAAAATCATAGACCCCCCTAGCTTAATATTCCAATTGAAAAAAGGGGGGAATTTAACGGCGAAAATCGGCATCCGGGTACCCAAACACAAAATAATGGGTAAAATTCCCGGTTTTCTCCCATTTACGGGTCTCTAGCACATCAAAACCGGTCTCGCACCAAAATGGTTTTGGTTCAAAAAAATCATAGACCCCCCTAGCTTAATATTCCAATTGAAAAAAGGGGGGAATTTAACGGCGAAAATCGGCATCCGGGTACCCAAACACAAAATAATGGGTAAAATTCCAGGTTTTCTATGATTTACAGGTCTCTAGCATATTAAAACCGGTCTCGCACCAAAATGGTTTTGGTTCAAAAAAGTCATAGACCCCCCTAGCTTAATATTCCAATTGAAAAAAGGGTGGAATTTAACGGCGAAAATCGGCATCCGGGTACCCAAACACAAAATAATGTGTAAAATTCCCGGTTTTCTCCCATTTACGGGTCTCTAGCACATCAAAACAGGTCTTGCACCAAAATGGTTTTGGTTCAGAAAAATCATAGACCCCCCTAGCTTAATATTCCAATTGAAAAAAGGGGGGAATTTAACGGCGAAAATCGGCATCCGGGTACCTAAACATAAAATTTTTTTTTGAAGTTAACCGTTTTCTCCGTTTTACGAGTCTCTAGCACATCAAAACCGGTCTCGCACCAAAATGGTTTTGGTTCAGAAAAATCATAGACCCCCCTAGCTTAATATTCCAATTGAAAAAAGGGGGGAATTTAACGGCGAAAATCGGCATCCGGGTACCCAAACACAAAAAAATGGGTAAAATTCCAAGTTTTCTCCGATTTACGGGTCTCTAGCATATTAAAACCGGTCTCGCACCAAAATGGTTTTGGTTCAGAAAAATCATAGACCCCCCTAGCTTAATATTCCAATTGAAAAAAGGGGGGAATTTAACGGCGAAAATCGGCATCCGGGTACCCAAACACAAAATAATGGGTAAAATTCCAGGTTTTCTATGATTTACAGGTCTCTAGCATATTAAAACCGGTCTCGCACCAAAATGGTTTTGGTTCAAAAAAGTCATAGACCCCCCTAGCTTAATATTCCAATTGAAAAAAGGGTGGAATTTAACGGCGAAAATCGGCATCCGGGTACCCAAACACAAAATAATGTGTAAAATTCCCGGTTTTCTCCCATTTACGGGTCTCTAGCACATCAAAACAGGTCTTGCACCAAAATGGTTTTGGTTCAGAAAAATCATAGACCCCCCTAGCTTAATATTCCAATTGAAAAAGGGGGGGAATTTAACGGCGAAAATCGGCATCCGGGTACCCAAACACAAAATAATGGGTAAAATTCCCGGTTTTCTCCCATTTACGGGTCTCTAGCACATCAAAACCGGTCTCGCACCAAAATGGTTTTGGTTCAAAAAAATCATAGACCCCCCTAGCTTAATATTCCAATTGAAAAAAGGGGGGAATTTAACGGCGAAAATCGGCATCCGGGTACCCAAACACAAAATAATGGGTAAAATTCCAGGTTTTCTACGATTTACGCGTCTCTAGCATATTAAAACCGGTCTCGCACCAAAATGGTTTTGGTTCAGAAAAATCATAGACCCCCCTAGCTTAATATTCCAATTGAAAAAAGGGGGGAATTTAACGGCAAAAATCGGCATCCGGGTACCCAAACACAAAATAATGGGTAAAATTTCAGGTTTTCTCCGATTTACGGGTCTCTAGCACATCAAAACCGGTCTCGCACCAAAATGGTTTTGGTTCAGAAAAATCATAGACCCCCCTAGCTTAATATTCCAATTGAAAAAAGGGGGGAATTTAACGGCAAAAATCGGCATCCGGGTACCTAAACATAAAATTCTTTTTTGAAGTTAACCGTTTTTACCGTTTTACGGGTCTCTAGCACATCAAAACCGGTCTCGCACCAAAATGGTTTTGGTTCAAAAAAATCATAGACCCCCCTAGCTTAATATTCCAATTGAAAAAAGGGGGGAATTTAACGGCGAAAATCGGCATCCGGGTACCCAAACACAAAATAATGAGCAAAATTCCCGGTTTTCTCCAATTTACGGGTCTATAGCACATCAAAACCGGTCTCGCACCAAAATGGTTTTGGTTCAGAAAAATCATAGACCCCCCTAGCTTAATATTCCAATTGAAAAAAGGGGGGAATTTAACGGCGAAAATCGGCATCCGGGTACCCAAACACAAAATAATGGGTAAAATTCCCGGTTTTCTCCCATTTACGGGTCTCTAGCACATCAAAACAGGTCTTGCACCAAAATGGTTTTGGTTCAGAAAAATCATAGACCCCCCTAGCTTAATATTCCAATTGAAAAAAGGGGGGAATTTAACGGCGAAAATCGGCATCCGGGTACCCAAACACAAAATAATGGGTAAAATTCCAGGTTTTCACCGATTTAGCACATCAAAACCGGTCTCGCACCAAAATGGTTTTGGTTCAGAAAAATCATAGACCCCCCTAGGTTAATATTCCAATTGAAAAAAGGGGGGAATTTAACGGCGAAAATCGGCATCCGGGTACCTAAACATTAAATTTGTTTTTGAAGTGAACCGTTTTCTCCGTTTTACGGGTCTCTAGCACATCAAAACCGGTCTCGCACCAAAATGGTTTTGGTTCAAAAAAATCATAGACCCCCCTAGCTTAATATTCCAATTGAAAAAAGGGGGGAATTTAACGGCGAAAATCGGCATCCGGGTACCCAAACACAAAATAATGGGCAAAATTCCCGGTTTTCTCCAATTTACGGGTCTCTAGCACATCAAAACCGGTCTCGCACCAAAATGGTTTTGGTTCAGAAAAATCATAGACCCCCCTAGCTTAATATTCCAATTGAAAAAAGGGGGGAATTTAACGGCTAAAATCGGCATCCGGGTACCCAAACACAAAATAATGGGTAAAATTCCCGGTTTTCTCCCATTTACGGGTCTCTAGCACATCAAAACCGGTCTTGCACCAAAATGGTTTTGGTTCAGAAAAATCATAGACCCCCCTAGCTTAATATTCCAATTGAAAAAAGGGGGGAATTTAACGGCGAAAATCGGCATCCGGGTACCCAAACACAAAATAATGGGTAAAATTCCCGGTTTTCTCCCATTTACGGGTCTCTAGCACATCAAAACCGGTCTCGCACCAAAATGGTTTTGGTTCAGAAAAATCATAGACCCCCCTAGCTTAATATTCCAATTGAAAAAAGGGGGGAATTTAACGGCGAAAATCGGCATCCGGGTACCCAAACACAAAAAAATGGGTAAAATTCCAGGTTTTCTCCGATTTACGGGTCTCTAGCACATCAAAACCGGTCTCGCACCAAAATGGTTTTGGTTCAGAAAAATCATAGACCCCCCTAGGTTAATATTCCAATTGAAAAAAGGGGGGAATTTAACGGCGAAAATCGGCATCCGAGTACCCAAACACAAAATAATGGGTAAAATTCCAGGTTTTCTCCGATTTACGGGTCTCTAGCATATTAAAACCGGTCTCGCACCAAAATGGTTTTGGTTCAAAAAAGTCATAGATCCCCCTAGCTTAATATTCCAATTGAAAAAAGGGGGGAATTTAACGGCGAAAATCGGCATCCGGGTACCTAAACATAAATTTTTTTTTTTGAAGTTAACCGTTTTCTCCGTTTTGCGGGTCTCTAGCACATCAAAACCGGTCTCGCACCAAAATGGTTTTGGTTCAAAAAAATCAAAGACCCCCCTAGCTTAATATTCCAATTGAAAAAAGGGGGGAATTTAACGGCGAAAATCGGCATCCGGGTACCTAAACACAAAATAATGGGTAAAATTCCAGGTTTTCTACGATTTACGCGTCTCTAGCATATTAAAACCGGTCTCGCACCAAAATGGTTTTGGTTCAGAAAAATCATAGACCCCCCTAGCTTAATATTCCAATTGAAAAAAGGGGGGAATTTAACGGTGAAAATCGGCATCCGGGTACCCAAACACAAAATAATGGGTAAAATTCCAGGTTTTCTATGATTTACAGGTCTCTAGCATATTAAAACCGGTCTCGCACCAAAATGGTTTTGGTTCAAAAAAGTCATAGACCCCCCTAGCTTAATATTCCAATTGAAAAAAGGGTGGAATTTAACGGCGAAAATCGGCATCCGGGTACCCAAACACAAAATAATGGGTAAAATTCCAGGTTTTCTCCGATTTACGGGTCTCTAGCATATTAAAACCGGTCTCGCACCAAAATGGTTTTGGTTCAAAAAAGTCATAGACCCCCCTAGCTTAATATTCCAATTGAAAAAAGGGGGGAATTTAACGGCGAAAATCGGCATCCGGGTACCCAAACACAAAATAATGGGTAAAATTCCAGGTTTTCTACGATTTACGCGTCTCTAGCATATTAAAACCGGTCTCGCACCAAAATGGTTTTGGTTCAGAAAAATCATAGACCCCCCTAGCTTAATATTCCAATTGAAAAAAGGGGGGAATTTAACGGCGAAAATCGGCATCCGGGTACCCAAACACAAAATAATGGGCAAAATTCCAAGTTTTCTCCGATTTACGGGTCTCTAGCATATTAAAACCGGTCTCGCACCAAAATGGTTTTGGTTCAGAAAAATCATAGACCCCCCTAGCTTAATATTCCAATTGAAAAAAGGGGGGAATTTAACGGCGAAAATCGGCATCCGGGTACCTAAACATTAAATTTGTTTTTGAAGTTAACCGTTTTCTCCGTTTTACGGGTCTCTAGCACATCAAAACCGGTCTCGCACCAAAATGGTTTTGGTTCAAAAAAATCATAGACCCCCCTAGCTTAATATTCCAATTGAAAAAAGGGGGGAATTTAACGGCGAAAATCGGCATCCGGGTACCCAAACACAAAATAATGGGCAAAATTCCCGGTTTTCTCCAATTTACGGGTCTCTAGCACATCAAAACCGGTCTCGCACCAAAATGGTTTTGGTTCAGAAAAATCATAGACCCCCCTAGCTTAATATTCCAATTGAAAAAAGGGGGGAATTTAACGGCGAAAATCGGCATCCGGGTACCCAAACACAAAATAATGGGTAAAATTCCCGGTTTTCTCCCATTTACGGGTCTCTAGCACATCAAAACCGGTCTTGCACCAAAATGGTTTTGGTTCAGAAAAATCATAGACCCCCCTAGCTTAATATTCCAATTGAAAAAAGGGGGGAATTTAACGGCGAAAATCGGCATCCGGGTACCCAAACACAAAATAATGGGTAAAATTCCCGGTTTTCTCCCATTTACGGGTCTCTAGCACATCAAAACCGGTCTCGCACCAAAATGGTTTTGGTTCAGAAAAATCATAGACCCCCCTAGCTTAATATTCCAATTGAAAAAAGGGGGGAATTTAACGGCGAAAATCGGCATCCGGGTACCCAAACACAAAATAATGGGTAAAATTCCAGGTTTTCTCCGATTTACGGGTCTCTAGCATATTAAAACCGGTCTCGCACCAAAATGGTTTTGGTTCAAAAAAGTCATAGATCCCCCTAGCTTAATATTCCAATTGAAAAAAGGGGGGAATTTAACGGCGAAAATCGGCATCCGGGTACCTAAACATAAATTTTTTTTTTTGAAGTTAACCGTTTTCTCCGTTTTGCGGGTCTCTAGCACATCAAAACCGGTCTCGCACCAAAATGGTTTTGGTTCAAAAAAATCAAAGACCCCCCTAGCTTAATATTCCAATTGAAAAAAGGGGGGAATTTAACGGCAAAATCGGCATCCGGGTACCTAAACACAAAATAATGGGTAAAATTCCAGGTTTTCTACGATTTACGCGTCTCTAGCATATTAAAACCGGTCTCGCACCAAAATTGTTTTGGTTCAGAAAAATCATAGACCCCCCTAGCTTAATATTCCAATTGAAAAAAGGGGGGAATTTAACGGTGAAAATCGGCATCCGGGTACCCAAACACAAAATAATGGGTAAAATTCCAGGTTTTCTATGATTTACAGGTCTCTAGCATATTAAAACCGGTCTCGCACCAAAATGGTTTTGGTTCAAAAAAGTCATAGACCCCCCTAGCTTAATATTCCAATTGAAAAAAGGGTGGAATTTAACGGCGAAAATCGGCATCCGGGTACCCAAACACAAAATAATGGGTAAAATTCCAGGTTTTCTCCGATTTACGGGTCTCTAGCATATTAAAACCGGTCTCGCACCAAAATGGTTTTGGTTCAAAAAAGTCATAGACCCCCCTAGCTTAATATTCCAATTGAAAAAAGGGGGGAATTTAACGGCGAAAATCGGCATCCGGGTACCCAAACACAAAATAATGGGTAAAATTCCAGGTTTTCTACGATTTACGCGTCTCTAGCATATTAAAACCGGTCTCGCACCAAAATGGTTTTGGTTCAGAAAAATCATAGACCCCCCTAGCTTAATATTCCAATTGAAAAAAGGGGGGAATTTAACGGCGAAAATCGGCATCCGGGTACCCAAACACAAAATAATGGGCAAAATTCCAAGTTTTCTCCGATTTACGGGTCTCTAGCATATTAAAACCGGTCTCGCACCAAAATGGTTTTGGTTCAGAAAAATCATAGACCCCCCTAGCTTAATATTCCAATTGAAAAAAGGGGGGAATTTAACGGCGAAAATCGGCATCCGGGTACCCAAACACAAAATAATGGGTAAAATTCCAGGACTTCTCCGATTTACGGGTCTCTAGCATATTAAAACCGGTCTCGCACCAAAATGGTTTTGGTTCAAAAAAGTCATAGACCCCCCTAGCTTAATATTCCAATTGAAAAAAGGGGGGAATTTAACGGCGAAAATCGGCATCCGGGTACCTAAACATAAATTTTTTTTTTTGAAGTTAACCGTTTTCTCCGTTTTGCGGGTCTCTAGCACATCAAAACCGGTCTCGCACCAAAATGGTTTTGGTTCAAAAAAATCATAGACCCCCCTGGCTTAATATTCCAATTGAAAAAAGGGGGGAATTTAACGGCGAAAATCGGCATCCGGGTACCCAAACACAAAATAATGGGTAAAATTCCAGGTTTTCTACGATTCACGCGTCTCTAGCATATTAAAACCGGTCTCGCACCAAAATGGTTTTGGTTCAGAAAAATCATAGACCCCCCTAGCTTAATATTCCAATTGAAAAAAGGGGGGAATTTAACGGCGAAAATCGGCATCCGGGTACCCAAACACAAAATAATGGGCAAAATTCCAAGTTTTCTCCGACTTACGGGTCTCTAGCATATTAAAACCGGTCTCGCACCAAAATGGTTTTGGTTCAGAAAAATCATAGACCCCCCTAGCTTAATATTCCAATTGAAAAAAGGGGGGAATTTAACGGCGAAAATCGGCATCCGGGTACCCAAACACAAAATAATGGGTAAAATTCCAGGTTTTCTCCGATTTACGGGTCTCTAGCATATTAAAACCGGTCTCGCACCAAAATGGTTTTGGTTAAAAAAAGTCATAGACCCCCCTAGCTTAATATTCCAATTGAAAAAAGGGGGGAATTTAACGGCGAAAATCGGCATCCGGGTACCTAAACATAAATTTTTTTTTTGAAGTTAACCGTTTTCTCCGTTTTGCGGGTCTCTAGCACATCAAAACCTGTCTCGCACCAAAATGGTTTTGGTTCAAAAAAGTCATAGACCCCCCTAGCTTAATATTCCAATTGAAAAAAGGGGGGAATTTAACGGCGAAAATCGGCATCCGGGTACCCAAACACAAAAGAATGGGTAAAATTCCAAGTTTTCTCCGATTTACGGGTCTCTAGCATATTAAAACCGGTCTCGCACCAAAATGGTTTTGGTTCAGAAAAATCATAGACCCCCCTAGCTTAATATTCCAATTGAAAAAAGGGGGGAATTTAACGGCGAAAATCGGCATCCGGGTACCCAAACACAAAATAATGGGTAAAATTCCAGGACTTCTCCGATTTACGGGTCTCTAGCATATTAAAACCGGTCTCGCACCAAAATGGTTTTGGTTCAAAAAAGTCATAGACCCCCCTAGCTTAATATTCCAATTGAAAAAAGGGGGGAATTTAACGGCGAAAATCGGCATCCGGGTACCCAAACACAAAAGAATGGGTAAAATTCCAAGTTTTCTCCGATTTACGGGTCTCTAGCATATTAAAACCGGTCTCGCACCAAAATTGTTTTGGTTAAAAAAAATCATAGACCCCCCTAGCTTAATATTCCAATTGAAAAAAGGGGGGAATTTAACGGCGAAAATCGGCATCCGGGTACCCAAACACAAAATAATGGGTAAAATTCCAGGTTTTCTCCGATTTACGGGTCTCTAGCATATTAAAACCGGTCTCGCACCAAAATGGTTTTGGTTCAAAAAAGTCATAGACCCCCCTAGCTTAATATTCCAATTGAAAAAAGGGGGGAATTTAACGGCGAAAATCGGCATCTCGTCACTTTAGTCTTCTCTTTGTTTTCGACCTTATATTTTATATTTTTGTCATGGTAAAAGGGCCATGACCTTTTTAAAGGCCTCTGACCTTTAAAGGGGTCCCCCCAGAAAGATCTTGACCTTCCTGTTATAGTCTGATGGGTATACGGGCCAAAAATTGACAAACCGAATATGGTACGAATGTGGGACGAATGTGGGACGAATATGGGACGAAAGTGAATGTGGGACGAGCTTCACGGACATGGGATGGAACTGAAAACCCCAGAGCCTGAATTATGGAAATATTCTAGCATTATTGGTACCCTGATTTAGGACTAACTGAAATTTGGTACCCTGATTTAGGACTAGCTGAATTTTTGATACCCTCATTTAGGGATGATGCAGAAGGAGGAGATTTGGAAAAGGGGATTGTGATCCCTGTTTTAAGGAGAAATTTGAAAAACAGTACCCTGTTTTAGGGAAAATGATAAAATATCTTAACCCGGATGGAACTGTAAACCGCAGAGCCTGATTTAGGGAAATATTCTATCATTATTGGTACCCTGATTTAGGACTAGCTGAAATTTTGATACCCTCATTTAGGGATGATGCAGAAGGGGGAGATTTGGAAAGGGGGATTGTGATGCCTGTTTTAGGGAGAAATTTGAAAAACAGTACCCTGTTTTAGGGGAAATGATGAAATATCTTAACCTGTTTTAGGGAAAATATCAGCGAAAAGGACCCTATTTAGCCCAGCTTCCCCGGTAACGCTGACTATGAGAGTACCCCCCCCCCCGGGGTTAGGATCCATTCCATTCACGAGGGAGGGCCGATTGAGGCCCAGTAAAGACAATGTCTTTTCCATGAATAATTCCACATCGATTTATTTTGAGCAAAGATGTTTTCGATATATTTATATTTTTAATTCAGGTCACCCAGTGTTGGATATCAGCAATCTCGCATCACGTGACCCGATGAAGCAATTTGACGTTTGGTACAAGGAAGCTGACAGTCATCCAGGAGTAGAAGAAGCACCCCTCATGACCATATCCACCGCCACTAAGTAGGTGTCATGTGACTGGCCCTAACATGAGACCATATCCACCGCCACTAAGTAGGTGCCATGTGACTAGTCCCAGTGTGAGACCATATCCACCTCCACTAAGTAGGTGTCATGTGACTGGTCCTAACGTGAGACCATATCCACCGCCACTAAGTAGATGTCATGTGACTGGTCCTAATGTGAGACCATATCCACCACGACTAAGTAGGTGTCATGTGACTGGTCCTAGTGTGAGACCATATCCACCGCCACTAAGTAGGTGTCATGTGACTGGTTCTAATGTGAGACCATATCCACCGCCACTAAGTAGGTGTCATGTGACTGGTCCTAGTGTGAGACCATATCCACCACCACTAAGTAGGTGTCATGTGACTGGTCCTAACGTCAGACCATATCCACCTCCACTAAGTAGGTGTCATGTGACTAGTTCTAATGTGAGACCATTTTCACCGCCATTAAGTAGGTGTCATGTGACTGGTCCTAACGTCAGACCATATCCACCTCCACTAAGTAGGTGTCATGTGACTGGTCCAAACGTCAGACCATATCCACCTCCACTAAGTAGGTGTCATGTGACTAGTTCTAATGTGAGACCATTTTCACCGCCACTAAGTATGTGTCATGTGACTAGTTCTAACGTGAGACCATATCCACCGCCACTAAGTAGGTGCCATGTGACTGGTCCCAGTGTGAGATCATATCCACCACCATTAAGTAGGTGTCATGTGACTGGTCCTAATGTGAGACCATATCCACCGCCACTAAGTAGGTGTCATGTGACTGATCCCATATCCACTGCCACTAAGTAGGTGTCATGTGACTGGTCCTAATGTGAGACCATATCCACCACCATTAAGTAGGTGTCATGTGACTGGTCCTAGTGTGAGACCATATCCACCGCCATTAAGTAGGTGTCATGTGACTGGTCCTAATGTGAGACCATATCCACCGCCACTAAGTAGATGTCATGTGACTGGTCCTAACGTCAGACCATATTCACGGCCACTAAGTAGGTGTCATGTGACCGGTCCCAGTGTGAGACCATATCCACCGCCACTAAGTAGGTGTCATGTGACTGGTCCTATTGTGAGACCATACCCACCGCCACTAAGTAGGTGTCATGTGACTGGTCCTAACGTCAGACCATATTCACCGCCACTAAGTAGGTGTCATGTGACTGGTCCCAGTGTGAGATCATATCCACCACCATTAAGTAGGTGTCATGTGACTGGTCCCAGTGTGAGACCATATCCACCGCCACTAAGTAGGTGTCATGTGACTGGTCCTAGTGTGAGACCATATCCACCGCCACTAAGTAGGTGTCATGTGACTGGTCCTAATGTGAGACCATACCCACCGCCACTAAGTAGGTGTCATGTGACTGGTCCTAACGTGAGACCATATCCACCGCCACTAAGTATATGTCATGTGACTGGTCCTAGTGTGAGACCATATCCACTGCCACTAAGTAGATGTCATGTGACTGGCCCTAACGTGAGACCATATTCACGGCCACTAAGTAGGTGTCATGTGACTAGTCCCAGTATGAGACCATATCCACCTCCACTAAGTAGGTGCCATGTGACTAGTCCCAGTATGAGACCATATCCACCTCCACTAAGTAGGTGTCATGTGACTGGTCCTAGTGTGAGACCATATCCACCGCCACTAAGTAGGTGCCATGTGACTAGTCCTAATGTGAGACCATATCCACCGCCACTAAGTAGGTGCCATGTGACTAGTTCTAATGTGAGACCATATCCACCGCCACTAAGTAGGTGTCATGTGACTAGTCCTAACGTGAGACCATATTCACCGCCACTAAGTAGGTGTCATGTGACTGATCCCAGTGTAAGACCATATCCACTGCTACTAAGTAGGTGTCATGTGACTGGTCCTAATGTGAGACCATATTCACGGCCACTAAGTAGGTGTCATGTGACCGGTCCTTGTGTGAAGTACCATACCCTCTGCCTCCAAGTAGGTGTCATGTGACTGGTCCAGTAACTTTAAATAAAGCCAAATTGCATGCAAAGGTATGCTAGTAGTGGTGACATCTTGTGTCATGATGCCAAGAGCCAATGGCGGCCGCTTACATATGCGTTCTTTTTTTTATTACAGAGATGGACGTCCATCAGCCAGAATTGTGTCTATGGACAAATATGATGACAAAGGTTTCTATTTCAACACAAATTCGACCAGCAGAAAAGCCAAACAACTTGTATGTATTTTCTGATACACCATTTTGAGTTTCGTTTCGTTTAATCATTTTGTTTTATTTTTTAAATCTGCTGATCAAGTAGACTCTCGCTATACCAAATGGATTACACAGATTACACGTTTTGTACACCAGATCCTTATGTATAAAAAACATTCAATATATTTTCGTACATTAAGTAAAAAAAAGAAGAAAAATTGCTTAATGACTCTGAGCTAATTTCTTTCAGAGGGAAAATCCATTTGTATGTATGTCATTCTTCTGGGAGGCTCCACATAGAGTAGTGAGTACATTAAATATATCTAAATAAACCTATCTTTAATTAATGATGAAAACTTAAACCTCCGAAGAATAGATGTGAATGAATGTTAACCAACATCACTAGAAACACGTGGTTCAATAAACAAAGATATTTTGGACATAAAAATATCATCAAATGTTAAAATATGACTATTTAATGTATTGACATCTAAACCAGGTGAGAATTGAAGGCAAAGTCTACGAGAGGAACAGAGAGGAATGTCTGGTCTCATTCAGGTCTAAGCCTGTTGCCAAACAAATAGGCTTCATGCTTCACTGCGAGGAGGTGCAAAGCAAGGTCATCAAAACCAGAGAGGTAACCGCCAACTATCCACTACCGTATGCCATAAACTTGCTGATATGCTGAGAACTATTTCATTTTATAGACATTTGCAAATTTTGCTAATATCATATGCTATAAAAGGTAACTTTGGGTAAGTATGTGGCACTTTGAAAAGAAAAGCTTAACACTACACTCATAATAGATACCTAAAAATAGAGTAATAATTTAAAATGGTAAGTCATCAATATCAAAAGCATTTGGGGAATATCCTGGGGGAGTGATAACCATTTTATTGTGTAACAGCACGTATTCAGTGTGTAGAATGACAAAACATAAAATGGACAAAACACAACTCCAATATTTTGACAATAATTCCACAGACACAGTTGCCATGGTTATGGCAATTCTTGGGTCATCTTGCAATTTATTGTCCAAAGCTCGAAGGATTTTTTATAAATTAGATTTTAAAGTATCAATGGTATAGTTTAATATCATATCAAATCAATCTATTTGCAAATGTTATTTCAGGATTCCTTTGAGAGATAATCTTTCTTTGACCATCCTCACCCATCATTTCAAATGCTTGGAGGTCTTTATGAGATGCCATGTGATTAAACTATAAAACTTTATTGAATTCGGAATGTCTAATACGTTGACAATCTATCTGCAGGAATATATAGACCGCAATGTTCAGCTGAGAAAAAAGTATTTGGAAGCCCCAGAAATACCCCTTCCCGACCAAATGTGAGTTAACATTTCCGTTTGTGAAAATTTGGTCACTAAGTGTAATTATCATTGTCATTTACAATATTATTACAATATATATTGCCATTTATAATTATTTATAGTTGTGCAAATCTGTATATTGATAATGTTTTGATATTTCAGGACTGCATTCTTCTTGGAACCAGAAATGATAGAGTTTTATCAAGGTCATGATTTATATGTCAATGACAGAATAATCTTCAGGAAACCGTATCATGACGGAGAAGAAATAAATCCTGAACTGACCCAGAAAGGGAAAGGTGATTGGTTGATAGAGAGAATGTGGTCGTGATGCACAGTTTGATTTTCCTTTATTTTCATCATTATTTGGATTGCTTTTAAGAAAGCCTAGGTGTCGATAAAAAACAATGTGCACATCTTATTAAAGAAATTAAATGAATCGAACTTTTTTGAACAATTTATTCATCAAATGTATGGAACATCGATAGCTATCTTTTTAACCGTGGTATTCTCAAATATTCCGTGGCAAGTATCATGCTTTATCCATCTACCTGTACAATGTTATTATGATCTTGGTATTTGTAAACATGACAGAATTGTTGTAATAGCTAATCTATAAGCAATTACAAGGTTGAATTTTGATTGAGTAAGATCTCTACACTGCTCATTAGAACAGTATCATTACTTTCATTAGAACAGTATTATTACTTTTAAACTATATCAAATTAATGTAACAGTAAATTTAAAAGCAATTACAAGAAAATTTAAAAGCAATTACAACAGCTAATTTTAAGCCAATTACAAGATTTAAATATGATTTAGTTAGGTATATATTTACACTGCTCATAAGAACATAACTATTGCTTTCATGCTACATAAACCTATTTACAAATAACTGAACACTTAGTTGGACAAACAACTACATGCATATGTAATATACAGTGCTCCATATGCACATTATATATACAATATTCAATATTCAATATTCAATAAAGTAATGACAGATTAATTGGCCTCCAGAGTCATTGTGACAGTGATTACATCGAAGGAGCCTGAAACAAATACATTTTTCATAATAATGACAACAACTACTAATAATATTAATACAAATATTAATACTAATATTGCTAACATTACTAATATTAATACTAATATTGCTAATAATAATAATAATAATAATAATAATAATAATAATAATAATAATAAAAACCTTGGGTGGATACAGCTACACTCTTTACTTTATGTGACAAGCCATTCACCTTACCTGAGGGTAGGGTGACACGTTGGGTAGATGCAGCTGCGCTCTTTACTTTATGAGACAACCCATTAACCTTACCTGAGGGTAGGGTGGCACGTTGGGTAGATGCAGCTGCACTCTTTACTTTATGAGACAAGCCATCAACGTTGATGCCATCATGCACAACTGCTGCCTGGTTCTCTGGTACCGTCAATATCAAGTCAGCACTCGTGTAAGTGTCTTTGATAAGAACAAAAAAAATGGACTCAATTTCCAACAGTACACAACATAATTCGTTATCATGTCCTTCCACTTACACAAATAAGTGTTAGGTTTGCTGGTGTATACAGTATAATTTCAAGAGGGAAGAATAAGGTTCAAATTTACGTCATACTTCGAACTGTGTTGACTATTTTGAAAAATAAATAATTATGTATATTGTCAAAATACGCTGCATTACACAAGACAACGTTTTTGTTTCGAAACTGAAATTTGAATATCCTAAGAAATACCATTCAGAGATCTATAGAATGTAATGACAATAGACATTACAAACATTTAAGAGATCATCATCAAGTGCGAATAGGTGTTAAGTGTTTTGAATAGCTACTCACAACTCCTGAAGGTCATTAAACAAGTGATTGTCTGGCCAGTCTGCCAGCTACTGTCATGTCGTAGTCGTGGACACCGGAAATGACCTTGCATCCTGAAATTATTAGATTTTAAAATACTTTACACCACACCTTATATAAAGGTAAAAATAGAGATTTCAGACGCCATATACTTGCTATACTTGTTATATATTGTATATAAAACGTACAAAAGGCATCTTCACAAACATAGTATTTCATGTGTACATTTATATCACAGGAAGTTGTGAATAGAGCGTGTGATGCAAATTCCCAAATTCTCTCACATTCCGAAATGAAGATCGTAAGACCTTTGATAAAAGCTAGAATTATTACCTCAAGCTCCCAAAGGTTGTGACTCACCAAGCAGCTGTTAGGCATAGCTTCAATTTAAGCCTCAACAGACATGTTTTCATGTTTCAATAAATTTGGTGAAATAAATATTGATCTTTGTTTTATTGTGTGTTAAGAAGATATTGGGAATAATTTGTAATAAAATTCTAGATTTTGAATGCCATGACCATAATGAGGCTTAAATTGTCTAACTGAGGTAATTTGTTTGAGCAACTATTTATTTGTCAAATATTGATACTTTAAAAGACCCTAACCTTGAGAAATGTTTCTGCAACCCAGCACCAATGAGCCAATGAGATGCCTCAGTGACGCCCCCTTTCTCCATATTGGTTGGGGTCAGTATGGGTACCCACAGGATGTCTTGGTTTTTGGTTAAGTGAAACTTTACAAGAGAGCTATTATCATAAACCAGTCTGACATCTTCCCACTCCATTGTTAGGTCCATATCCACAGATACCAACTGCAAAATAAAATATCAACATAATCAACATAGACCACATACAAACTCTACATATTTAATATTAGATTCAATTCATGTGACTCGATCAATTCATGTGGACTAAGAATTGTAAATGTCATAAAGGATATCCTAGCACCTTTTGAAAAAAACATCAAACATATCAAATATCAATAGAACTTCACGCTCGTTATTTGAGTTTGTTTTTTTTAACATATCAGAGAAACCATAAGATAATTGCCCCGGAAATCAGCTCAGCATGTTCAATTACCTGGAATAATGGGCAAAAGGGGCATGTAGCGTTGTATTAAGGTAACAAATCTAAGATATATACCAGGGATCAATATAATATATATATATATATATATATATATATATATATGACATCAAGTGCCTAAAAATGAAATATGTGTCAGTCATATAGGCCAGGACCTGTGTGTGTTTTTGCCATTAATATCATCCTTATAATGTGCTGATGTGATTCAAATATGATACAAATATCACCAATTATACTCATTTACCCCAAGCTGATGTTTGTAACAATCAACCCATACATGTTGATGCTAATACCAGTAGCTTATTATTTTACTCACCCCGGATTTCTCTGGCAAGGCAGACTGGACTACCACAGACACTGAGACGGGTATAGCTGTCGAACCTACACATAACAAAGTCATTGTTTTATTTCTGAAATAAATGTATACTTTTCATCATAATTTTTATCACCAAGCATTCTTAAATTTTGATAAATAACATTGATTCCACAGACCAGCTGCACAGACCTATTTCATGTTTTTCAGGCTATTTCATGTTTTATATCTCTCATTAGCTCTTGATCACATAAATGTTACGTAACCAAAATGACTAAATATCATTAATGGCTATTTAAGCCCATTATATTTGTTGAAATTATTCAATTTCACAAAAATTTCAGTAGCATTTATTTTTAATTGGTAAAATGCCTACACGATGACTCAAACAGCAAGATTGTTTTTCTTTTTTATGTTTAAATAAATATTGTTAAAAAATTAATCTTATTTTAGTCCACATAATATCTCATCTGGCAGAGGCTCTTCCGAGATGTTGGCATAATTTGCTTCAGATGAGGATGAAATATACAGAAAGATTTACCACTCTTGTTTGTATACTTTCTCATAAAAGATCGGTATGCGTTACCTATATACTTGATACATGATCATTGCAAACATCTTATTACTTATTTAAATGATTGATTGGAACTAGATTGTTCATATTTACACTTGCCGTAGTTTGGTCGAACACGGACGTCGTAATAATTTAACATCCTGTTGAACTGCTCGCTGCAAAAATAAATAGATGAAAAATAAATAAATGATAGACTGAATTCACAATCCCATGGCGTGTTTTCCGTAACCGAGTATGCTTGTCTTTTATAAACATTGGAGTAAAGTCGTGGCAGATAAATTTGAATAGGGGAGTGCATTTGCGTGTATTGTGTTACTGGGAAAACCATTTGTGATAGCTGAAAACATTAAAAAAAACCACGTAAAATTGGTTTTTAATATATAGCATCAAAATCTAAAATTGCGTCAAAAGGCCCAACACTTAATGAGAGGACACCGGAAGGGAGGGAGAAACTTGAGGGAGAAACTTAAGTAAGTCTTACGTAAAACACTAAAACAATTAATAAGAACCACAATCATTTAAATTGTCCAGGAATCATTATTTTTATTACTACTAATGAATGAAGTTTTCCCCATCTGTTGCAAACTGGCAATTAATGATGACACACTATTGGATGTACTGACCTGGAAGTCACAATTTAACGAGGGTACTGACCTGGGAGTCATATATTACTGGAGGTACTGACCTGGGAGTCATACATTACTGGAGATACTGACCTGGGAGTCACACATTATCGAGGGTACTGACCTGGGTGTCATACATTACTGGAGGTACTGACCTGGAAGTCACAATTTAACGAGGGTACTGACCTGGGAGTCATATATTACTGGAGGTACTGACCTGGGAGTCATACATTACTGGAGATACTGACCTGGGAGTCACACATTATCGAGGGTACTGACCTGGGTGTCATACATTACTGAGGGTACTGACCTGGGAGTCACACATTACTGGAGATACTGACCTGGGTGTCACACATTACTGGAGATACTGACCTGGGTGTCACACATTACTGGAGGTACTGACCTGGGAGTCACACATTATCGAGGGTACTGACCTGGGAGTCACACATTACTGGAGGTACTGACCTGGGAGTCACACATTATCGAGGGTACTGACCTGGGTGTCACACATTACTGGAGGTACTGACCTGGGAGTCACACATTACTGAGGGTACTGACCTGGGAGTCACACATTATCGAGGGTACTGACCTGGGTGTCACACATTACTGGAGGTACTGACCTGGGAGTCACACATTACTGAGGGTACTGACCTGGGAGTCACACATTATCGAGGGTACTGACCTGGGTGTCACACATTACTGGAGATACTGACCTTGGAGTCACACATTACTGGAGGTACTGACCTGGGAGTCACACATTACTGGAGGTACTGACCTTGGAGTCACACATTACTTGAGATACTGACCTGGGTGTCAAACATTACTGGAGGTACTGACCTGGGGGTCACACATTACTGGAGGTACTGACCTGGGAGTCACACATTACTGAGTGCACTGACCTGGGAGTCACACATTACCGAGGGTACTGACCTGGGAGTCACACATTACTGGGTGCACTGACCTGGGAGTCACACGTTACTGGAGGTACTGACCTGGGTGTCACACATTACTGGAGGTACTGACCTGGGAGTCACACATTACTGGAGGTACTGACCTGGGAGTCACACATTATCGAGGGTACTGACCTGGGTGTCACACATTACTGGAGGTACTGACCTGGGAGTCACACATTACTGGAGGTCCTCACCTGGGAGTCAAACATTACTGGAGGTACTGACCTGGGAGTCACACATTACTGGAGGTACTGACCTGGGAGTCACACATTATCGAGGGTACTGACCTGGGTGTCACACATTACTGGGTGTACCTGACCTGGGAGTCACACATTACTGAGGGTACTGACCTGGGAGTCACACATTACTGAGTGCACTGACCTGGGAGTCACACATTACCGAGGGTACTGACCTGGGAGTCAAACATTACTGGAGGTACTGACCTGGGAGTCACACATTACTGAGGGTACTGACCTGGGAGTCACACATTATCGAGGGTACTGACCTTGGAGTCACACATTACTGAGGGTATTGACCTGGGAGTCACACATTACCGAGGGTACTGACCTGGGAGTCACACATTACTGGAGGTACTGACCTGGGAGTCAAACATTACTGGAGGTACTGACCTGGGAGTCAAACATTACTGGAGGTACTGACCTGGGAGTCATACATTACTGAGGGTACTGACCTGGGTGTCATACATTACTAGAGGTACTGACCTGGGGGTCACACATTACTGAGGGAACTGACCTGGGAGTCACACGTTACTGAGGGTACTGACCTGGGAGTCATACATTACTGGAGGTACTGACCTGGGAGTCACACATTACTGGAGGTACTGACCTGGGAGTCATACATTACTGAGGGTACTGACCTGGGTGTCATACATTACTAGAGGTACTGACCTGGGGGTCACACATTACTGAGGGAACTGACCTGGGAGTCACACGTTACTGAGGGTACTGACCTGGGAGTCATACATTACTAGAGGTACTGACCTGGGAGTCACACATTAGGTTACACTGAAGGTACTGACCTGGGGTTGAGGACTCTTTCCTCAGGTTCAGGCCGGGATCTGTTCCTGTCCGGACGTCTCCTGCGGGCAAGGGCTTCTTCTGCTCCCACAATCAGCACACAGGCCAAAACCAACAACCAGCTCCCTCTCATTGTTGCGATCTGTGTCTAAGACGCCTCTGATAACAGAATAACTATTTATATATATTCCCTGTGCTCACAAATAATACAAACGGGAGACAAGAATGATTTGGTGGTTCTCGATGTGGAGTGTTGATATCAATGACCAGATTGTAAAAGAGCTGCGCAGATTTTGGTTCATATGTGACCGGGTAATTGGCAGGCCACTTTGTGCCTCATGGGGTTATGCCCAGAGTTCAATTGTCGCCATTTGGGAGGATGTGATTTCTGGTAATGACATTAGAATTGCTGACCTTGACTGGTTGGGGTTGTCACCCAAGTTCACACAACAAAAACCTCCAAAAACTGGATTTTCGCTTTGGAATGTATCTTGATTCTATTTTATATGAACGTTTTGATTGATAATATTATCATACATGCTTTGATTTATGTAAAAATATATTGTAGTTTTATGTTTGTGTTAATGTTGATGATATTAAGCGCCATGAGCAGACCCTGTCTGATATAGCGCTATAGAAATTTATTATTATTATTATTATTATTATTATTATTATTATTATTATTATCATCTTAGATTGAAAGAAGCCATCATGACACTAGATAGCAAACAATATACGGTCAAAAAGAACAATATTCATTGATCAAAATACTAATAAAGACCTTGAAATGATTGCATCACACAAATGATCATTGCCTTCCCAGATATTACTTCAGAGATAACTTACTGGAATGCATACCTCTGTCAAAATAGGCATTATTCCATTTTGCTTTATCTGCAAAAAATATACCTAAAACTCGAAATGGTCCTTGAAATTATCTCGTCCAGTTTGGTGAACATCAGTACAATCTTGCGGACAGCAGCAACAACAAACAATCAAACAGACAAGGACGATACGAAATTTTGAGGTAAAATTGTCAATACGTACTTATTAACATTGTTCCTGTTCATGGTCCTAGTTTCATTAAGCCCTAATATGATGGGATATATCTTTTGAAAAATCATACAAAAATGACACCCCAATTGTTACTGGTCCTCCGGATCCAGTTCCATTTTATCTATCAAATGGATCGTTTGGGAGTTTGCCAGTAATTCTCTACTTGCCGGTATGTTGTTACATGGCATCAGGGCACAGGTTTCTCCCCGATGGCCACCGAGGGGGTGAAGGGAAGTTACCCTCACTGTGTATCAGTAGCAAGCATCCTTGTGTTTAGATCAACATATAGTTTTCATAGCTTTAAAAAAGATTACACCAACATATTTCTTTTATTATTTACAACCTTGTTTAATTGATTATTCTTGTGTATTTTGTATTAATCAACGTTCTTACCCATAAAACATATGGTCAAATTCACAATTGGAAATTTATATTTAAAAAAGTATAAAGTTGCGGTTACAATGTTTTTTCACAAACTTTCAAATTAGCACTGTACAAATTTTCATCTGTAAGACATTTTCACAATAGTAACATATTTGACTCATAGTGTATTTTGAATTCGTCATGCTGCGGTTTTAATGTAGTTTTTTATATTCTTTTTCTAATAACTTCCATACATAATAATCATGTGAAACATAGAGATAGATCCAAAATAGTAAATGTTATAAACATTTGTAGCTGCTTTACCCATGTTTTTTGTACCCTAACATAATAGTTTCCTACTTTTATTAAATAAGCGATAGTAACATTCGTCGAAGCAGCCTTCTCCTGCTAATGATTGCCCCAAATACGATCTCTATATTATGTTTAGCAATGAGATTCTGTTTATTGAGAAATAGATTATTTGGCTTATCATAAAGTAGACAAGTACAAATATTAAGGTCTTCGCGAGTCACTGATCTCGTATCTTATCATGATTATCATCAGGTCCAAAGTCTAGACAACCACACATAACAGAAAAGCTCAAACCAGGATATACAGATTTCAGGTAAGTAAAAACATCCACATGTTCTATGTTTGTTATTTTACATCTTTATGTTCATATATATATTACAAAAAGAGCAACATATGAATACAAATTGAAGGTAAAATGATAACAAGGATCACATTAAAGATCATTGGTTTAAATTGACCAAGATACACTACAACAATACCATACATGAATGTGAATGTATTCAAAGGTATGTAATATGCGTATTTATATTCATAAATTCTGACAGTTGCTTTGATTGTGTGGCACGACATGCTATATATAAAAAGGGTAGAAACTAATTTAGAAGCTAGCAAACAATCTCACATTTGGAAAAAAAGCATACAAAACATCACTGTAGTCTAAGAATTCAGACAAGCTCTGCAGAGTAAGGTGGAGAATGGCACTATTCAGAATGGAGACTGGAAAAGAAACTGGTAGAGAAATTGGTAGAGAAACTGAGCAACTGTTTGAGTAATTGGTTGAGCAATAATGTCTAATTAGCTGTACGCCGATGGATGATATGTTCTGTATAAATAGTCATTTCGACCCGTAGACTCTCTTATAACTCATTATCATAACCCTTTAAAACCATGAACTGTGTTATATTGCATAAAAAGAGCGACTTATACAGAAATATCATTTATCTAAATAGTTTATATTTAGGGGGAATTCCCATGATCCGTTCGATATACAGCCGATATAAGTCATCTTCTCTCAGTAGAAATGATGTCAAAACAATCACGATAATGATTGTCAGTAGCTGGTGGTGTCTAAGTTTGAAAGACAGAAATTGGAATGACCTATTGTCGTTTTCCATTGGCCGGGTATTTGACATTGCACTGGACATGCTCAGATGTAGAAGAAACATTAATTCTAATACAAATACCTGACCAATGAAAGTTAAAATTATCAAATTATATCAGGGCACATGTATACTATAATCAACACTACTGGTGTGTACATAAATCAAAACTAGTGATGTTTACTTAGATAAAAACTACTTATGTATACAAAACTATTGATGGACATGTGAAGAGAAATCAAAACTAGTGATATTTCGACCAACTGTTCTTAACATAGATCAAAACTCGTGGTGTATTCAAATATAAAATCTACTTATGTATACATGTACATACGGATGTGTTCATATAGTAAATCTAACCAGACACATTGTATTTTTATTCTCAGTGCCTATTGCGATGTTGAACAGGATGAACAGTCTGCTGTGTGTGTCATTATGTCTGCTCGGTTGTCAAATGGTGTTTGGGGCCAGAAGTAAGTCACTTACATTGTACAACTGTAAAGAATAAAATATATTTTATATAATGTTAAACAATGTTGATGTTAAAATGAATTGAAGAAATATTCAGGTAATTGTATTGATATCAACAGATTGCATTTGTTGAAAGCCATATATAAATTGAGCGGAGATAAACATATGAGACCAATTATTTAACGTCAAAAAGTTATCACATTATTCATTTAATTACATGATAATCACACATCTACTTTCATATTTCTCATTCTGCTTAATTTGATGTTAACATGTACTTATATACAATTGATGTATTGATTTGCAGAACATTTTATGGTCCTTAATGATATACATTATGACCCCACCTACTGGACGACACAAGAGTCATGTAACAGTCCAGTCCCCAAGGATAAACTTGGCCCATACGGCCACTTTGAGTGTGATGCACCATGGGAACTCGTAGACTTGGCAATGGATGGATTGGAGTACTTTGAATCTAATTATGGTGCACCAGAATTCCTTGTGTGGCTAGGGTAAATTATCTTAAATTTTGAATTATATGATAACTGCAAAACACTCATGATGGGGCATTACGTTTTAAAGAAATATGATATTGGGGGAAAAACAACAAAAAGTGCTGCTTCTGGACGTGGATATTGAACGTGATAAGAAGGTCAATTACGTTTTAACATTTACGGGTCAATTGCATAAATGATGAAATTACAAAAAGTTGCTAGAGGTACATATGTCTGATGTTAGGAACTGGGATGCTCATATCACCTGTATAAACAAATGGCATACAGTATGGCTCAATCAAAATGAAGTAGTTTAGATTAGATTATACGTCTATTATGGTGTCTATTATAGTGTCTATCATTATATCATTTTTTATTATATCATTATATCATTTTTTATACATCATCAATCATATTATTATTATTATCATCATTTATTCATACACAAAGTTACAAACAATGGTATATTTGGTGCACGTGTACATGCAAATACAGTAAGACTAGAATAAAAAACATGTTCATGGTACACAAATGTCACTTAAAATATACATGTTATCTTCATACGTCATTTCATTATCTAGACAAGCATGCAAACAATCAATAATTTCTAGAATCATATCTATCTTCCATTCTTCTCCTTGGATGTCATGGCAGGTTGTACAATTTCCGTATGGCAACATTCCAGGTTTTACCTAGTGATGAAAACTCTTTGCTGTACAGATCCCAAATATTTGATCCATAATAACTACTTCCATAGATCTGCAAGAGTTATAATGATGACTGAGATGGACGACATCTTTATGCCAGTCAAGCACATCACCATTAAGCACCATTTGAGTAGTTGGTACATTGCATTTCTTTGTGTGAAATTGAATGCACTGTGTTTTTCTAGTCCATTGTTCATAGAAAATTCATTGCAAACATTCAACATCTTTTGCAAGCCATAGGCTGATGGAGATAGTAAAAATATCATCTGCATAGACCAGTAGGCCATAATATTTATTACCAATCATACAACCATATCCACTTGTCTGAAGTTTCTCAATCAAATCTTCAACATACAATGTGAACAACAATGAAGATAAAACAGACCATTGGAAACATTAAAACTGTTGGATATAGGGCAAATGATATCATTGGGAAGGGCATTTTATTAACACTTTACATCATACACAGATGCCCTCAACGAATGTAGCATCTGAGATTTATCTGCACAGGTTAAACAAGAGGCGTTATTTCCTTACACACGATGACATAATGAATTAGAAGATATATACACCTTAATTAAGGATTAATTTAGTGGTATGATGACAAGTAAGAGAAATCAAGAATTGATTTCACGATGTCATGAGTCGAACCAAATATATGTTGGTCAAAAGCATGACTATATTCATACATGATTATATACCTTCATTTCTTATGGATGCTATTTTATTTATTTGTTTGCTGAATTCCACTCATAAACACGGTGAGATTCTTACTCACTGTACACAGTGTCCTCAATTAACTGTTTGTATATTGAAATGCATTCATTGCCTTAACACTGGAGCCACTATATAAATGAGTAATGAAGCAAAATAATCACATACTGTGATAATGACTTGACTTCCTGTAATAGGAAATATGAAAGAATGAGACACACCTTGACTGAATTACTCATTTAGGACTGACATGTATGTGATAATATCATTGTCCTCTGTACTTAATACACAAACAAAACATGATGTCGATTTTTCTTTTCATCCCATATCGCTTTGTCCAGATCCTTTACTCAGAGCGAATATTCAATTTTGGACATCTATATGATTAAGACAGACGTGCAACGTGCATGGTCAAATCATACAAGTATCCTCGCTGCTTACATCGTTTTATTTAGATTTAACTGTATCATATCTAATGTATTTCTACCTCAGCCTTTGCATTTAAAATGTTTTATTATTATAAATGTATGATAATATAATATATAATTATAATGCAGGGACAATGCTCATCATCCTGTAAACTACAGTACCAGTATGCTCAACAACGAAACCATGCTAGAGATATTGACCAACATAACAGAGAAGCTCACATATCGGGACTTTGACGGTAATCCCAGACAATGGCTTGTATTACCAGTGCTTGGCAACCATGACTGGTACCCTACCAACCAGTTACCCGGGGGACCTAGCGAGAGGTATAACCAACTGGCTGGCCTTTGGCAGCGCTGGCTTACAGTAGAAGCACAGGAGACTTTCAAACTTGGTAAGCCCCCTTATTGTAATGTACCATTTCATGTCTTCCCTGCCCTGTCTATACCTTAACAAGTTGCTTATCAAATCCAATTAAGGTTTTTATATACCAATTAGTCTAATGTTGCTCAAAACTAAGTGTAATTTAATATGACTTATATTATGACATACAAATGCATCCCATTATCACTTTCACAGCTTAACCAATCCTTGGTTTATACCAGGCCCTGCAAGAAATGGCTTGAAGTTGTGTCCATTGTAGCCGCAGAAAAAGCAACCGAAACAGCTGAATAGTTGACTGCCCAAACATATCACAATGCCCTCTTTGAATACAAAACAAGCTCCCACCACTTACATGTTGGTCTCATATGTCAAGTCATAAAGGAAGGCTCATTGATCATTCAGGGAGGTGAACAAATAACGGAAAGACGTTTTGTTGCCTGAGATAAATAATAAGATTGGCATTACCCAAGTAAATATTTTTTTCTGGATTTATTTTCCTTACCCCCTTAATTGATTAATGGCCCATCCCTAGCTTTTGACTGCCTACTTTGTTATTTTGTTGTATTCACACTTAAACAAATACAATGACAACACTTAGCCATATTTTCACATTTGACTTAGTCAGTGCTTATTAGTTGCTAAATATTAAGATATCAACGGGTGTGGTCACATTGAGCTCAAAACTCGCAGATGTGGAACGTGATTTGAAATATTCCTTATCAAATCAGTGGTCACCAATGGACATTGTGTTCATTTTTGACACATGCCTCATTCTTATGATTAAATACATAGTCATTAAGTATGAAATATAATAGATAAGATTCTCTGTGGAAACAACATATGCATATGATCGTTTTTCACTTGAGTGGCTTTCTAGGTGGCTATTACAGCATGATGGTGAATGCTGATGCAAAGTTCAGAGCAGTGGTGCTCAATACGTGTCTGTACCTACCGGGGAATCACCTCACAGAGGACATAGAAGACCCAGCCAATCAATTTGAATGGTTCGAAAGTGTCCTTGCCAGTGCCAGAACAAATGACGAAATGGTAAATTCCCCAAATCGCATTCTGCATTTCAAACATTCTCTTAAGTTTGAAACGTTCACAGTTCAGTTCAGTAATTAGTCAATAAATAAACAGAATATTTTGAATGTATCCAAAAAGATCATAATCATGAATGACACTCATGTCATACATATTATTAAAAAATATAATTTTACCTGTTAGATGTTGTTTGTATCTTTGTATTAACATAATATTAAGTACAATAAATATTGTCATGATACCACGAAGAAAATCCTTTTAATAAAAGTTGTGGGCACTGAAACCATTAAATTAACATCAAACCACCAATTTAATCATTCTAAAAAGTAGTTTGTAACTTTGTCGATTTTTCACATTATATTTGTTGTGATGATAAGTATATTTAGGACTAGCTAATAAACTACAGTTACTTCCACTTCAGCTGCATATATTTTCCCATATTCCATCTGGACTCTCAGAATCGGATGAGAATTACTACAACTTCCGGCCCAATCAGGCTACAATCTTCAACAACCTGATTCGTCAGTACTCTGACGTCATACTGGCCTTGCACGCAGTCCACATTCACACAGACTCGTTCAGGCTCTTCTATAAAGGTAATCTCTGCTCCTTGATGTGACAATAAATATTGATCAATACCTTTATTTCAATTAGAATTATTTGATTCAAGATGTTCAACAACGTTCAACAACTCCGCACTCTCGCGTTGCGAGTTTGGGATGATCATGATGATGGCACTACGAACCATGAGCTGTCTGTAAACCAAATGATTAGAATAGATTTGATCTCAGCCATGTGTCTAAATATAGTATTACTATATATATAAACTAAGGGCATGAAAGCTATTGCACCTCATTTCTGTCAATCTGATGTATCAAATAAAGGATATTATCTATACAATGCTAGGATAGCAAAGCATTTTAAGAAACTATAACATGTACCTTATTCTTCCTTGAAATATTTATTTCATGGAGTTGAAATTTGTGTTCTAAGAGATATGAGAAAAAACCAGTGGTTGGGTGGTGGAACACCCTGTAAATAAAATTATTCTCTAGGAAATTAACAAATTTTGCACCGCCTGGTGTTTATTTGCTCATATTATTTGCAATGAACTAAAGGCATTTTCACACCCTATTGAGCACAGGATTAAAATAATATTCTGTGGGACACTTTTCATTTCTATAATTCCCTTAACTGAATCACAGACTTTTCTGGTTTTTTTACAAGTGATCCTAGACATATTTATCAGAAATATTTATCAATGCAAGGTAGGGATAATTTTTGAAACTCTGAACCGAAGGGTTAAATTTCACAGAACAGAAGTATCCAAACTTCAAGGTCATGGAAGTAAAATTAATAACTTTATACATGGATTAAAATGATCTCATCCAAGGTTGTGATTTCAGCTTTCACCCCTTTAGTTGAATATGACTGAATATATGGGAGAATTGACATTGCATTGATCACACAATTTTGGCACTGTCTTAGCTTTTCAGATTCCCTGTGCTACGAACGGTGCACATTTCCTTCGTTCAGCAGTTCACAAATCTGCATAGAGACAGAGATCACCTACGTCACTCTTTTTCATAATCAAACAAAATGACACTTCTCATCATGAACCTTATCAGTTTTGTTTTGTTGAATTGTATCACATGTGTATTTTAAATATGTCCATGTTATATTCCTATACCATTTGTTTAATGAAAACTACTATATTGTTTCATGAAAACTACTATATTGTTTCATGAAAACTACGATATTGTTTCATGAAAATTACTATATCCTTCATATTCTGCGCAAATCACTGAATTACCAGTTTGTTTACATTGCTCCGATATCTGACCCTTATGAACTCATTACAGTGGGGCTCTGACGGGAGTAGATGTGTGTCTTTTGGGGAATCTGATTTTCATAACCAAATGCATCTTCAGCAGACGACATTTGGCAAGATTTACGGCCAGGCCATTTGATATTTGGGGGATGGAGAAATATAAACATCATTTTCGAAAAAGGAAATTGCATACTGATTCTTTTTTTATGACTTTCTTGTTCATATTTCTATTGCCTTTGCAGACGACGTTCCAGTTGCTACTGAGTTCATCTCTCCTGCCCTGGTGCCGTGGCGCTGCAGGGTCTGTGATCCAAACGTTGTCAGTCCACGCAATCCAGCCTTACGTCTAGTGGAATATGATGATTCCTCCAAAAATATCCAAGATATCTATCAATATTACTTCCATCTGCCTCAAGCGAACACGCCAGCTGCATCCGTCGTTCCTGAATGGATAGAAGAGTACAGGTTCAGAACATATGGCATTCCAACTGGAAACATAGACCCTCAGGCAGTTCATAATGTCCTGGAAAGCTTCAAACCTCATGGCAGCAATAAATTCCACGAATATTACCGACATAACACAGTGAATGTCAGTGGAGACGTGTTTATTCCTTGTGACTGTACCTGCAAGCAGCGCCACCTATGTGCCCTGCAGTATGTTGAGTATGATGAGCATGCGCGGTGTATCGAGGAGAACTTTGCAGTGTGTGGGGCATCTGCTATACTTCCAGCGCTTTTCATTGTCCTCATGAGTACTGTCTCAACATATATTTTGTGACTACCAGGTTTGTCTTGAGAATGGACATGTATTATGTTAATTAACTTCGAAATGAGAAGATGCATAACCAATGGGCATTTTTTTACACACTGTCCACTAAAAGGCAGGGGCGAACTATTACCTCTTGCCAGCCCAGATTAGTATTCATCCGATGCTACTTGTGCCATGTGCTCCAGGGCCGTCAGTTACAAATATGATAAACCTCCTGACGTCCTTTACTATTAAATGTTATGTTGCTTTGAGTTGTATTAGAGTTCCTCCGTTATCTTTTGGTAATTTTTCCTTGGTTATTTTAATCAAAAGTTTAAAAGATAGAAACAATTTAAAGCAAAACAAAACAAAAAACTAAACCATAAAACTCGACCATCTATGTTGTGGCTCCCTATATATTTTCTGTCACATTTCTCTTAAAATTAGTGTATATATGCAAAAACTTACAACGGGTCAAATAAACAATATTTATCAAATTGTACAGAGGTCACATGTTCACCACATTGCCTGGTGGAGATTTTTATACAAAAGTAGGAAGTCTTGTGACGCGTTTCGGCTAGAAAATAGGCTCCAGCCGAGCGATATGTTGGGAAATGTGATTTAGCAGAAGTACATAATATTCCTACAGATATTTTGGCTTTTGAATAAGATTGTTTCATAATTAACATTGGCACATAACTAAAATGCGAATCAACATAAACCTAGCGCAGTTTATGGTAATGTTGAATCGTACTTACTGTTGAAGTATTGATTTAAAGTATTTTTGTATGTATTTTATTCACTCTTGATGCCTGAATCAAATAAATGATATATATTTCTAAATATGTTAAAGGTCTTTTACTTGACAATAAACATATAAGCTTTCGTGAAATCACAGAAGTCACAGACAATTTTACAGATTTGGGGCATATTTAAATGATATATATGTGGTCATGACACTGTGATGCACATATTATCTCCCTGAAATTAACCACAATGCATCTGCTCTGATTATTATATTTTCTGAAAGTGCCAAGTGTTTATTTGCTCATATTATTTGCAATGAACTAAAGGCATTGTCACACCACAGGATAAAAATAATATTCTGTGGGACACTTTTCATTTCTATAATTCCCTCAACTGAATCACAGACTTTTCTGTTTTTTTTACAAGTGATCCTAGACATATTTATCAGAAATATTTATCAATGCAAGGTAGGGATAATTTTTGAAACTTTGAACCTAAGGATTAAATTGCATAGAACAGAAGTATCCAAACTTCAAGGTCATGGAAGTAAAATTAATAACTTTATACATGGATTAAAATGATCTCATCCAAGGTTGTGATTTCAGCTTTCACCCTTTTAGTTGAATATGACTGAATATATGGGAGAATTGACATTGCATTGATCACACAATTTTGCCACTGTCTTAGCTTTTCAGATTCCCTGTGCTACGAACGGTGCACATTTCCTTCGTTCAGCAGTTCACAAATCTGCATAGAAACAGAGATCACCTACGTCACTCTTTTTCATAATCAAACAAAATGACACTTCTCATCATGAACCTTATCAGTTTTGTTTTGTTGAATTGTATCACATGTGTATTTTAAATATGTCCATGTTATATTCCTATACCATTTGTTTAATGAAAACTACTATATTGTTTAATGAAAACTACTATATTGTTTCATGAAAACTACGATATTGTTTCATGAAAACTACTATATCCTTCATATTCTGCGCAAATCACTGAATTACCAGTTTGTTTACATTGCTCCGATATCTGACCCTTATGAACTCATTACAGTGGGCTCTGACGGGAGTAGATGTGTGTCTTTTGGGGAATCTGATTTTCATAACCAAATGCATCTTCAGCAGACGACATTTGGCAAGATTTACGGCCAGGCCATTTGATATTTGGGGGATGGAGAAATATAAACATCATTTTCGAAAAAGGAAATTGCATACTGATTCTTTTTTTATGACTTTCTTGTTCATATTTGTATTGCCTTTGCAGACGACGTTACAGTTGCTACTGAGTTCATCTCTCCTGCCCTGGTGCCGTGGCGCTGCAGGGTCTGTGATCCAAACGTTGTCAGTCCACGCAATCCAGCCTTACGTCTAGTGGAATATGATGATTCCTCCAAAAATATCCAAGATATCTATCAATATTACTTCCATCTGCCTCAAGCGAACACGCCAGCTGCATCCGTCGTTCCTGAATGGATAGAAGAGTACAGGTTCAGAACATATGGCATTCCAACTGGAAACATAGACCCTCAGGCAGTTCATAATGTCCTGGAAAGCTTCAAACCTCATGGCAGCAATAAATTCCACGAATATTACCGACATAACACAGTGAATGTCAGTGGAGACGTGTTTATTCCTTGTGACTGTACCTGCAAGCAGCGCCACCTATGTGCCCTGCAGTATGTTGAGTATGATGAGCATGCGCAGTGTATCGAGGAGAACTTTGCAGTGTGTGGGGCATCTGCTATACTTCCAGCGCTTTTCATTGTCCTCATGAGTACTGTCTCAACATATATTTTGTGACTACCAGGTTTGTCTTGAGAATGGACATGTATTATGTTAATTAACTTCGAAATGAGAAGATGCATAAACAATGGGCATTTTTTTACACACTGTCCACTAAAAGGCAGGGGCGAACTATTACCTCTTGCCAGCCCAGATTAGTATTCATCCGATGCTACTTGTGCCATGTGCTCCAGGGCCGTCAGTTACAAATATGATAAACCTCCTGACGTCCTTTACTATTAAATGTTATGTTGCTTTGAGTTGTATTAGAGTTCCTCCGTTATCTTTTGGTAATTTTTCCTTGGTTATTTTAATCAAAAGTTTAAAAGATAGAAACAATTTAAAGCAAAACAAAACAAAAAACAAAACCATAAAAACTCGACCATCTATGTTGTGGCTCCCTGTTATTACTACTCCAGAAAATGGTGATTCCACAGAAGAAAAATATATTTTCTGTCACATTTCTCTAAAAGTTTGTGTATATATGCAAAAACTTACAACGGGTCTAATAAACAATATTTATCAAATTGTACAGAGGTCACATGTTCACCATATTGCCTGGTGGAGATTTTTATACGAAAGTAGGAAGTCTTGTGACGCGTTTCGGCTTGAAAATAGGCTCCAGCCGAGCGATATGTCGGGAAATGTGATTTAGCAGAAGTACATAATATTCCTACAGATATTTTGGTTTTTGAATAAGATTGTTTCATAATTAATGCCTCAGTCACATTTGCACCGGGCGCCGGCGGGGCAGTAACAATCGGCCGACTTCACAGTCTGCCGGGCGCCGGGGAGTTTATCAGCAACAATCTCAGATATGCCGTAGCTGTGGTCACATTATTAAAGGGCACCGCACGGCACGTGCAAGACTGAATGACACAGACGTCTGCAGGATATCTTAAAGACGTCTGAATCATTGACAGACGTCTGAAAGACATCCTAAAGACGTCTGTCTCATTTGACAGACGTCTGAAAGACATCTTAAAGACGTCTATGATATATCGCAGGGAGCCCGTGCGATCATCTGACGATGGTCTATGAATACATTAAATAAATATAATCCTATTTTCACCGCACGATGCCACCGGCAGCCCTAAGATAATCTGCCGATGTCCCTGCGGGAAACTGCCGGGACCCTGCCGTGCACTTTAAGATGATATTTGCTGATAAGACATCGGGGAAACGCCGGCAACTTTTATGTTCAAGATAAAAGTTCCCGATGACCCGCCCGACGTCTTAAAGATGCCCAATTGTGGCCGATGATCTCCCGGTGCCCGCACGGCAATCTGAAATGCCTGCCGATTTTGTAAAAAATACCCATCGGCCGGGCATCTTTACTGAAATCGGCGCAAATGTGACTGAGGTATAACATTGGCACATAACTAAAATGCGAATCAACATAAACCTAGCGCAGTTTATGGTAATGTTGAATCGTACTTACTATTGAAGTATTGATTTAAAGTATTTTTGTATGTATTTTATTCACTCTTGATGCCTGAATCAATTAAATGATATATATTTCTAAATATGTTAAAGGTCTTTTACTTGACAATAAACATTTAAGCTTTCGTGAAATCACAGAAGTCACAGACAATTTCACAGGTTTGGGGCATATTTAAATGATATATATATATGGTCATGACACTGTGATGCACATATTATCTCCCTGAAATTAACCACAATGCATCTGCTCTGATTGTTATATTTTCTGAAAGTGCCAAGTACTGTGCTGTACTTGGTCAATAAGGGTGTTAGACAAGTACCAATAGACAAACACTAATAGACAAACAGGCATCTGTAAGGTTAGTCACTCCAGTGTCCCAATCTGAAGGTGCCCCATTGTTTCCGAAGCAGCTAGATCACTGCCCGTCAGCTAATATGCCCGGCCGATGGGTATTTTTTACAAAATCGGCAGGCATTTCAGATTAATGATAAAGACGTCTTTAGGATATCCTACAGACGTCTGTCAATGATCCAGACGTCTTTAAGATATCCTGCAGACGTCTGTGTCATTCAGTCTTGCACGTGCCGTGCGGTGCCCTTTAATAATGTGACCACAGCTACGGCATATCTCAGATTGCTGCTTATAAACTCCCCGGCAGACTGTGAAGTCGGCCGATTGTTACTGCCCGGCCGGCGCCCGGTGCAAATGTGACTGAGGCATAAGCAAAGTTCGTTGACTAAGTGTTCAATGGATGATGTAGATTTTAGCAGAAGACTCACCTTCTTTTAATGGCGCAGACATTTATTTGGGTGTAACATGATAGGTTTTAACAATTGATCACAAAGTTTAAGGTATAAACCTTAAGGTATAAAAGTACTCTGTTTTCATGAATGCTTAAAAAATATATGGAGGTGGGACAGCCAATGGCAATTCTGTGTGGTATTCATCTCATACCTTGTCCTAATGGGTTAATCACTCTGGGTTGGGTTTGTTTGCAACCCCACCCTGTGGTGGTAATTGCACATCAACATGAATCCTTTCCAAAACTCTCTTGTTTATTTTTTTTATCATAAAATATGCTTATATTGAAAACATAAAATAGGGCTGAATAATTGAATTTATCTCTAAAAAACTCTATTTCAGAAATGGCGGAAGAGGTGTTGCGAATGAAATCTCTTAATCAATTTTTTAAGAACATATTTCGTCAAATTTTAAATTTCATATGAAACCTTAGATTGTGGATATGTAATAAAACCTACCAAAATGCGGAGTTATTTGATCAAAGCATAAAGCACATATCCCATGACGTTACTACCACCTTCCTGCTCCAATTATTGACGAAGGTATGGTCTTTTGTATATACAATAATCGGTTGAATGAAATGTGCATCTCGTAGCCTCATACAACTGTGTTAACCTTGCTCGCAACGTCATAACAGTTCCAGAGCAGGTTAAATCTGTGGTCATTTGTATATACGATATTCAGTGGAAAGAGATGTGCATCTCGTAGCCTCACGCAACTATGTTTATCTTGATCGCAATGTGAAGACGACTTCACTCCAGGTTAAATTATCTTTCTACTCCAATTATTGACGAAACTGTGGTCATTTGTATATACAATGTTCAGTGGAAAAAATGTGCATCTCGTAGCCTCACACAACTGTGTTTACCTTGCTTGCAACATCAAGACTTCGTTCTCGATTTACTCCAATTGTTGACAATACTATGCTTTAAATTAAATTGCACCTCGGCTTTCCATATTATTGTCGGTTCACTAATAATAATAATAAAAATAATGATGATGATGATGATGATGATGATGATGATGATGATGATGATGATGATGATGATGATAATAATAATAATAATAATAATAATAATAATAATAATAATAATAATAATAATAATAATAATAATAATAATAATAATAATAATAATAATAATAATAATAATAATAATAATAATAATAACAAAAATAATGATGATGATGATGATGATGATGATGATGATGATGATGACGATGATGATACTACTACTACTACTACTACTACTACTACTACTACTACTACTACTACTACTACTACTACTACTACTACTACTAATAATAATAATAATAATAATAATAATAATAATAATAATAATAATAATAATAATAATAATAATAATAATAATAATAATAATAATAATAATAATAATAATAATAATAATAATAATAATAATAATAATAATAATAATAATAATAATAATGATAATAATGATAATAATAATAATAATAATAATGATATGATATCGCAGTAAAACTTTGCTATAATGTAATAGGAAGTGAATCACACATAAGGACAAGATAAGCAAATGTCGTTTATCCCATGACTTGCAAGGACCAGTGGTGTATGTTATATACTAAAGATAAGGGAACATCCATAAACTACATTGATGTCACCAGCATATCTTATTTATATTTCCAACGTAATATACTTTTTCAATGCAAAATAATTCTATAAAGTCTCATATAATAAATACACAACACTTCGAAAGTAATTCGGAAATCAAATCTATCCACAACATTCCTCTGAGGATAGAAAATACTTTCCTTATAGAATAGATATAGATATTTTACCTTAACTCAATAAATGAAAGATGAATTAGTTTGGTTAAAATGAGAAAACACGAATAGTTACGAGACGGTCCCTAAGCATTTAACTTGCTGTTTTGAGATAATACGATCTCAGATTAAGCCATCCTCACTACTCCCCTCCAGGCATTCATCCCCAGGTTATTGGCATCGACATGACACTGTCAGCAGTAGGGATAATTGTAGTGGCAATATTTGCGCTCAACTCTGTATTTGCGGTTCGATATGATGGGTAAGTGAATGTGAAGCTTGATGAAATCTGCTGAGTCTAAATCATGATGGATCATATGTCATAGGTCATGGAAAAAGGGTTAAATAGAATTAGAGATACTTTATTGAATCAAAATTTGATTACGTAAACCAAACAGGGTTATCCAAGGATGAGTGTTGAATCATTAACTTACAATAGTGATTTGTTTTAAAACTCAAATGAGACACCCATGAGTTATATAACCTTGACAAACATGACTCAGGAAGATGGATTCATCTTTGACAGGCAAATAAATATATCATATCAAATTATCAGCATTTAAAGCTTTCATGAAATCAAAATTTTAAAACAATTTTCCAGTCATGATATACAAATTATACACTAAACATTATGATCAAATGCTATTACCAAGCTTATTTCCCCTGGATAAATGTCTATGTCATTTGAATATTGAGTCTTCTATTAAAATCCATATCATCCGTGGAGCGCTTTGTCAACACACATTGCTTAGCTGACCAGTGATCCAAAGACCTGCTTGGTACAGTTTTGTTAACAATAGGAATCCTTCACATTGGCACTTGCCTTGGCTAACAGAAGCTTGTTCAATCATGGAGTAATTACTCCAAGGTCCAATAGTGTTTGTCTATTGGTGCATGCCCAACACCCTTACACGCCACACCAATGGTCACATGCTTGTACACTTAGTGGCCACAAGAGTAGCACACAAGAGTTCTTTGCACCTTCAAAATACAATAACCATAGAAGGTATATTTTGGTTGATTTTAGTGAGATAATTTGCTTTTATTATAGTTTCGTGAAAACATTTCATTTAAACATACCCCAAATCTTCAGGATGATATGATATTGAATAGGCCCAATGTCCCAATTCAAATTTATCATCAAATGACGTATATTATATATTATGAGGCAAAACATTGTGTGACATATGACTAGTTGTTTATATACAGGTACCAAGTCGTGCGTGTGCAACCATCAACAGACGATCAGCTGAAATTTGTAATCGACTTTCTCCATGAAAACCCACAAGTAAGCTTTCATACAGTATTTCAAATGTTTTCTCTTTGGAGTAGAATTTCACTGATACTAAATGTACATTATAATCCAATCACTGAGTTTATATTTGATGCAGTATGATGTATTTTTGGAACCCTCTGTGGTGGGAAGACCAGTTGATGTTCTCCTGCCGCCAGAGGACGCTAATAAAGTCTCGGCAAAGTTCGCACAACATGGTGTGATGCATCATGCTACAGATGAGAATATTCAAAGGTAATTATCAAAAATGTAAGAATTTGAAATCAACGCTTTCTGTTTAATTCTATATAAAATGCTACAAAAAATAGAAGAATTAATATTTATATTTTTATCCAGGTCAATAGATGATTTCTTTAACCGAGTCAATTCCAAAAATGTCCAAAGTGAACTGGAATGGTTTGACAACTACCACAGATTTGAAGATGCAAGTAACCTTTTTTCAAAAGAAATTAATCTAATTTAAATAATGTATTATATAATAACAAACACGATTCTTAGTGCTTTTTGAGAATAGTCCTATCTTCTTTAAGATTATGGATTGGATAGATGAGAAAGCAGAACTTTGTGGGCCTCTGATTTGCAAAGTGGAAAATATTGGAACATCCTTTGAAGGTCGTGACCTTAAGGTCATGAAGGTTAGTATTATTTATACAAAGACAATCTGCAGTAATGCAAAACAACTCATACTAATGATTACCTCTAGCTTGCGTAAGATGATTTTATTGCTTATAAAAAGAATTCAGGTTTGAAATGAATGAAATATTGGGAATATATGATATATCAAGGTGCATTTTTTCCCCGGAATATTAGTCATTTTGATAGCTAATGTGAGGAATCAGAGGAATCCCATTTTCTCTCTCTCTCTCCTGTATGGATACATGTCTGATAATTTTAGATGGGTTTCCCAAGTGAAGATGGACAGCCTAAGCCTGTGGTGTGGATCGATGCTGGTATTCACGCAAGAGAATGGATAGCACATGCTACAGGACAGTTCATCATAGAAATGGTTTGTAACCTTGCCGTTGTCATGGTGATAAAGAAATAATTCCTTTATTTAGGACATCCAAAGAACCCATAAAAACTCATATTTTATTATTTAAATTATATATATATATATTATTTTGACGAATTCTTTCTTACAGCTATTAGATTTATCTGACCCAGTTGTGGACGCTCTCCTCAGAAACTATGATTGGTATATTATGCCTGTCATGAATCCTGATGGATATGTTTTCTCTTGGGATGAGGTATTATTTTCTCATATTATATATGTATCAGATATATGACTCAATACCACAGAAAGACAGCTTACTACTATTTTGGAAAAAAAACCCAGCTTTTTTAGCTGCGATTAGTTTTTCTCCATATACTGTTAAGTTTATGTGATAGACAATTAATCTATCCATAATTATGTGCTGTTTTAAGAAATATAATGATTGCAGGATAGACTATGGCGCAAAACAAGACAAACCTATGGCAACACTACGTGTATTGGCGCCGATGCCAATAGAAATTTCGACTTCATGTGGATGAGTGAGTTGTTCATGATATCATTATTCTCACGAAATGGTGGATGCAGATAACCCATAAGATAACTTATTGTTTACGAAATAGTCAAGTGACTTTCATGAATTACTGAATTTCACACACAAATGTTTTTACAGTTTCACAAATTACATTGATATAATTTGAGTTTGATTTGCAACATCCTGCACCGAATTCGGTTGCACACATTCTGATAACGGGGCTAGTATTATAGGGTAAACAATAAATACCATGATGAACCCCAACCAAGTCTAATTGAATAAAGTAACTGAATGAAAACGATTTTGCTATTTGCATTTTGATTCATTGAGGTCTGTTATTTGCCTCTGCATGAATTGTCATCATATCTTGCAGCTATTGGGGCAAGCGATGATCCCTGCACCATAACATTTGCTGGCTTTCAACCCTATTCTGAGCCCG
The DNA here is from genome assembly GCA_949316495.1 of Amphiduros pacificus. Classification (NCBI taxonomy): domain Eukaryota; kingdom Metazoa; phylum Annelida; class Polychaeta; order Phyllodocida; family Hesionidae; genus Amphiduros; species Amphiduros pacificus. The sequence continues at coordinate 41,875,803 of OX439001.1, read as the reverse complement.
AGACAAAAGCTGTGTCCACATTCCTGAGTGGAATTGAGAAAAGAATCACATTATATATGACTCTCCACAGCTATGGTCAGTTGTGGATGTCACCTTATGGATATACCTCAGAGGAACCAGAAAATCACGATGAATTGGTATGTCCAGCCTGCGAAAGTATCAGCCAAGCCGTCATGATCATACCATTATCACCTTTGATAATTATTTACTTGGTGCATAAAACATAAGTTAGAAAGGTTTCTAATCTCTTTGATAATTGTTGACCTATGACCAGTTTACCTGGTGCATAAAACACAAATGAAAAAGATTTTGTAATTTCTATTGTTTAATATACTCTTGTATTAACCCAGGTGCGGGCAGGTACTGAGGCAGCCAGGGTATTGGAGCTGGTCCATGGTACACACTACCGAGTTGGTGCAGCATCTAGTATCTTATGTAAGTTGATATATTCAATATCACAAGTCATATCAATATCAATCAAAATCCTATTTGTAGTAAAATCGAAATCTCATTCATTTTTCTAATCACATTTTATTTTCTATCTTATCAAAGTTATTGTGATATATTTGACAGACTTTTCCTCTGGAACTTCGCGGGACTGGGCGGCATCGAGGAATATTGATTACGTGTACACTCTGGAACTGAGGGATCAGGACGGCTTTGTCCTCCCACCAGAGGAGATCAGACCCACCGGAGAGGAAACATGGGCTGCCATTAGACATCTCGTCTATACTGAAATCCCTGTCCCTGAAAAATAAATGGTCATACAAGTATTTGTAATGCATGAATTGTCTATGAATAAATTGTATATTTCCTTCAATCACATTCTATCCAATAATATTAAGGACAGACCGTCGAAGAGAATTAGTCAAAAATGTATATAAAAAGTCAAAAATGTTTATATATATATATATATATATATATATATATATATATATATATATATATATATATATATATATATATATATATATATATATATATATATATATAGTATTTTGTGAATGTCTTTACCCATAAAAATGTGCGTAGTAATATGTCACTGTTCCCAAATTTCTTTTCTCATGTCAAAATGTCAAAGGGGAAAAGTCCTGCATATTTTGGGGGGACCATAATAAAGTGGATTTTCAAACAAGTGATCTTATTATTTACTGTCATCCTAGTGAAACAGATTTTCTATTCTTCAATAACATAAAGAGAAAAAAAGAGGTAAAGTACACACTTGACCAAGTATTATTTTTACTCACCTCTCTTCACATATGTGACTGCCAAACTTCCTTTTTATTTCCAAATTATACAAATGAAAGTGAGAAAATATACTTCACTAGGATCACAGTGAATTCTTTTCCCAATGAAATGAAATTAACACAGCTAAAAATAAGCCTACTTTTGTTGTGTAATTTGCAGAACTAATTACTCATCAAAACTATCATCAAGGACCATTAGGACAAAAATACAATTTTGAAAGAAATATACTTGCAATCATACCTTACAATCCAAACATTGTAGTTTTTAATAGCAGTTCCATGAGTATATAAAAAAATGTGGACATGGTGAAAATTTCCTTTAAAATTTTGTATATGGCTAATATTTCACTTCTGATCATAACCATGGTAACCATAAATTCCTTACTAACGGGCTCTGGGGCTCAAAATGACACTTTTTAACTTTATTGTTGACCATATTTGACCAACTCTTACAGATAAATTACTCCCTATAGAGGTATTGTGATAATTTCACTCTGTAGTTGTGTCCCAGGTCACTGAAAACTTTGACAATTATAAATACTCTCCCTGTAACAAGCTAACACAGTTACCATGACAACAGTTTGTCTAAAATCATTTTGTGGCCAGTTTACAGGCATAATTAACACTCCAAATTCAAATTGATTTTATATTTTAATTTGTGTTAAAATAGTCAACAATGAATAAATAGAAGAGAACAGAAAAATGCTAGATCCTAGACAAGGTCATTCAAAGGTCACCTGTTTTTCAAAACTGCATTTTCATCAAAATTTGACATAATTGACCTCCATGATCTCAGTGACAAATACTATGAAGGCGGGAATCCTATTAGCGTCAGCCCCACTTGTACAGTATATGATTATTTGTGTCTATCTCACAAGTACAGAACTGTTATCATATTTATAAAAGTGAATTAGGTCTCGAGATATAAATAAATATTTTCAGTTAGCTTGGTTGACAGGGCTGATGCTCAAAGGATTAATGCATTCATACCATTGAATGATGAACAGGAAATTGTTTCATATACAAACCACAATACGCGATATCTTTGCTTGGTAAATTTGATACAGACAGAACAAATGAATTATTCACTTTCATTAGAAGAATAGAAGAGAAATACATGACTTTGTTCGGTGCACAATGAGGTGAGCCTAATACCCTAGTCACATTTGCGCCAATTTCAGTTAAGATGTCCGGTCGATGGGTATTTTATTTCACAAAATCGGCCGGCAGTTCAGATTGCCGTGAGGGCACCGGGAGATCATCGGCCACAATTGGGCAGTTTCAAGATGTCGTACAGGTTATACCTCAGTCACATTTGCGCCGATTTCAGTAAAGATGCCCTGCCGATGGGTATTTTTTACAAAATCGGCCGGCAATTCAGATTGCTGTGTGGGCACCGGGAGATCATCGGCCACAATTGGGCATCTTTAAGGGTCATCGGGAACTTTTAGCTGCAACATAAAAGTTATTAGCAAATAACATCTTAAAGTACACGGCAGGGTCCCGGCAGTGTCCCGCAGGCACATCGGCAGATTATCTTAGGGCTGCTGGTGGCATTGTGCGGTGAAAATAGGATTTATTTTATTTTATGTGTTCACAGGCCATCGTCAGATGATCCCTACGGTCTCCTATAGACGTCTTTAGGATATCCTACAGATGTCTGTTACATGATATAGACGTCTTTAGGATATCCTACAGATGTCTGTTACATGATACAGACGTCTTTAAAATATCCTGCAGACGTCTGTGTCATATTCTTGCGGGTGCGGTGCGGTGCCCATTAATAATGTGACCACAGCTATGGCATATCTCAGATTGTTGCTGATAAACTCCCCGGCGCCCGGCAGAGTGGGAAGTCGGCCGATTCTTACTTCCCGGCCGGCGCCCCGTGTAAATGTGACTGAAGCATTATACCCCAGTCACATTTGCGCTGATTTCAGTAAAGATGATCATCGGCCACAATTGAGCATCTTTAAGACGTCATACGGGTCATCGTGAATTTTTATCTGCAACATATAAGTTGCCGGCGTTTCCCTGATTTCTTATCAGCAAATATCATCCTAAACTTCACGTCAGTGTTCCGCAGGTTATCAGATTATCTTAGGGCTGCCGGTGACATCGTATGGTGAAAATAGGATTTTTTTTTTATCTCATGTGTTCACAGGCCTTCGTCAGATGATCACCTTTAGGATATCTTTCAGACTTCTTTCAAATGATCTAGATGTCTTTAAGATATTCTACAGACGTCTGCCAAATGAGACAGACGTCTTTAGGATATCCTACAGACGTCTGTGGCATCTAATCTGGCAAATGCCGTGCGGCACCGTGAAAATGCCACGGCATATCTGTGTAATTTTGTAAATATGCTTTTCAACTTCATGTAAATTGTACATACCACGTGTCTACTGTAATAAAATCTAATCTAAATCTTATCTAGCCTACGTAAGAATGACATGTGATGGGATTTAGCTTCATAAAACATTTCGTGCTATGTAGTATTACAGCCACAGTATTATCTTAATGAATAAGAAACATACCAATATAGAAATAACAATACGATGACGTCAATTGGATGTAATTGTTCCTTATTCATATTACTGTAGTATCACCACATTGATGCATTACACCAATTCCTTCCTGTGCTTATGCCATAATATTACTCTAGTATTACACTCCGGAATTGCACTACGAAAGTGTGAATATTCATATTTTGTGTGTGTGTGTGTGTGTGTGTGTGTGTGTGTGTGTGTGTGTGTGTGTGTGTGTGTGTGTGTGTGTGTGTGTGTGTGTGTGAAGAGACGATTGCTGCGCCGGAGTGATGTGCGATGTCACTCATCGCGCAAGCATCTCTCTATTTCTTTCTTTCTCTTTATATACATATACATATACATTTATATGGCAGATATACTACCAAAGAGCTCATTAGATCAAAGATACAAAATCAAACGGCATCTCTTGTATTGTCAAGTAACATCGGATTTAACTTTACATCTGCTCATAGAACATCAGAGGTATGTAACATTTAAATTATGAATTCCTCTTCTCTTCTACATTAGTACGAAGAATTTTTCTAGTTGAATTTCATTTAGTAGTTATTTCTACATTCTTGTTCATAAATATACACTAAAAATCCACTATCTAAACGGACCAACTGGGTATGATAGCCCTCAGATATAGCGTGCAAAGTGAGGGTTTTGTTTTCAAAGAGCATTGGAAAAGGTGGATAACTACAAAGGAATAATTTCTGGCTTCCCAAGACTGCTTATCAAAGGTTACATTTTGTTTTATCATGTCACGGCTATTATTCTTTTGATGTTGACTAATATTCTCGCACACACTCAGCCAGTTCTTATAAGCCTGTGGCATTATCTACCCGTTCTTTGCTAATGCTAAACCACAATAATTCACAAAGGCGGACATATATATCTTTACATAGCATTTGCAGTTGAGGCAAACATGACGAAGATACAGCCGTGCACTCTGGTTGCTTTGTGTATCGTACTGGTGGCTGTGATGATGGGGACGTGCCAGAAGAGTGAGCAGGGGGCGCCAGCGGTCTGGCAGAACAAAAGAGCAACTCGCAGGTTCTACACCAAGGAAGACTACCGCAGATATGTGCAGCAGCTCAGAGATTTCTTAACTTTTGTGGCCAAAGTCAGGTTAGATTAGAACACTTTTTATATTATTTCTTTTTTTATCTACAAAGAAATAAGAAGGTATAAAAGAGTCATAAAATGTTTTGGTTTACTTTTTCATAAGACATGATTATTTTCACATGAATAAGACGTGATTTTCTGGTACAGTAAGTGATGTGATTACGATTTGATCTTCTAGATATAAAAAAATTGATCATACATGTTTTAGATATCAACTTAAAAATCAGATTTGAATATCTTCCATCCTTAAAGCTTTATAAAAGTGTTTTTTTTTTATAGAAATGATCATATCCTCATGTTAAATTTTTTGTCATGAACTGGTCAAGCTCAACATACTGAGAGACACCACCTAGTGGTAGAATTATACGAGAAATTATGTTGCTTTTAAATGTTCATAAAAATGTTTCATTACAACATGTAGAATGTGTCACTAGTAATCATTTTAAAATGTGTAAACAACTTTAATGAAACAGTAAAATATGATAACTTGTCTAAAAATATTAAAAGCATAGAATATGCCAACTAATCCTATAAATGGAAATTCCTTTTATGATAAGGATATAACCCAGTCTTTGAGAGGTGCACTTTGCCGCAATGTCCAGATGTGTATTTGGGTTAATGAACTTTTCCACGTTAATAAATTCCATCATTTGCTTCACCAGTTAAGCATGTCATAACCACGTCTGAAAGTCACGTCAAAACCATGCCATTTCCACTAATTTTGTCTGCTGGAAAGGCTTTGCCGCCATGCTTTTATGCCGCCATAATAGATGAGAATGCTTTCGCGAATTATTTGACCATCAGGTGGCCACATGTATACAATCCTGTGACCTCTATTGTGGCCTGTCAAGGTGTAAGGTCTGTACTGTTGGACAGACATTAATGGACAAATAAGGCTCTATAAGCCAATCACTTCATTGTCCCAATCTGAAGGTGCCCCACTGTTCACAAGACTTACGAAGCAGATGTTTGCACAAGATCACTGGTCAGCTAAACAACGTTTGTTGAGTGTCCAATAGATGATTTGGATTTTAGCAGAAGACTCACCCACTTTCAAAATAAATTCATGCAGGGGAAATATGATGGGAAATAACTTTTCATCACAACGTTTGGGGTATAAACATTTAAATAATGCAAGGAAAAAGTGCATGAAAACCTCATTTCATGAATGCTTTAAATATCCCATGCTAGTTCCACACCAAAGTCCTTTCTCTCAATGTTTGGTATATATTTTAAGGGAATAACACGTCATGAAGTATAAAAATGTTATAAATATACAATAACATGCAATGTTTGTTCATCTGGCAAACAACATTCACATGACAAATCTTTTATGTTTCATTTCAGACTGGGGCGAAGTATTTCAGCAACTGCCGACAGGCATATTGATGTCTCAGACATAAGGAAATAAACTGCATTCCCAAATATGGAACCTGCTGATGGAGATACACTGCTCTTCTATACTAGAAACTAACTGAATGTAAAAATATGTATTGCCATTTGAAAATATATAATGTTCACTTTGTTCTCAAATATGCCGAGAAAGTTTTACTTTGCAAAGGAAATATGCATTCATGTCAAAAGGAGTTAATTGAAATAGAAAGGTTAGTAATTTATACCCATATTGAAAAGATACAGAGAACGTGATAATGAATTAAACATGAGATAAATATTCCCCAAAAATTACATGTTTATTTTTACTGGTGTTATTTAAAAAGCGGAAAAAGGTATTTTATACTTATTGATGTCAAGACTGATTTACAATAATATTGGATGGCTCTCTTGTAGTGGGGGTCAGTGGCCAATCAGAAATAGGAATTAGTTAAGTCACATGTAATATATCCTGCTAATGTTGTCTGCTGGGCATGTGCTTATATGTATCACCAATTTGCCTTTTTAATTATATCATATACATACAAACAAGTGGTACTTATCTGTACATGAATATAATCTGAATGTAATTTTGATCAGACACGCCTGGCCAATCATAATTCATTCCAAGATAATAAACATGCACAATAAACAATTAATTAATTGTTATTTTTTGTTTAAATTTTGCTATTATTTGTAACATGTGTCACTATAAAAAAAATAATAAAAAAATAAAATAAAAAATAATACATTCAATATAATTGCACATCATTTGTTACATCATTTACAGGTTTAATAACAGTTATTGTGATTAATGCAACAATTATTCAAATTAGCATGTTTTGTTCCAGCTTGTTCAAGGTCTAAACTAAGTTATTAATTGGGTAGTGATTTTTGCTCATTTTACATGACTCATACTTCCCTCAAGAGAAATCAAGCACATTGTCAACCTGTATTCGGCCATCTTGATCTCTGTTATGAGTGAACCCATTGAGTACATATGAACACATTAACTCCCTATGAAACCTACATCCTACTCAACTACTTTCCATCTGGCTTCTCCAGAAAAATATGCACCACTCCAGACACTTACTTTCCTTGTGTTCTTACGATTTTCTGTTTATGAGTTCAAGTTAAATATATAAAATGTGTCTGTACATTATATGACACTCCTCATATTCAATGTAAATAATTACATGCTAACCTTATATAGCTACCTACAGAGGATCAACTAAAAATGATATCTTTGATTTAAATGAGACATGAGTTATATATATCTACTTCTTCTTTTGATCTATTTGCATGACTTTGGATTCATCTCAGACAAACATATTTTTGGAAAATTTTGGTCTATATATTTAACGTAGGTTGCTATGTGAAATTACTGAATATCTTCCTTTATAAAATAACTTGATAAAGTGATAAAGATGTTGACTATTTGTGTGATTCACCAGTAAGAGGGGCCAAGGGCCGTGGCGCAGTTGGTTAGAGTGCCAGCTTATTAGCACCAGTTCCTCTGTGGTGATCCAAAGGTCGTGGGTTCGAACCCCGGCCATGCCGGCATTGAACTTATGATACAATTTCCCATATGAGCTGAGGCCCGTGCCTTAAGGGTTAACCCGTTGTCCTTGTAAATCTGTGACCGGGTGGGTTGTCATGTCAAGGACCTGCGACATGACAATTCAGTGAGGCAGCACTATATCTGCTACAAGTAGGTCTCATCACGAAATGACTGAAATAATGTTGAAAGTGATGTAAAACCCCAAACAAACAAACAAACAAACAAACAAACCAGTAAGAGGGTCAAATCATACTTTTCAACATGGCTCAGTGGGTAAGACATTTGTCACCCATGCCAAAGGTCTGGGCTTCAATTCCTGGTTGGGACAAGTATTTTTCTGTTTTCATGCTGAAAATGATGTTCCCTATTGGAGCAATATGAAAGTCAGAACATATAATTTTTAAATAACATTTTGGCAAATAGAAAAAAAAGCAAAAATGATAAATAAATAAAACGTCTTTATACAGAAAACAAAGATGGGGTGATACATGGCTCAGTGGTTAAGATATCTGTCTTCTATGCTAAAGGTTTGGAATTCGAATCCTTGTTGGGAAAAGCACTATTTTCATGCTGAAGGTGAGATCTTCATATTGGGGTTCTGTATGAGTGATATGCACTTCAGAAACATAAATTGATTTGTTTGTGAAAATGTAGATTTGTTTGTTTGTTTGGGGTTTTACATCACTTTCAACATTATTTCAGTTATTTTGTGACAAGACCTACTTGTAGCAGATATAGTGCTGCCTCACTGAATTGTCATGTCGCAGGTCCTTGACATGACAACCCACCCAGTCACAGATTTACAAGGACAACAGTTTAACCCTTTTGGCACGGGCCTCAGCTCATATGGGAAATTGAATCATGAGTTCAATCTCAGCATGGCCTGGGATCGAACCCACGACCTTTGGATCACCACAGAGGAACTGGTGCTAGTACGCTGGTGCTCTAACCAACTGCGCCACGGCCCGTGGCCTTGTGAAAATGTAGAATTACTCTGCATGGCAAGGTAGAGTCATATACTACCTCTGCCGCAATACATTGTTCTTTGCACAGAATTAGTCCGGACATTAGCATGCAATTACTATATTGTTGGCCAATTGGTTGGCTAATGGTAACATGCTCATGCACAGCAACACAACTGTACATGTGCTCATGCCAATTTCATATGTTCAAAAGTAATTTAGAATGGATCATTTGTAATTTGGGAGGGGAGCATATTTGAAATATCTGGTTGAAATATCATATCACTTATATCAATTTGTTCAGGGTTTTACATCACTTACAACCACGAGCTGTCTGCAAACCAAATGATAGAAATAGGTTTGATCTCAGCCATGTGTATATATATAGCAATACTATATATATATATATAAACTAAGTGCATGAAAGCTCTAGCACCACATTTATGTCAATCTGATGTTTAAAATCAAATTAAAATACTTATGTACATCCTAAAATTTAAAGGATATGATTCATTCAAGGATAAGATAACAAAGCATTTTTTTAAAGTGAGAATTTTACCTTATGCCTTTTAAAAATATTTCTTTGATGAAGTTGAAAATTGTGTTCCAAGAGAAATAAGAAGAGACCGGTGATTCAGTGGTGGAACACCCTCTAAATAATATCATTCTCTAGGAAAGTTACAAATTTTGTGCCCCCTGTTGTTTAATTGGTTATAATATTTGCAAAGAAATACAAGGCATTGTCACACCCCACTGAACACAGGATTAAAGTATTGCATGGGACACTATTGATTTCCATCATTCCCTCAATTGGATCACAGGCTTTTTGTATTTTTGTACAAGTGGTCTCAGATTTGTACAGAAATATTAATTAAGGTAAGGCTAGGTTTAATTTTCAAACACTGAATTTAAGGATTGGATGGCACAGATCAGAAATATCCATACCTCTAGTTCATAAAAGTAAAATTGATAACTTTATACATGGAATAAAAATGATCTAATCCATGGTCGTGATTTAAGCTTTCATCCCTTTAGTTCTATATGAGTAAAAAGAGAATTGACATTGGGTTAATCATATCACACAATTTCAACACTATCTTAGCTTTTCAGATTCCCTATACTTACAACGCTATTTCAGTCAGTTCATGGTGAGGCCTGACATATAAGCTTTGACCAAGAAGAAAAAGTCAATGCAATGGTTCAAAATGTTTCAGTTTTTGCAAATGCCTCACATGTCTGATGATATGCTTTGACCTTTTCTCATGGCTGGATTGCTGAACCAACACTTTGCCTGATGAACACAATTCATCAACCTTTAACACATACCTGCAAGCAATACTCATTCTCAGATAAATTCCTGCAGATTGGCATATTCTTTATTTCAAAACAATATTCAAAATGTGGAATTATCAATATTTGACCATGTCATTCATGATGGAAATCAACAGGACACGTGTCATCTACATGTATATTTCTCTGTTTTCTGTGGAATCAGCCAAAATGCATGTACTCACATGTGCAAAGATCACCTCTTGGAAATGATGTTAATGCCTCCAAAATGGTTTTCCAGTTTCACAGTTATTTAAACACTATTCACAATATAGAATTAGAATGTCTATGTTACAAGAATTCAAATGTTGCAATCATTATTTCAATTGTCAATTAAAATAAAAACTTGATTGAAAAAATGTGTGTAGTAACAATGTTCAGATGGGTGTGCATTGATTTGCCCACTATTTTAGACATGTGAAAGTGACCACAGACCCTGAGTACTAATCTCAACAAGCAAGCATTCTCGGCATGATGCCAGTTCACATTTTTAATCTCTACAGCTGGTACCCTATCCTGAGAATTTTTGTCAGGTATTTTGGCTGAAGGGAAAAACACGTAATGATATGCTCTCCTTTGCATCGGGATCGCTATCAGGGAAAAAAGGCTTAGCATTGCTGGGAACATTTTATTGAAAAAAGTGCAATGTTAGGAGGGGAGGAAGGGACATAGAATACATTCGTGATTTTCTTTGTCAAAATTGCCAAACGAGATATGTCAAGCAGAGCAGATATCACTCATCCACGATTTATTTTATCATGTCAAACTGTTAAAGGAAACAAGTTGTGCGGTGATCATAATAGGGTGGATTTCCAAAGAGAAATATAGAAGTAAAGTACACACATGAACAATTAATTTTTGTTGTTGTTTTCACCATTCTTCATATATCTGATTGTCAAACGTTCTTTTTATTTCCAAATTATGTGAATGAAAATGAGAAAATCTGCTTTACTAGTATCACAGTGAGTGTTCTTCACACTGAAATGACATTAACACAGTTAGAAATAAACCTTTAAACCTGTTGTGTAATCTTCAGAACTTATTTACTTGTCTTCATTTTTTAACCTGTGTGATCGTAAGGAATCTTGAGGATATTTGCCTTTTCCACTTGCATGTACATATCCTGAGACATATAGATAAGCAAAACTAAAGACAATGGCAATTATTTTTTTCCACCCCCCGAATGAATAATGGTCTATCCCTTCGATTGTGGCGATTGTAAAGCTTAAGTCTATAATCTTTATTGTTTTTCAACGTTTATGCTGCTAACATCACCTATAGAATAGGACTATACCACAGATAATATTTATCATTCTATATGTTCACCTTTCCACCGCTAAACAAAAATGAAGAATAGTATACCCATGTAGATTTCATTCAATCTATCTTTTCATCTATTACAAGAAACACCTTGTCAAAACAATAAACTTCAGCTAAATATGGTTCACTTTTTCCAGGGGTATGTTTTACTATATCAATAGCCAAGTCAATTTGAAACATATGAGTGTATGAAATTGCTGATCTTTCAATATGTTGCAGAATAAAATGGTCGTGTTTTATCGTCTTTATCATATTTACTCCCAAAATAGTAGAATAGTTGGTGTTATGGTTAATCAGCATGTTTCCATCTCCAGCTTGTCCTTGGAACATGGTTGATAACGTGTTGTTTTAATTGTGACCTGAGACCGGTTGAACATTACATGTGATACTATATATTTTGGATAATGTCAAGTTTAAAAAATGGCTGTTAATATGTATAATGATAGACAGACAATGTGATAGACTGAAGGTTTCTTGTCACACACTAGTTGGGGCGTGATGGGATCTTGATTTTCCACATGCTCAACAAGTTATGAAATGACATAAATAAGCAATCATATGTTATATAATATAAAGTAATTGTAGTTCATTATTCACAAGGAACCAGTCACACCCAAAACCTATATTGAATTACATTATATGTGCATTTGTTAATAATGCGGTTCATTTACATCCATGTGCGGTGTTAATTACTTATTATATCAATCCACAGGGACTCTGAAAAGACAATAATAATAATAATAATAATAACGATTTATATAGCGCTATATCAGACCAGGTCTGCTCAAAGCGCTTCATTAAGATAATGCTTTCTATATAAAAATGTTTTAAGTTTCTTTTTGAAAGTTTCAACAGTTTTGCAGTTTTTCACTTCAAGGGGCAGGGCATTCCAATTCTTTGGCGCATATACCATGAAAGCCCTATCGCCATACGATTTCATATTAGTCATAGGTACTACGTATTCATTCTTATCATTAGATCGCAGTCCCATGCCTAGCTGTTTGTACTCTAATAACTTAGATAGGTATATTGGGGCAAAGCCATTTTGCACCTTCCATGTCAGTAAAGATATTTTGAAATCAATCCTAGCCTTTACAGGCAACCAGTGGAGTTCCATAAGTTTTTGTGTGATATGATCTCTCGGAACGGAAGATAGCTAACACTCATTTGGCATAACATAATTTATGCAGTTTCAATTAGTCCACGTTGTGCCATATTCACCTTAATGGATGAAAGCTTAAATCTTAACATGGAATGATACAATATATCAGTTTTATCTGTAGCTGTTCAATCTACATTTAAAGTGTGGCCGATTACTGTCCCATAGTACCACTTTATTAGATGACTTATTTTACATCTTACTCTCGTCTGAAATTAAACAGCCCAAATTAAAACCCTCTGTTATAAGAACAAGAATGATAACCAAGGAATAATAAAATGATGTTATGCCAAATGAGTGTTAGCTATCTTCCGTTGTAAGCAACAATATAACAAGTGTACAGTGAACGTTCTGAGGCATAGTATTAAGAAATGTGGGAAATCAACTGTATTGAAATCAGTGAGGACGGAAGGCTGCTAGAAAGTGAGAAGGCATGGAGGCAACAGGATAGTGGGAGGAAGTTAGTGAAAGGAAGATAGATAGCGAGATAGAGTCATGGAGGCTACTAGATAGAGAGGCGATTCAAGGCTATTAGATAGTGAGAAGACAAAGAGCTACTGGTAAGTGAAATAGCATGGAGGTATCAGATAGTGAGGAGGTTTGAGGCTACTAGGTAGTGATAAGAAGGCATGAAGGCTACTAGAACGTGAGAAGGCATGAAGGCTACTAGATATTGAGAGGGCATACGGCTACTGGGTGGTAAGGGAAGGCATAGAACTACTAGATATTGAGAGGGTTTGAGGCTATTAGATAGTGAGAAGAAGGCATGGAGCTACTGGATAGTGTGAATGGATGTAACTACTAAATAGCATAACGGCTATTTGTGAGAATGGAATAATAAGGTTATTAGAGAGTATGAAGAGAGTAAGTTCCAAGTGGACAAGCACAAAAGGTAAATAAGGAGGACGAAACTGGTGTACATTGACAAACCACTGAAGAGACTAAATCAGTCTAAACTAGTGTGGTTGTTATCCACATCACCTGAATGTGAAGAAGGACCCGCCCATCAATGTGAAAACTTGCAACATGCTGAGCACATCCATCACGTGCATCACTTCCAGGATACAACGTGGCAAGCATCAAAATACTACATTCTCACAACATAGAAAAAACTGAAATTGTTAGCTGCGTGGAGAGTGAAATGAGGCGTGAAGGCTGCATGAGGTGATAAGTGAGTCGCTAAGGGATCTGGACTTCTTTTGAAAACAAAACTGTCACTCCCTTAAACCTTAAGCTAATTTGAATATCAACTGATACCCATCTAGGTTGATTGTTTGTTTGTTTGTTTGGGGTTTTACATCACTTTCAACATTATTTCAGTCATTTCATGATGAGACCTACTTGTAGGAGATATAGTGCTGCCTCACTGAATTGTCATGTCGCAGGTCCTTGACATGACAACCCGCCCGGTCACAGATTTACATGGACAATGGGTTAACCCTTTAGGCACGGGCCTCAGCTCATATGGAAAATTGAGTCATGAGTTCAATCTCGGCATGGCCAGGGATCGAACCCACGATCTTGGAACACCACAGAGGAACTGGTGCTAATAAGCTGGTGCTCTAACCAACTGCGCCACTGCCCGTGGCCTCATTTATGTCAATCTAATGTTTCAAATTGAATTAAATATAGTTAGGCATATCTAAAAATTCAAAGGATATACAGGTGCACAATCGGTGGGCTGTGCACATGCTCACTCACAATTCCCACCCATTTTCAAACTAAAACAAGCTGTCACATCCACACACACACATGTTAATCGTTGCTTGCATGCACGAGTTGTGACTACCCACTTTCTAACCGAACCAAGACACCTGTTGACTGAGTTATACTTGCACATGTATTTGTTGTTGTAGTCATTTTCTTACCAAAACAAGGACACCGATTTATTATGTTATTACATGTGACAAAATATTTCACTTGGTGTCTATTGGCTGCTAAAAGAAGCTTGTTATGGGCGTGACCTATTAGTAACTGATTATGGTTAATACTTGCAGAGCCAGGTGTAAATCCCGTATTTGCCGTGGAGAATAATCCATTCATTGCTGAGATAGTAAAGAATTTAGAAACTGTAATCTTTACCTTTTACTGTCTTTCAATGTTTCTTTTGTGAAATACGAAAAAGTCTATGATTGAAATATTTATAAATTGTCCCCAATTGCTCAAATGCTCATAAAATTTGCAAAGAACTACACTACAGGGCCAGAAATGAAGTATGAAGATTGTGGGATAGTAAATGGTAAGGTGACAGGAAGGCTGGTAGATGGCCAGAAATGAGGTATGAAGGTTTTTGGATAGTGAAAGGTAAGGTGACAAGTCCGTCAATTTGTCACTTTTGTAACCCTACCGATTTAAGCTATTTTTAATCATTTTAGCTTCATTATAAATCTTGAAATTGATGGACTTTTTTTTCAATTTCTTTTAAGTATTAATCTGTTTTTCTATGCAGTATTCTATATATTTTCATAAACTAACCCCCGATAAGCTGGCATTTTTATATTATTAAAAAAAACTTAGTATTATAGTATTTTCCTCTGTTTTCCCTTACAGATTGACCACAAAACTATAAATTGCTCTCAAATTGTTAATTATGAACATATTTTGATGAATAAGGACTCTACGAGCTCGTATTTGAAAGATGTAGATGATAGGATAATAAATCATATAGATAATTTCGTGGAAATAGGCTTTCTATTGTCAAGGTCATTGAAAGGTCACTTCAAGGTCACTGGCAATATTTGATCAATATAGCCTAAGAATGTTGAAATTCGATCACATATGATTTGTAGATGTATATTGAGTAGTATGAAGGTTGTGGGATATAAGGTTCAAGACGTAGGCTGGTAAAAGGGTACGTTGGAGTTGGAATGAAGGCTGTTGGTTCAAATATATTTTACATTAGATATTGAGGATCTTAACAGGATTTTGTAACCCTGAGCCACAAAACAAATTCTTTCGTCTTCTCCATTTCCATTCATTTGTTTTATTTAGCAATATACTAACTTTGTTATACTTTGAGACTAAACCTGAACTGAAGCAGCATTAGCTCAAATGCTCATAACATTTGCAAAGAACTACACTACAGGAAAATTGCTAAGCCAAGAAATATGTGTTAAGCTACTTGGCATCCACATAGCTAACGATCTGAAGTGGAACACTCATGTAGACTCGATTACCATGAAAGCAAGTCGTAGACTCCACCTCATTACTGCAGCCAAAAGAGCAGGATTTAGTGAGCAGAACCTGATTCAAATTTTCATTTCAAAGATACGCTCCCTGTTAGAATATGGTGCAGAGTCCTGGCACCCAGGGTTGTGCCTCGGCCTTACACAGGACATAGAGAGAATTCAAGTTCGAGCCCTGAAAATAGTGAAACCTGACTTTAACTATTGGGAGGCACTAGATCATTTCAATTTAAATACACTAGAACAAAGACGTATTAAGATGTGTGAAAATTTATACAACAAAATGAAAAACCCCTCACATCCTCTACACCACCTATTGCCACCTGTAAGAGAAAACATACATAAAACCCGTCATGCCAAGAACAGAATTCCTAAGAAAACTAGAACCAAGCGTGCTGATTCCAGTTTTGTACAATATGCTGTGAGAATGTTTGAGTAACCCAAGCATATGTGGAGCTATAACATTTTTGTATATTGTATTTGTATATGTATATGTATCACTTATCATTAATGCAAAAATGTATTCTATTATAATTATGTATTTCAGTCAGCCTAGTGTTGCCAAAATAAACTACATTGTCATTGTCATAGAAAGAAGGATGTGGGAGTAATATCGCGCCAATGAAGCCTACGCATTTTGTACCATGAGCAGCTTAGTAATTCTGTCTATTCAATAAGAGTTAAACCATCTTCAACATTCAGCAGTAAATGTGATATTAATAACTAGTGTTTTATAATAAGGTTTATCACTCCAATAGTTTTGCCCTCTGTTGACAAAATGAAAATCCGTACTTAAAACATTTCAATATGTATATACATGTATGTGAAGAATATTCTTAAGAATATTCTCCAAATGTATTTGTATAAAAATTCAAAGACGATAACCAATATATATATATTTGTTCGATTCAAATACATTACAAGTTACTTTAATCGTCTTCCGATAATTTGGTGCAGCTAATATTTTTGGCCTTGCTTGGGTAGCCAATATATATATGTTATACATTCTTTCGCCCAAAATAATTGAACTGTTCCGAGTAATACGACTCGAACTGTGAGATTAGAAACACAAGAAATACAACACTAGATATAACATTTCCATAAGCGTGACTAACACATACATTGAACAAAAATCAGCTTATTGTGAACAGACTTATATTATTTATAGAAATATAAAAATGAGAACCCAGACATCCACCTTTCAAAGCTTTGTTTGATATGGAATCATGTGGGTGCATTGATAATTTATTTTAATATTTTTATTAAACATTTGCTACCTGAATGCACACATACCTTTATCAAACACCTTGGTACTTGTATACAGGATGAAGAATATAAATATATTAATTTATATGATATGTAAAACTATAAGGAATCATCAACAAAACATCCAGAATATCCTATATTGAGTCTACCACCAGCACGCACTGTATGCATTCTTCTTCGTTTAAGATTTGTTGGTCTGAGCCAGGTATCAGCTAAAACAAGTGCATAATGTAGCAGTGGAATATTTTCAATTGCCTTAGCTGTCATACCTTGCATATCCTTTATCAACTGTAATTAAATGCACAGGTTATATAGTGGAAGTAAATTTAAGTAAATTTAACTTTCTTGTGATATTTAATCCAACTTTTGCAATTATTTTTGCTTATTGGCTGGCAAATATCTTTCATTTTGAAAATAAATCTGGTAACGTAACGATCACAATGATTATGGCCAGAATTTTAAGAGATGAGAATGCTAAATAGTGCAATGAAAGAGTTTGATACATCTTTGAATTTTCAGTAGGGGAGAGTGGCAAAAGCATTCATTTATTTTGTGTAAATAAGAAAATAATTTGTGATTGCTGTAGTCAAGCTATGAAAGCACCGAATCCAAGATGGCTGAGAGTTGGTCAAATATCCCATTGAAATATCCTAAGGGCTTTACACGTAATGTTAGTTTGTTTTATCATTTGTTGGGGTTTTACATCACTTTTAACATTATTAAAGTCATTTCGTGATGAGATCTACTTGTAGAAGACACAGTGCTGCCTCACTAAATTGTCATATCGAAGGTCCTTAACATGACAATTAACCCAATCGTAAATTTACCTCAGAGATGACATACACAATTGCCTACGTTGAAAGAGGGCTTTATTCAATAAAGCAATATAATTGAAAACACACATCTTATCCAAAATCAAACAAATCCAACAAATCACACACTTACCAATACGACCATACATATTAGATGCTAATTATCATTGACCTGGGATAATTACATTTACATATAATTTTTAATGTAGCATGATTACTGTTACCGTAAAATGGCAGATATATGAGCCCAAGCAAGTGACGCCTGTGACATGGGGTTTTACATTACTTTCATCATTATTTCAGTTATTTCGTGATGAAACCTACTTGTAGCAGATATAATGCTGCCTCATTGAATTGTCATCTCGCAGGTCCTTAACATGACAATCCGCCCGGTCACAGATTTACAGGGACAACGGACTAACCCTTTCATAGTGAGGCGTGATGTATGGTTGACATGATTTATTGGTGTTTGTCTTATATAGGAATTATATCTTAGATAAGCATTTGAGCGCCATAAACCAGCAGTACTGATTTCTCCTGAAGTGAGCATTGAGTCTGAAAAAACGAGTGCCGAGGAGAGAACCAAATTTAACATCAGGACAACGGGGGAGAAATTTTGGGTACATTACATTGTAATGAATTAATAAAGCATTCTTATAAAACCCATGAACTCTTTTGATTTGCCAGAGTTAATGATGTGGTATACAGTCAGATTGTCAACATTCATAATGACTTGTCTATCTTGCAACCTGGTACCAAATATGGCAATTGCCAGAACGACTGCATATCATTTCTTCCATGCTATATCTCTTGTCTGCATCTAGAGCCTGAGAATTTGACTACAGACCAAGAGTAATTGTGTAAAATGCCACATGCTATATTGGAAGCATTGGTAAAGATTATGCCTGCTGTTGATATGTTCATTTGCTTGGGGAATATGGTAATGCCATTGTGAGAGCTAATACAAGTATTCGGCCAATGAATGTCAGCCCTAGCTTGTGGAGTGAGGGGGTATGTCCATACAAACACCGCAGCCTGACAGTATGATCCTGTGGCTTATATCTATGGTATTGACAGATATCCACTTATACCTTCTGCTATAGTCCATAATCTTGGCTCTGTATACACTAAACTGTAAGGTTGCAGGGTAAGGTTGCAGTCATTAAAATTGTCCTCTGGACTGTATACCAGAATCCATAATGATAAATTTGATAAAACTTGTTAGAAACAATCTATTAGAATAAAGATTAAAATCCATAGTTATTATTGGTAAAAAACGAATCTTTCCTGATATATATGTTGATCAAACAGCAACATATTTTTAACTAACTGTCTAAATGCAAGAATGCATCCACCAAGGTGTAGAGTGGGGTGAGACATGCTGGTACCTTGGCTAGGGCTTGCTGTGCAAGCAGTGACTGAATTGTTCCCTCCACTCTAACAAGCCTTTAAATACCTCTACGCCACCAATAACCACAGGCTTACCCTTCAGGCATGGGCACCAGCTCATATGAAAAACAGAGTTAAGAATTCAATGTTGGCCTGGCTGGGAATTGAACCCAAAACCTTTGGATCAGCATGTCTCACAAAGAAGCTGGTGCGAATACGCTTGTTCTCTAACCATCTGCGCCATGGGCCGTGGCTGAATGTTTCAACCAAGTTCAGCCATTCAAAGAATCTTTGAAAAACAATATATTCATGGAATCTTTTATTTTATGGCACATGATATTACAAGATATACATATATCTGTGTCTATATACATATATTTGTGTATAATCTCAATGGTATTTTCATTAATGATAAAGGTGCATCATTACATTATTATTTTACTTAAATTAGTAAAATACAGATCACAATATTTTGACTTGTTAATATCATCGTAAATATTGGCTAATTATATGTATATTGGTTAACCAGTTATATACTTTGCTTTTCCGCAGTCTTTGTCCACAAATGTGACATATTTGTAATATATATAATATATATATATATATATATATATATATATATATATATATATATATATATATATATATATATATATATATATATATATATATATATATATATATATATATATATATATATATATTAAACGATTATATATATATGTTAAACGATTGACTGAATTCAAAAGCACCACTGCCCCTGCACTCAAGGAAAGATCTATATATGTCTTGATTCAAGCATTTTAATTGTACTAAAACCAGCAACCGAGGAGATGTTTTTATGTTGGATTTGGAAATCATGTTCCCGAAAATTGTACAAAAAGCAAGATATGAGAAAACGAATATCATCATGAACTATACATTGTTTGATATATTTACACATATACATCATTTGCTTCAGGGTCACACAGTTTTAATTGACCAATTGTCATGTATAGATCACTTTCACGTCTTCCAGTAGGTGGCACCACCTGCTGACTATTATTTAATGATATTTTGCGTGTGTCAGATGTTGGTCTCTGACTGGATATATCTGACATGGACATGTAGCAGTCATCTGCACTCAACTTTCTGTCTCCCACCTGATTAACTTGGATCTGACTTAGCGATAATCTGTTTATATTAGGACACGATTCGGCACTTCTCATATGAGAAGTCGTCTGCATGTAATTGTCCTCATTTTGAATGGAAAGACTCATGTCCTTAACATTAAAATTTATATAAACTGATTCACCGTGTTTCCCCTTTGTCCTTATTGAGAACATGTCTGCTGGTGGGTCGATATTATATACAGGAATGGGTGTTTCAGTAGATGCCCCGGCCTGGACAACATTCACGTACTCTGCTTCCTTCAGTTTAATTTCTGACTGTAAATGTCCAGCGTGAGTTGTCAACCCGGCGGATTGTTGTGAGAGTGATGCTGATTTTCTTGAATGTTGATATGGTAAGTTAGAATAGGTCACCTGGGCAGCAGACTGTGTCTTTGTAGGCGGTGCGTCTGGGCAGGACCCCGGTGTTGGAGAGGTTTGACTCTGATCAGAAGATGGGCTATCTGACTGCCTGTGAAAGCGTGAATTCAGTAAGGGGGATGGTGGAGGCCTCAGTAAGCTGTCAAAAGGAGGTGGTGTAATCTTTTCAATGCCTTGTCCAGACAAGGATGGCACCTGCAGAAATGTTTGTGAAAGTTCTGAGCTACTATCTGAACCACTCTCCAAGTCCCTCAACTCCTCAGCAGACAAATCTGCGATTGACATAGTAAAGGGACTTCTTGAATACAGATCATTTTCCATTTCTCTACTCTTCCTTTTTGTTTGTTTTGTTTTCTTTGGCTTCACCTTTTCCCTCATGACCAAGGGCCAGGACTTCACGGTGGTGACACTCCTTGGTGTTGCCGTCTCCGTCTCATCTTCAGAGAGAGAACCTTCGCTGGAGTCCCCAACACTTTCCCTGGTTTGCCGTATCGGAGATTTCTTCCTGGTCAAATGACTCATAACCACCCTCCTCAGACTCTTCCTACCTTCAGGGACCCGTTTTGTCACAGATAAGAGACTCTTTGGTCTTTCTGGGAGGGAAGGTGGATGTTCATCAAAGTTAAGCGGCAATCCTAAGAAATCATGAAGGTTTTTATGGTTACCATCAAGTCTTTGTGCATGTCCCAGCGTGGAAGCATTTTTCCGTCTTGGTGGGGGTTCCGGTGCAGTATTGTGATTCACAGCTATTTCAGTTACTTTAATATCTGGATCATTTTCAGTTCCTTTAATATCTGGATTATTTTCAAGGTCTAGCATATCAAGATCATAGTAAACATTTGACCCAGTGGACATGTTTCTGTTTAGCTTTCTGAGAGACTCACGAGAGTTTTGCCTGTGAAGTATATCATCACCCTTTGATGCTGGCTTTATCCTGAACGCACTCAGTCTTTTCTTTGGGCCCTCTTCAGAATACCCAGCACCCAAACCATCGTTATTAGTGCCATTTGGCATGAAGTCTAATTGCGCACGATCTATAGGCATAGAGGGGCGTTTATTCAGTTCTCTTTGGGTTGAATGAGTTATTGGAAATGGGGGTAGAGGGCTGGCGGGAGAGGATGTTAACAGTGGGGGTGGAGGGGGTGATAAAGGGGACAGCATTGAATCATCTGATGACCTTTGTGATGTGGACCTGAAGGTGAAGGGATCTGGCCTTGGTGATGTTTTGGCCGGGGCTGTGAATGGTGGTGAGGAGCTTAATGGGGGTGGATCCGAGGAGGGTAAAGGAGGCGGTGATGGCGACGGACCTGGAGCAATATGGTCAACATTTTCCCCCACATGTGAATGTTGTCGCTCATGATCAGAACCAGGAGATATGGTCGAACACCCAAATATCGAGTTTCTCGGTTTATCCAATACTGGACTTTGAGGAATAGTGGTTGGAATTTTATTTTTGTAAGACTGAACGTCTTCAATAGAAAGCCACGCACCATCTTCAGGCAAGGATCTCGACCTCCCATGCGCATGTGCACCATTAGATGTTTGCGGCGGCTTTGGTGGAGGAACAGTTGGACGCTGTATATCTCTACTAGAACGGTATCTCATGTTCTTTCTTATGTCATCTTCTTCAGTAGAAATATATTTCTCCTGACCTGAATCTTTTTGTGTTTCACTTTTGTGTAAAGCATCTTGTCTTCTCAATCTAGATCTATGAAAAGCCTTTCCCGAATCGGACACTGCTCTTTGTCTTTGGGGTGGGAGAAGTGGCGGTTTATGTGTGTCAGAAATGTTTTCAGCTTTCACCAAATGAGTGGGCTGGATTTTGTTTTCTTGGTTATCATCATAAAACACATCCAGTTCAACATAACTGGCATTAGAAGCAGTTGAAATCTTCCTTCTTTCTTCATTTGATTCCAGTCTGTTTTTTCGCATTTGTAAAAGATTCTCCACAGAAGACATACTTCTTGGTATCATAAAAGGTCTCTCACTTTCCTCAGGACAAGGGTCTGTTCTAGATCTCTGCCTTTGTATATCAAAACCAGTATTTTCCAGTTTAGCTTCATGAGAAAAGATAAACTTATTGGTTTCTTCTTCTTCGTCAATAGTATCGTCAATAGATCTAGTTTTTGTACTGTTTGTGAGTGTTCTCTGCCTAGTGTCTGTGCTTGCTGTTGACTCAGGCTTAGGGGCCGGCCCCGCCCACCCCACTATATGCACCCCCGAGTCTCTGCTGCTGCTGGTGGACACTGAGGCCGTCCTTGTCTTCTCATCAGAATCATCCTGCTCCTCTTCCAGCACCTGCCCCGGAAATGTGTCATAATCATCCGTGATAAACGACTCTTCATAAGATCTAAAATCCCGAGGGAAGTTTCCGCCGTTTTCTGCTCCCCCTGCTGGCGGACTTGATGACAAATATAAGCCTTTAGCAAACTTCATTTCTGTGTCACCACCATTGGTGGCATTATCATTTGGTGGATTGGGGTAACTCGACGCCAGGTGCTCAATGCTAGGACCTGCGGAGGGCAACTCTTCGGCACAGATATCAATAGATCCGGGGAGGGAGTGTCTTCTGTTATGAATGCCACGCTTGTCTTTCTTTTTGCTCACCCGCCGCACTGCTATCTGCTCCGCCTCTGGAAGGACAGAATCAGCCGAGTTGCGTCTCATGTCCGGTGATGCCATGACTTTTTCATCAATGATTTCATCATATTCCTCTTCCTCAATGGTGGACTTGGCAACTCCCACAGAACCTTGGCGAGATCGCACTTCCTGTACGACTTCGTGAACCACATCATGAACGGCCTTAAGTAAGACTCCCGCATCCGGGGTGAAGAAGATGAAAGGAATAGAAGCTACCTGACCAGGCCTGAAAAGACAGGCATTGTTATGTATTATAGCAATTATGTAACACTGACATAAATTATAGTTTAAAATATGGAATATAGTAGTTAATATATTACAGGTATATTACAGTAATAATAATAATAATAACATTTATATAGCGCTGATACCAGAAATAAAAATATAATTTTTTTGAATATTTCTTTTTATTCATATAAATAGTATTAAAGTCCTGTTATGAAAATGTGTTATCTGTACACTTGGCATTTCACAGAATGAGATGCAGTAAACCTTTGCGTCCATTTGTACTTACTGGCCAGCCACGATGACGAATATTTTGTTTTCATCAAGTTTGGAAGAAGTGCTTGGCACATAGAACCTTGCCAGTGTGTTGAGCAGCCATTCGTGTACCAGAGTGCCATCTAGTGGTCTGCGCAAGGTGACAGAGCTGGTTGTGACGGTCATGTAATAGTCACCAGAGAGCGCCAGGGACGTGCTGCTGTCATTGTCAATTATCGCCACATGATAGTATTCTGAAATAAACAGAAATGCATTGCGTCAGTGGAAAATATTTCAGTAATCTAACAGTTCTTACAAATTGTGGTATTTGTTTTGTGACACTAACAAACCAGCTTAATTTTGAAAATGTAAGTGCGGTTAAGCAAATTTTAGTATTATCCTGAAAATATGCATAACGTTTTTTCCATGAAAGGATTTGCCTGACTTTGGAGGTTAAATACTGGAATAAGGAACAGGTGTGAGGGATTCAAAGGTCGAATATGGCACTAATGCGAATGCATTCACATGTATTGTGTTGGCGGCAAAATAATTTGTGATAGCGGTAGGCTGTGACTATTCTGATTTGAGTAAATAGGAGCACATTAGAATATTTAACACATTTGAGAGTCTTATGGAAAAGTTTCAAATTTTAATCTCTATAATGACTTTAAAATCAATAGCACCTACTTCAATCAGAAACTCATCGTTATCACTCTATATTTGGAACTTAATATCTCAACATATTTATTTATAGCTGCTGATAAGGACAATCAAACAACACAAGCATGTAATCAATCATTCCCTTATTTGCTGTTTCACAATTAAACAGCTATTTCATTTTGATGATGTTCAGCCCAGCCACATCCTGTGGACTTGAATTACCTGTATGTAACACAACACTACATCCGATATGTCTGGTTTTTCACTACATTGGCCATCATCGGGTGATGACGTGTTAATTGAGTGCCGTTGTCTGACATGGAATATATTTTCCAATAGAAAATACCTATGTGTTATTGTGATATAACCATACTGTAATTCCAAAAAAATTAGAGAATCATATCTCATGTAGCATATTGGGCAATGATATATTGATACCTTCCACATCAGTTCTAATATAGCCTTATGTTTGAGTGATTGATATTCCATAGTTAATAGTTGATATCAAACAGGTGTTTTATTCGGATTGGATCAGATCTGTGCACTCACATTGAAATAAGAAAATATCACACGTTTTTTTTCAAAGGCGAATGTATCGATATCTGAATTCACAGGTGAAACACTGGAATAAGGTTGGCGTGGTGGAGGGGGTTTTGGTGGGGGGTTACAAATTGAAAAGGGGAAAGCGGAGAAAACATTCGTACTTGTTTTCGTACTTGTTTTAAAGAGAAAATCATTTCCGATTGTCAAGCTGTGAAAGCAATGAAACCAAGATGGCCGAAAGTTGATCGAAGATTGCATCCAAATTGTTTGCACGTAACTGTATGTTACATTTTAAGATTATAATAACACGCTGAAACATCGTGCCAGACTTCTTCTCTTTTTTCACACTTAACCTTATCACGATTATATGATTAGATTAACAGGTAATTCTAGGACAAAGTTTACTTTATATGCAAGGTCAAAAGGTGTCTGAAACTTCTCTAACCTTAATGATACTATCACTGGGATGTGAGTGTCTGGCTGCTGAAGCAGTGTTCACTGCTTATGCTGCTACTCTAGCTTACTTTTGAGTCACTTTTATATATTTTATATTTAATATCAGTCACTTTTATATGCTTATATTTCATATCAGCCTCACTTCTGATATGTGCATTTCATCGAATGAAGGCTTTTTGTATGAAATTACATTAATGAAGACCCTTTTCATTTCAACGTCATGAAATATTGGTAACTCATATTAACTTCATTTCTTTGTTTACCATTTTGCCAAAATTTTAAAAATGAGACATCGGTGATTGAACTTGATAAAGGCATATTGGTCTTTTACTCTTATTCAGATTGAACCAAGATAGTTATTGGCTGGATTATGATACATTTTCAATATGGCCAACCTCTATGCATGAGGGCGTGCGGTGTGGAAGGTCTGGGTGAGAATATGCATCTCAGTGCTTCCATCCAGGCCTGCGACTCTGTCTCACTCTCACCAGCCAAGCTGATGCGTGCCTGCAAATATACACCTTGATCTTAAATACTGAGGCAAATTAGTGGCTTAATTAGTGGCTTAATCACGAAGGAAGCGGAAGTAATGGTGATGTTGAACTTTATGGCATGTCAAATTTTGCCCTGCGTTGACGGCATAACAAAGAATGGAGAGTTTATAGAAGCCGTCGCACTACTTTGATTAACTTAAATATCTATAGGATTACCTTTTTGGTTCAAAATGTGTTTATAATGCCATATGTGTTGACTATACAGATAATATATAATGTTCATAAAAGATAGAGAGAATATATGATTAATTAGTCAATCACCATGTCAAATTGTTATCATGACAACAATAAAACAGATTGCATAATATACATAGAAAAACGCACTTACCAAGCCATTACATGCAATCTCAAAGGCATACATATGAGTTCTAGACTTGCTCCTTTTAATGTGTGTTATATCCTCAAGGTAGACAGTATGCTTATCCCTGGAACTGCTGAAGGACGACCCTGCACTCCTGGGTAGACTGCTCGAGCTCGAACCCAGCTCAGCACAAGCCTGGTCTAAGAACATTGTGAGCTTGGTGACCACGCTGCAGTCCAGGTCAGTCATCTTGCTGAGGATTACCCATCTCCTCTTCCAGGGCTACATACATGAATAAGCAATGCATTAGGCCAACCTCCTCACATAGCAATAGCACATGAATGTTAGGCAGTCATGGAGCACTCGAGAATCATGATCAGTGATTTTATATGGAAGAATATCGACGATCAAATCGCATGAAATTGAAAACATTGGAATTGTGTGCTTCTAACCAAGCAAAATTGTTTTTTTATGCTAAACTTATTTATTTCTTTTACCATAGCATCAGATAATGATGAACTATATACTATCGAAATAATTACTTGATGATTGATTATCTATTCATTTACTTATTTCTCTATTTATTCATTTATTTATTCAAGGTTCCAGATTCATTTGATAAAAATAAATATCAATTATTTACCGCTCCAAACTTTTAATTGCGTCGATAACGCTGTACTACTTGCAGGTCACACAGGATGTGTGTCTGTATGGTTCAAAATCTACTTTGTTCTAAATATCGATCGAACCACGGTATCGATTATGAAAACAAAGATATGATGTAAAACATATCTCAGTGGGCATAAAGTTGTATATAATTCAGATCTGAAACGTGCAATATGCTTCGATCCTTAACATTGCAATTTTATATTTTAATGTGTTTTAGTTGAAAACTTGTGACGAGATGAAAAAAACTTTTCAGATAGAATATATATTCTGGTATTATTCTGGCCTTGACCCCGCAATCCGCCTTATGCAATCATGTAACCTATGTGCGCCTCAGTGACATGATAGTATCATAAACCATCTCATTATTATCTAGTGTTTAGTACAACTATCATAAGTCTGAGTACAACTATTCTGAATACAGGTTTAAGATAATTGAGCTGTCCAACGTTCCATACATTCTAGCTGGTATCTGTTAAAGTTAAATCAATCATTTTGGACCCTCCATTTATTTTGGGTGGTGTTGGAGTGTTTCGGTTGGCAAGACATCTGTCTCCATTCATAGATGTGCCATACTGCGGCAAATATGCTTCATTACAGGTTAAAAAGGCATTTGTATATGTTATCATGCCTTTGTGATAATCCAATGGAAATCTTTCAACTCAATCTTTGAAATTGTACCGAAAAGGTCGTTGACAAAGTCCAGTCCTGTGAAGTGTTTTCACTCTTATGTGGATGGTAATATATTACGAGTGTTTATAAGGTGTAAAGAAATTAGCTCAATTTTAGAGATTCAGATCTTATGATGATTCATGCTACCATCTATAAACAGGAATTTGGTGTTGTAATCGGTAATTGTGTGAATATGAATTTAACAAATAAATAATATATAGATATAGTTGTCATGGATTTGAAATGTGTTTTACTCAAGAGTGAGACGGACAAGATACCATAACAAGATACATTTTCTTATTGAAATCTATTTTTATGATTTTTCCCTAAAACTATGATCTTTTCCATTTACTATACGAACCACAATGAAAGGACTTTCAATTGAATTAAATTCATATTAATTAAGTCCATCTTGGTCCTAAAGGTAAAGTACTAGGGTGTCAACTGAAGTGGCTGTCTGTGATACAGGATGGATTGACCTATCATATTACACGGTTTATTGGGAATGATTCACACAAGAAACCACCATTCCATTAATCTATGTTATTAACCTTTAGTCTTTGAGTTTCAATGGTTTTTGGTTTGCTCTTTGGACATTACTCCATGAATCACAATTGGACAGCTTTAACAGAAGTTTCATTTAGCAACGTCTGTAATAGAATAGTTTTGCACTTTTACAAAATACATCAGAGCTGAGGAGGTAACTTAACACTATGATAATAGAGAAATGGTAGACGAGGTGAGAAACAATGATAAGGCTACTGATCCACGCATAAAGTACCAGGTGACATGATAATGACATACTGCACCACGCTTTAATAACCCACTTGGGCTCAAAACAAGTAAACAAGTCTCAGAAAACGGCGCAATTGAAATCAAACCTATTGTTCTGTAGAATTTATATAAATTGTTTACAGAGAAAATCGACAATATTTGCAATATCACAACAACTCGTCCGTGTTATATCATGTCCTATTTATACTCTGACTTACTTTTTACATACTCAGACCCCTGGTTTGTGTGTTCGATCGATTGTTCTTTTTGACCCATTGATAACCTCATATTAATTGCTAAAATGCGTGACAGAGTAGGCTGACTTTTCTTTGTCAACTTTATCAAGCTATAACATTACGCATGAGGAAAAAATATTTATTGTGGATTAAATTCACGTATTTTAATATCTAACAATTACATGATTTTGTGATGGTGCTTTTCACACTCGCATAGTTTTAAATAATCGCAATATAAGTGTATAATTCGAATGTGTGTGCTCATCATGACTAGTTTGAGTCTCGATATGTCCACATACTTTGTAAGTAAAAGCCAAAATATACATGTTTCTGATCACTTCTAATGGGACCTTTTCATGTGATCGTGCTCTTTAAAGAGGATTAAGTCATATGTTATAACATTCAGGCCAAAAAGATTAAATTTATTTCAAAATGTGTATATGACTCTTGGAGGCCATTGTGGTAAACTGTTCATCCCACCAACACATTATGATATAATAAAGAACGTTGGTGAGGTGCATTCCCGCCTAACACATAACTTCATAAACTGACCTTTCTCTGAATGCCCCTCCTGGTTGCATACTTCACGTCCAGGTAACCAGCTTTTCCGGCCATGATCTGTCTATATTGCTCTCATGTGAAATGTCTGATGTAAGTCACAATTCTTATTAAAACCGACGTCGATCACCTTCGGTTGGAGTCAATAAAGATCCTTCTTTTTGTTAATTAGCTCATTTAGATAACAATTCTTGCCAGTTTCTATCGATATTCCAAGGTTGGTGTTTGTTATTTCTCAGGAAGAAGATGTAGTCCAGTGAACTGGTTGTCAGCTTCATCCTGTGTGTGGATCACATCCACTTTGGAGGTGTTTGCCTCATTACATGAACTCTACATGGATGACTTAGTGCAGTGTCATGTTATGCCCACCGTTACTAACACAGGCACCTCTACTTCAGGAGAGTGCTGAATATTCAACGGTGGGTAGATTACAGCTACAACTAGCTCTAACCAGAGACACATATAATGTGATGCTTGGAGTGTGTTTTGATATAGGGTGATTGTGATATGATAAGACTCTTCCAGTGGGTAGGACCTTATCTATTCTGTTCAGAGGATCACCTGATAAAACCAACCTTGCACTGTCAGAAGTATAAATTATCATAAAGGAAGTATTGAAATAGATTTTCTGCTATGAAGTACTCCTGGATAACTAAATTGTCATATAAAAAGTGTCATATCAATGTATGCAGTTCCTACTGATATGTTGAAAAATCTTTATGTACCTCAATGAACAATAGGAACTGATTGGTAGTTTAAAAGTGACAAGGCGACTTTTAACTGGTTAGTTGTGAGTCGGTCCTAATGGGATAAGCAATACAGTAGGAGATGAGTCGAATAAGCCCAAGTGCACCTTCTGATTTGCCCTTGTGAATTACATTAATAAAACAATAGAAACATCCAGGGATGTACTTCACACATCTGGGATGCATATGAAACTTGATATAACCCCTCTACGAAGACCTTCAAACCCTCGGGTCAACCGCGGGGAGATAACTTTGGTATGCCAACTGAGTTCACCACTTGTTACAAAATATCGATCCATTTGATCGCAGTTCGGTTCAAGTTTCATGCTAGGGTGTAACTTCTATGGATTATTTTGACCGGTGCATATCCAATTCACTGAAAGTTTATTTCTGCACAAAGCAATATGCCAGTTATCTATGATAACCTGATATCAGGGATACATCAATTATATCATGTTCTTTGTCTGGAATTTTCTGATAACAAATTATTATCAAAAATGAGTGTAGAATCCTTATCACAGAAACCAAATGTCTTGAAAACACATTTGTCACAATAACATACACATTTATCACAAATTAGATACATTATTATATGTATTGTATGTATGGAGTATCCAATACTTATAATATTGTATTCAAAGCTAGCTTTTTATATTCAATATAGATTTGACAAATTGGTAAAATAGAAATAAAAGACACAACTACAGATGATAATGATGACAACACGATGCAATATTTATAATGGTAAGAGACTTGTCAGCACCCTCATAGCATCGTGTCGTGTCATACGGGGTTCTAAAGGTAAGACTAAATGAGTGGTGAGGAAGGAATATTAAGAAGGCTGATTTGGAAGTCCACAATTGTCACACAGTAAAGGTAGGGGAGCTAAATGGGCAGGGCTTGCAAGACAGTTAAGGGGGAAAAATGGGCAGAAGGAAGTTCACACTTGTCAGACAGTTAAAGAGATTTATATGTAATTAAAGACAATGACTAACAGTAGATGTTACCATGCACCTTTACCAGCAGTCCAATGTTGAATGGAAATAATATTGATAATTGATCCATTGAACTTTATCCGCAGTCAAGGTCACTATATGTATTGGATGGGTTAGATGATTACACAGGTGCCATACTTAACTGATAAAGTATGAAAAATGGACACAAGTCTATGGTTCACCTTTCTACATCTTCAAAAATTCCTAATTACTGGGACAGATGGGTCAATATGGAAAATGGTTAACTAAGAAAGTTTCCTTGCATGATGTGATTATCTTTAAAGATATAATTGATGTGAAAATTAAACTTATATAATAACGTAAGTGAGAATAACTTTGATAGCCTGGCCATATCTAATATAACAGAGTTCGGAAATAAGCCATCAAAGTCGGTCGATTCTAAATGATAAACTTATCTTTTTTCAAAACCTAAACTAAATGATACATAACCTTCAAAGACACCCTTATAACAGATAATTATAGTAAATAATGTACACATCTAAGAGAATGTTATTCAATTCAGAGCAGGAGAATCATTCACTGCGATATTACACACATTGCAAGTACATTATATGAATATTACCCATCAGATGGGAGATTGTGTAAATTATGTACACCAATCCTTGGTGAAGATGTTAGACAGTAACTGTAAAAAAATAAAATAAATCATACCTTTTAACGCAAAAGAATGTATGTTTATAAGATGAACCAAGAATGAAGAAAACTTGCAATTTCACAAAAGAAGCCTTGTATCGGAGATGAGAAAAATAATAGCTGTTAGATGACAAATACATATTCTGAAAATCACAAATGGTATCCCAATTAAATTATCCTAGTGTTTGGAGCATGGTTACCGAACATTGTTACTTGAGCTCATGGGGCGAATAAGTGAGGAAATTATTACTATTTTACTTGTAAATACATACTGTACATCTCAAGTATGGAATAAACCCTATTGTTACATTTCATTGTTTCATATTGTTTCATTTCTGTCTATGATTTGACAAATGTGAATGTTTATTACATTTATTAGTGTATATCATAACATATCATTCATAAAGACACAAGGCTTACAAAAACCACAACATTGATTGACATGTCTCCTTTTCTTGGAGTCCAACATTTAGTCTCATCACATAGATAAGCAAACAGAAATATAAATGCGTAATATTTGATTTATAAAAATGACAAGTAACAATATTTATATGGATTCAACAAAGATAATTACACTTGTATATTATAACACCATTGTCAGGGATACCTAAAATGTCCATCGGTTTGTGTATTAGTGCAAGATTCACAGGAAATGAGCAAAGCCTGGCAGGTAATCTACATCTCATTACGTTTCCCACTCCGGTACCACTCTCTTTAATTAACATATGCTATCAAATATACGTTTATCCAAAATAGAAAGTTATTTTTCTACAATTTGATCTCGGGAACTATACGTTTCTAATGGGTATAATCTGGGAGAGTAATGAGAATCCAGGCAGGATTGGAAAGCAACCAACATTATCATTTGGATGTTGTAAATCTGAATATGACTCAGAGCGGTCCATCTCTGTCCACATTGCTGAACAAACAATACGTCCTGTAAACCATTACCTGTCTGCAGGGCGACCCATACCCGCGCCTGTTGTGAGGTTTCCTTTCATGTACTTCACTGAGCGCTAACAGGATAATGCAGGATTATATTAGTGTCCAACAACACCACTTCCTTCTGTCATCATATTCCACTGGCTCAGAAATATAGTTACCTAAATTGGTTAGGAAGCTCCATAGAAAACTGTGACAAATTATTGTTCTTATTGTTCAAAATTAAAAACAACTATATATATATATATATATATATAAACTGAGGGCAAAAACAGGTGTCAGTTAAATGAGACTTAAATACACTTCAACAAGTAGCCATTATCAAGATAAACATTACGACCCCAAACAGATGCCCAGATAGCAATCTCCCACAGCATGCCCTCCATGGATTGGATTATATATATATATATATATATATATATATATATATATATATATATATATATATATATATATATATATATATATATATATATATATATATATATATATATATATATAGGATATATATATAGGTATATCAATCATATACATATTCTCGTGTTGTGGGCACATATATCTTCATCATACAAGTACTTCTCTGTCAGATATTGTGCCA
Organism: Amphiduros pacificus; assembly: GCA_949316495.1. Lineage (NCBI taxonomy): Eukaryota > Metazoa > Annelida > Polychaeta > Phyllodocida > Hesionidae > Amphiduros > Amphiduros pacificus. Next base: position 41,842,542 of record OX439001.1, on the reverse strand, counting down.
GACGTTGTAAACTCTTGCATTACATGTTAGACCCTGAAGATATTTTAAGGTAATATTCGATAAACTTACAGTCATCATGTTTTGGTGCGTTCACAGTTTGGCTAAAGCTATCACAATAGGTGCGAATGCATTTGCCACTCTATTCTCTTCAACCTTTGAAATTGCCCACGATTGTTTCTTCCTCCAGTACTAGTGTTTCACCTCCAAAGTCAGGTATATTCTCTAATGGAAAAAAACACGTCATAATGTACTCAGTTCTTTAAAGATAGCAAATTGATTTTTGTACATGTAATTATGGTGTATATAAGCCAATATTCCTTATTGTAGGTTTTGTAGTATGTCTAGGTTTTGTGCATTCTCCACCTTCATTAAGTCTCCAAAACCAAAGAACATCTGTAGCATTGTTACCTCGGTTGGGGTCTTCTGGCTAATCTATGGTAATCTAGGGAAACTCGCTGGCAGTGGTTTGCGGGCAAATATACCTATATACCTGACTATACCTGTCAGAGATGGGGGATAACGGATGCCTCCTGCCTCAGTTTATACAATGTACAATAGATGTCTTTATTGGAATAGCGTACAACATATACACATACAGTGACATGGCACGAGTGTAGCAGTAGCTGGGTGTACCTCACTAGCCATAGGGATCTCTAGCCCGGGGCCGCACCTCCAGGATTTTGAGGATGCGTCTATCTTGTCTATCTGGTCTATCTTGTCTTCATGATCATCTCTCCCTGTGGTCTGCAGCTTCTCCCTCTCCTCTCCCTTTGTGTGGGTCTGTGTGACCTTATTTATACTCTCCCTATGGTCTGCAGCTTCCCCCTCTCCTCTCCCTTTGTGTGGGTCTGTGTGATCTTATTTATACTCTCCCTATGGTCTGCAGCTTCTCCCTCTCCTCTCCCTTTGTGTGGGTCTGTGTGACCTTATTTATACTCTCCCTATGGTCTGCAGCTTCTCCCTCTCCTCTCCCTTTGTGTGGGTCTGTGTGACCTTATTTATACTCTCCCTATGGTCTGTAGCTTCTCCCTCTCCTCTCCCTTTGTGTGGGCTGTGTGACCTTATTTATACTCTCCCTGTGGTCTGCAGCTTCCCCCTCTCCTCCCCCTTTGTGTGGGTCTGTGTGACCTTATTTATACTCTCCCTATGGTCTGCAGCTTCTCCCTCTCCTCTCCCTTTGTGTGGGTCTGTGTGACCTTATTTATACTCTCCCTATGGTCTGCAGCTTCTCCCTCTCCTCTCCCTTTGTGTGGGTCTGTGTGACCTTATTTATACCCTCCCTATGGTCTGCAGCTTCCCCCTCTCCTCTCCCTTTGTGTGGGTCTGTGTGACCTTATTTATACTCTCCCTATGGTCTGCAGCTTCCCCCTCTCCTCTCCCTTTGTGTGGGTCTGTGTGACCTTATTTATACTCTCCCTGTGGTCTGCAGCTTCCCCTTCTCCTCTCCCTATGTGTGGGTCTGTGTGACCTTATTTATACTCTCCCTATGGTCTGTAGCTTCCCCCTCTCCTCTCCCTTTGTGTGGGTCTGTGTGACCTTATTTATACTCTCCCTGTGGTCTGCAGCTTCTCCCTCTCCTCTCCCTTTGTGTGGGTCTGTGTGACCTTATTTATACTCTCCCTGTGGTCTGCAGCTTCTCCCTCTCTTCTCACTTTGTGTGGGTCTGTGTGACCTTATTTATACTCTCCCTATGGTCTGCAGCTTCTCCCTCTCCTCTCCCTTTGTGTGGGCCTGTGTGACCTTATTTATACTCTCCCTATGGTCTGCAGCTTCTCCCTCTCCTCTCCCTTTGTGTGGGTCTGTGTGACCTTATTTATACTCTCCCTATGGTCTGCAGCTTCTCCATCTCCTCTCCCTTTGTGTGGGTCTGTGTGACCTTATTTATACCCTTCTAGGATCGAAAATGTCTAAATGCCCAAATATGGTGATCTTGTATCTGACCAGGATGAGATCATCTTTCACTGATCAATATGAAAAGCAGCCTGCAATGTTATGGCCTAATCATCCTTCGTGGCCATGTTTGTCTCTCGTGTCACATATCTTTGATATTGTTCTCACATCTCAAATCATCATGACTTTGTGTCCCACAGCATCGCATAGTTGGAATAGCTTCTGTGGCTAACTTTTCAGTCCCTTTCTTCTATCTGATTGTGTTTTCAACCTGCACACCAAGGTTGCGGATTTTGGGACTTCATTTCCAATTCGTATGGCAATTTTCTCACATTTTGCTAACAAACAAATTTAGTAACATTTGAACAGAGCTTATTTGAGTCCAAATATCTGTGATTACTGGCTTCTTTTAGAAATGAAACGCTAAAATGCACTGCATTTCATAACCAGTATATTAAAGCATTCATGAAAGGAGGATTTCAAGCACTTTTTCTTTGCATAATATAAATGTTTATACCCCAAACTTTGCGATCAAATGTTATTTCCCTGAAATTGAGAAGGGAATTACATGACCTGGTATTAGCCATTTGAAAGTGGATGAGTCTTCTGCTAAATCCAAATCATCCATTGAACACTTTGTCAACAAACTTTATATAGTTGAGCAGTGATCCAGTGCAAACACCCGCTTAGAAAAGGTTTACAAACAATGGGGCACCTTCTGATTGGGACAATGGAGTGATTTGGCTTACGGAATTTTGTTTGTCCATTAATGTTTGCCCATTTGGCACAGGCCAAATACCCTGATAGAACACAATAGAGGTCACATGCTTATATACATGTGACCACCTGGTGGTCAAAAGAGTACAGCCAGTACTTGGCACTTTCAGCAAAACAAAATTACCATGGTTGATGTATTTTGGTCGATTTTAGTGAGATAGCTCGCTGGTATAACAGTTTTGAGGCCACGTTTTGAGGCCACATTTCAAATTAATTATTAAAATAATAAAGAAAAGGGTACCTTAGTTACAATATTATAGAATGATAATTTGTAAAAATATAGATTCTATCTGTACCATCTGTACGGCACAATGTAATCAACCTTGAAGGTACGTCAGTGTCAGTCTTGTCCTGCTTGTTCGTTTCGTTAGCTGTTGCTTCATTGCTAGCAACCAATGACTCATTTCGTTTTTGAAACAATTCAGTAATCACAATCGTGGTTATATGAATCAATATTAGAGTCGGATAAAATCAAAAACAGAGAATGGGAGGAAACATAATTTTGGACAGAGTTTTGACATATATAAATATAGATTTATGATACTCTTGCCCGGAATGTGATAAAGACCACAATACAAAAGTTGTATGTCACACATTGGATAATCAGCATTTCCTACGTGAAATAAATTCTGCATGCTTATGTACTCCATCAGTAGCTTTTTGGTGCTTTGGATATTTTAGTATCAATCAATAATTATGAAATATGACTTGCTGATATACATCTTTGTACATTTATCTCGTAGATGTTGTGTACTTAGGTTGTTCCAAGAGATTTTTTAATCAAAAGTTCTCTTATTCTTGTTGTGTATTTCACCTTAATGTGGGCGTCTCATCAGAACCTTCACGTTAATGGGTAGGTCGGTTTAAGCTCACTGAAATCGGAGTATTGCCTGATAAGTAACATAGTATATATGTGATCATGAAGGGCAGTCCCCATAAATATTAATTATAATTCCCCTACATGTTAATGCAGTCTGAAGACCTTATAGTCGGGTTGTTTTTTGTTAATCTGTTAAGGACTAATTTAAGTACCAGTGTGTTTAACATGATGATTGATATTTGTCATGCTATAGCATAAACATATAATGTTGTATACACAGTTTTCTTGTCCAATCCTTCCATCCACTATATTTGGCAATGTTATATGTTGTGTGAATAGGTTCAATATTAGCGCTTCAATAATTGACAAGATGGTTTTTTAACCATATTGATGGCAGCCATGCAAGGAGAATCTGCACTAATGCATTGTGGGATAGATACATCCTGTAAAGTATGTACTCTAAATATAAACAGCACAAGCTGCATGTAAATGTCCATGCTCTTGTTAGGGCTCTCAGTATTTTCACCCAGTTGGTATCCGCATGATTTGGATGCAGTTTCTCCAATCTTTGCCCGCCGGAGCTAATGACATTATAGGACATTGTCTAGATAGTCCAGTTAATATGGGAAACAAATACTACATTCTGGTATACTACTCTCTTTATAAAGATGCATTATTACCCTCAATAGCAATTTCTACAGCACAAAAGAAGAAACATTATGCAGCCACAGGGAGTTAATCTCTAAAACAAAATATAAAATGGCTTTTTAGGTGACGTTTGTGGCGGAGGCATTCTATTGTATATTTTGCTGGAAACTTAACACAGAAATTACAAAGGGAAGCCATGCCTGTTTAACCACACATCTGAATCAGTCCTTCCCGCCCAGGACAATACCGCCTCGCCTGACTGTAGATAAAGCGTCATGATAAAGCAGACCAATGCAGGTCCTCCTGATTGTGTCTCGTCAATACCAAACACAAAGAACGGATGTATTCATACCCACTGAAAAACAAGGATTTCTGTAACAATGTGGTTACCTTGTGTTGAGATAACACTGAAATTTACATCAAATTAAGTAATCTTTCAATTGAAATAGTTTTTCAGGATTATATTTGCTTAGCTTTGAATGCTGAACATTATGGTCATTACATTAATGTAGTTGATATTTAAAAGTATGTGTAGAATCGGAATATGCATCTTGAGATTGATACCGTTATCGTAATTATATGCACATATCAATATTTTCTGACATGTAAAATACCAAAATGATATCCATACATGCATTTAGAAATATGGTGATTTAATCATTATTGATATTTATGTATTTATTTTGGAACCTCAAGAGCTACATGGACTGAAAATGGAGGTGTTATATCTCTAGTGTAAAGGGGTATTATTTTCAACTTTATTTTTTATATCTAATCCATGATATCATCATTCAAGAAATGCAAATGGGAACTTCCCGCGCAGGTAGTGCAATCAGCCAACATTGACATTATGATAATGATGAAAGCCACAACTCATCCCCAGTGCAGCAGACTTGCCGCCAGATTGCCTCAAAGATAAATGCGGTCAAAGTGCTACAAGGATGCGAGTTCTGTGCCATAATGGGTGATATCATGAACGTGATATCTCCTGAAGCTTAGAGGAAACAAAAAGTAAAGGAATAACATATCTCAGTACAGTTTTAACATTCATTTGAAGCATATACATTATTTTTTTTAGAAAATGTCTTCAGCTGGACATGTTGGCAGATTACTTGGGCTTTATATCGCTCCTGTATTGATTATATCAGGGACATTGGGCAATGTCGTCTCAAGTCTCGTATTTTCTCGTCCATCTCTGCGCAACTCTGTGACATCATTCCTGTTTCGGGTTCTCGCTCTGGCAGATACGCTCTCGTTGACCTTTTGTTTGGGAGACACCTGGTTGACAGCACTGGCAACAATAATTCCAAACTACACGCGTGAACCATGGTGCCGATTTTCCATTTATCTAAAATACGTTTTCCCGGAATTTGCTGTATGGGTTCTTGTGTTGGTGTCACTTGAGAGGTTTATTGGTATCCTGATTCCGCACAGAGTAAGAATAATAATTACAAAGAAACGAGCTATAACTTTGGTCATTCTTTTATTCATTACAATTCTCGTAATAAATACTCCAGTTTGGATCTTTATGACAAACAAAATTGATTCATCTGGGACATCAAGGTGCTCTTATTTGGAGGGGTCAGAGGTCAAAGCCTCTTTGATCTTGGCATGGAGTGACAGCACGATCTACAGCTTTCTGCCTTCAATCATAATGCTTGCTTGTAATGTAGGTAAGTCTGGCCTCAATCATAATGCTTTCTTGTGATGTGGGTAAGTCTGTCTCAAACCATTTTTCAGCTTGGCGAGTTGGTAAGTCTTCACTCAATCATTATATTTGCTTGTTAGGTTGGTGAGTCTGCCCCAATCATAGGTTTGTTGGTAATGCAAGTAAGTTTACCCAAAGCTATTTTTCTTCTTGTAGTGTAGGTGTAGTAGGTAAGTCTGCCCTCATTCATTATATCTGCCTTAAAGGTTAGTCTGGCCTCAAACATAATGCTTGCTTGTGATGTAGGCAAGTCTGCCCAATCATGCATCTTTTTACTTGTGATGTAGGCATGTCTGCCCAATCATGCATCGTTTTACTTGTGATGTAGGTAAGTCTGCCCCAATCATCTTTTTGCTTGGAATGTAGGCAAGTCTGCCCCAATCATTGTTTTGCTTGTTGTGGAGGTAAGTGACTAGTCTGCCCTCAATCATAATGCTTGCTTGTAATGTAGATGGTTTTTCCACATTCATAGATTTATAATCATTTTTCATATATATTTGATTTTTATTATATTTTTTAAAGATAAACATTGGAATTATTGTTCACAGAATATTGATAGTTTGAAATATACATACATAATGATTAATCTCAATAAGCTTATTAGTGTAGAGGGATCGTCATATCCGAATCAAATAATTATTATTTTATCTTTCAGAGGGTGAGTAATATTTTTGTGGTTATATCTTATTTATATCCAATGTTGCATTATTGGTAGAGTCATGATATCCTGCCTTCATGTTTAACAGAAAAGAAAACCAAACAACTAATAAAAAATATTTGTGATAACCAATGCATTTTCTGGACACAAATATTTTCTGGACACAAATATAAAGAGTAAAATTGCATTTCAGGAATAATCTTTTTGATTTGGCGTCGACAGAACAATAGAGGGATAACAAGGACGCGAAGTGTGCAGCAGCAACAAAAAGGAAGTCAGCATGTTGGTGGCGCCACCTTGCATCTGACTGTTATACTTCTCAGTGTCAACTTCGTGTTTCTTCTTCTTACCCTTCCCTGGGTAGTATACGTCATATTTGGATCCTATATCAAACAGCACTATAAACATATAGATGTACCACTGTGGAGAGTATATGTGGGATATCTGAGATATGTTAATAATGCAATCAACTTTTTCCTGTATTATCTGGTGGGTAGACCATTCAGACAGGAATTGTGCAAGATATGCTGCAGACATTGCCACCATAGACGGCCAGTAACTGTAACCAGTAGCACCAAACATTATACACTGAGCAGGTATGCTTCAACAACTAGAAGCATCTCTCAGACGGCCTTATAAAGAGTAGACAATCTAATATGCCATAACAGCCTTCACGCTTTCACATTGCAAACGGTTATAGACTATCTGATGTGACAAACCAGACAAGAGCATTTCATAGACTGTAGTATAACCAGTTATAGACTATCTGATGTGATAAACCAGACAAGAGCATTTCATAGACTGTAGTATAACCAGTTATAGACTATCTGATGTGACAAACCTGACAAGAGCATTTCATAGACTGTAGTATAACCAGTTATAGACTATCTGATGTGACAAACCAGACAAGAGCATTTCATAGACTGTAGTATAACCAGTTATAGACTATCTGATGTGACAAACCAGACAAGAGCATTTCACAGACTGTAGTATAACCAGAAAACCAGTAATAGACGACCTGATTTTGATCTAAAGGATTTGGGTGTTAAGAGTCATCACTAGAAATAGTAGACATTGAACATGAAATAGGAAGGGCTAACGACCGTGAATTTCGCGCATTTAGGTCTTGCATAGGAAGTACAAAACTTCCTATTGCCGTGGGTACATGGCATCACTTTTACCCAGCTTAAATGGCGCCAAAATAGAACATATTATCCAAATTATATTCATATTCAAGAAATAATTTTAGCATCCTTCATTTATCGTAGAAAAAAATAAACACATGTAAATTTGTAGAAAGATATCAGCTATTCAATGAGGTAATCCATTTGTGTCAACATTTAATACATTTCTTGTCACTAGATTTATTTCTATTGCAAATTTGGCACATGAGTTTTTAATGTAGTATTATCATAAGAGCAACTTATTGGGGGTTATGTTCTGAAATTACACTTATATATTATATATATATATATATATATATATATATATATATATATATATATATATATATATATATATATATATATATATATATATATATATATATATATATATATATATATATATATATATATATGGAATATATTGAATTGGGTCAATTTAATGTCTGACTATTTTCATATTTTGTACACCTACCACATTCAAGCTATTATTTTGTTTACCAAATTTAGATTGTTAATAAATCTTGAAATTGACAGACTTTATTTTCAGTTTATTTTCAGCATTAGTCATGGGTTCTGGTGGAAGGATTTCATTCGTACTTCAGACTATTAAGATCCTAGGCCTCCTACCAGAACCAACACGAGCTTCAACATTGCATTCACATGTTCTTGCGTTAATATGATAGGGATTGGATTCCAACCCTTTCAACAATTCTCTCAGACGAATACTATACGTTTGACCAGTATCTGGGTTTTGGGTTACATCAAACGGCGTTTGTGTTTGATTCATTGGACTTTAGAGAGGATTTCAAATCAGAAAAAAAGAATTCAGATTTCATAAGTTCCATGTACATGACGCTTTGCAAAATAAAGTAAAGATTTGTCAGGCAGTCATGTATTCGTGCAGATACCTTTTTAATATCATATCATGTATATATTGATGTCGAAAGAAGGATTTGTTGCATTCCTTTCTAATTTACTGGTGACAGATTAAAATGAATTTTAGGTTAAATGTGAAATTTCAGCAATGACGTTTAACCTGAATTTCTTATTTATTCCATTATTGGCTAATAGATCAACATAGTTTCGGTTAATTCTAAATTCGTAGCTACCTTTGCTGCAAACTGGAGAGCCAGGTTTTCACGTCGGAGTTCAAACAGAAACTCTTCTATTTTCACCTCGGAATACAAGCGGTAGCTGATTGGCCTGAACAGCAAGACTCTCCACAGGTGACGTGTACACATTGAGAGCATATTTTAAATATGTCTGATGAGACTACAGATGTCAGATAAACCCTAATGGAAAACATGGCATATATATTCGTGGGGGAGGCCAAATATCTGCCCTTATTTTATTCATTACAAAACATGAGCAGGGGCCCACCACTACCAACTTTGATAAAAATTGAGATAGAAATGTGAAATTTGGGCAGAGTATGTTATAGAATGTTGTGAACAACATATCACTCAGCTAAAAAAAAAATTTCCAATATGCATTTTTAGTATTTTCTAGAATTAAATATTTTTTAAAAATACCAGACAGCTACACTTTGGGATTTTGGCTGTCAGCTGTTATTTTTTACCAGCTGGGAAAGTTACCAGCTCAGAAGTTGTATGGAGTTAAAAGCTGTTAACTTTGTTCCTGGATGTTTGTCAATGCCAAATTTTTTTGAACAGCTGGTAATGAGCAAATTTCTTTAATAAATAATTAAACGTTAAAAACTTATAATTACAGTAGAAATATCATTAGGCTTGACCAATCTTTGTCAAATAGTGTTTATACAATATAATTTATTTTTTATTTTGCAGTTTTCAATGGCAAGCCAGCCAATTAAAATTCATCAGTCTGTCAGCTAGGCTATTTTGAAATGTCAAATGTATTTTGAGCCAGCTGATTCATACAAAAAAAGTTCCCAGCTGGTAAACATACCAGCTGGAAATGAAATGCATTAGTTACAAGCTGCCAGCCAGAAAAGTGTGCATATTGGCTCTTTTTGCATATCATATAGTGGTGGGCCCCTGCATTCTTGAATTATGTTCACTTTTCTTTGCCTTACTCTACTCTGTATGCATGTGTGTGTGTGTGTGTGTGTGTGTGTGTGTGTGTGTGTGTAACTGATAACGTTGGGGAATGATGTGTTATTTTTTATATATTTACCTAATTATCTAAGATAGAACACTTTGAAAGCTTTCTGTCTTATGCTGCATTCCAATCCTAAAGTTTTGAAAAGCTATAATTGTGGCCAATTGAAGACCGAATCCGACATTTAACTTTCTGGAGCTATCACCATGGTAACAAAATACTGAAAGAACAAAGCAATTACAATAGTTAGTTCATGATACAAGAAAGTTAGATTTTATAGTACAAGTGCCTTCGGCTGGGAAAGGATGCTGTCTTTCACTGTTGTAGCTATCTCACTTATGCAGCTGTCTCTCCCTTGTACAGCTATCTCTCACTTATGCAGCTGTCTCTCACTTATGCAGCTGTCTCTCACTTGTGCAGCTATCTCTCACTGCAATAACTGTCTCACTGTTATAACTATTTCTCACTCTCCCTTGTACAGCTATCTCACTGATGCAGCTGTCTCTTACATGTGCAGATATCTCACACTTATGCTGCTATCTATCTCTGCTGTAACTATCTCACACTGTTGTAATTATCTCTCACTTATGCAGCTGTCTCTCCTTTGTACAGCTATCTCACTGATGCAGCTGTCTCTTACATGTGCAGCTATCTCTTATTGCTCCCATCGGTCTGACGTCAGGTGCGGCTACTGCGCATGCTCAGAAGACAGCGTGGCTATTGAGTGGAAAGAAACTTGTGAACGTGTGTTAACCATTGTATATTATTAATGTAAAATCTTCAAAACTATGATTAATATCTTTTGATATAGTTCACAATTACGGCAGTCATTTTCGGCCAAAACGTAGTACAATCCACAAAATACATATACAACTGTCTTCCTCTTGTTCTCACGATATCAGACATATTTAAATCATTTCTGTAAGTGTATTATTGGCAGAAATAATATTGAAATCTTCAAAACTATAATGAACATCTTATATCGTTCACAATTACGGCAGTCATTATCGGGGCCAAAACGAAGAAAAATTTACAAAATGCAAATGAAAGCAAAATGCTTTCATTTGAGCTCCGATAAAATCGTCCTTCTTGGTCCATTTTCTGGAGTCTATTGCTAGTCTAGCGCCTCACTGATATCAGACTTATTGCAAGCTCTGACGGCAGTTTTGATTGGAAATCCGCTCGCGAGGGCGGGATCATACTGTGTTGTCTTTGCGAGGCACCGCGCTCACGAGTATCCACTCTTTGCTGCCAGTGTCGAGTGCTTGGTCTGATACCTTATATCCTCTGTATTCATAAAACCTGTTGCTTCTGGTGTCTAGAATCACCTTCAGACCCATCAGCGACATATTTTGAAACTACAGTGATCTTCGGACTTGTTCCGACGGTGGTTGTTGATACACAAACAAGGGGCTACTACCAGCCATTTTTTCTTGTTGTGACGCACCACCCGCTGTCCAATACACACTTGCAAGCAACTACGTAAGTAGTTCTTTCTTGCAATATACCTATTTATAGGTACATATACCAATCTAATTTGCACGCTATTCGTGTCTGGACACGTTTTCAGACGCTTCTAGAAGCAAATTCGGTATATTAAACTATTATACAGTGCTTTTCGGACTTGTTCCGACGGTGGAAGAACAGAGTACTCGTTACCTGCTCCACCCGCTGTTCAAACCAACTAAATTGCAAGCGGCTATACAAATAGCCCTTTCTTGCATTTTACCCCCCAGGTATTTACTGCCTAAAGAAATTTTTAGCTAAATTACCCCAAAACTCTGCTAAAATTTCTAATATTAGTGCTATATATAGCTTCTATTGACGGGCGGCCCACAGCGCCTCTACCGTTAAATCTCTAAGTTAGCCGGCCTCAGCGCCCCCTAACAGATAAAGCTACATATCATTGTATATGTCCTCTATTTTGTTCGAAACTGACAACTGAGGAAATTAAATATTACCTACCAGCATTGACCAATACCTGTTCAATGCTGCACAATCATGGCTTTGTTTGTATATGCTCATGCTTCAACATATACGACAAGAATAGTGGCGAAACCACAAAGACACTTACCTTGCCCCACAATGGTATAGGGTCAAATAAAATCCTGCTGTGTGACATTCACACTAGCATCTTCACGAAGAATTCTTCTTTGGAAAATATTAATTTTAATATTATTCCACGTGCTTACTTCAGGTTGCTGCAGGAGTTGATCGCAAACTCAAATATTAATATATTAGAGTCTGAGCATGAAATTGAACTGTTCCCTGCTCAATTTCGCTTGGTGCTCGATACCTGCGATTACATAAAATCGGACACGCTACTATCCGTACATGGAGTGAGCAAGCAAAATTGTCAGTTCAATTTTGTTAAATATACACAAATATCACACCCAAAACATCTTTATTGGGAAAACATATTTATTCTGCCTCCTCGGCCACAAAAACATAGACTGAACAACAAATATGTTGAAAGTCCATGCAATTCGTCAAAATCATGCAGTTTTGGCAAAATTATCAGAGGGGGCGCTGTTCGTGGTAGGAATGTAAATAATACACACTCGTCTGCTCGACCACCCAATAATAGGCCTGCAGGGCCTGCTCCGACTACACATGCTCGCAACAGTAATCGGTTCAATTGTTTACGTTATAGTGGACAATCATCTTATGAACAAGCCACGCCCAACTATACCACGTGGTCTGACCTGACCAATCACAATGCGGCAAGACCTGCGGGGCCGGCTCCAACTACACGTGCTCGCTCTGCTCCACGTGGTCGGCCACGGATTGTAAACAAACAGCATTCTCGTATTAAAAATCCTAATAGAAACGGGAAGAAAACATTAAATATTGGATGTTGCAATGTACAGAGCATATCTAGCAAGATCCTGCCAGTAAAAGATTATTTTACTGAGCATGACCTTGATGCCCTGTTCATGACTGAGACTTGGATGCATGACTCAAATTCTGACAAAGTCAAAAGTGAACTTAAAGAAGGGTCACTTGAATTTGAGTCCTTTCCTAGAATTGGTCGTACAGGGGGAGGATTAGGGATTTTATACAAATCTGAACTCCCCTTCATAACCAATAGGGCCAACCAACCAGTAGTCACCACCATGGAGCTCATGGAGTCATCCATCACATTGAAGGGAAAAAAGGTAACATTTGTGGTGATATACAGACCTGAACCATCTGATCGAAATAGATATACCTACTCTGAGTTCTATGATGAGTTCACCCAATTGGTTGCACATTATGGTTCCTTTAGTCATGAGGTCATTTTCCTTGGTGACTACAACTTCCATGTTAACTTGCCCTTAAAGCCTGATGTCATTAAGTTTAATGACATCCTATCTACCTTTGATCTAACACAATGGGTTCAGGAACCAACCCATAGGTTAGGGAACACCCTTGATCTAATCATGACCTTTAGGGGAAATAAGCTCATGAAGAGTCACCTGGTAGATGAGTACCTATCTGATCATAAAATGATTAAGATTTACCTTGATATTGTACCTCCTAAACCCCCCAAAAAATCTATCAAATTTAGGAATTTCAAGGCATTAGATCTTGAATCCCTAAGAAGGGACATTAAATCCCTAACTGACAGAGACTCAACTTGGGAACATTTATCATTGGAGGACATGGTAAATTATTATGATAGGGAACTCACATCACTCATGGACAAACATGCACCAATTAAGGTTGCCATGGTCACCCAACGCAAACCTGTACCTTGGATGAGTGACCAATTAAAGCTGGAAAGATCTCTCAAGAGGAGGCTTGAGAGAAAAATGAGCAAGACTGGCACTCAAATTGACAAGGAGCTGTATAACTCTCAGAGGAACAAATACAACTCAATGCTTAAATCTGCTCAATCATCATATTTTTCCAACCTGGTTGAGGAAAACAAACATGACCCCAAAAAGCTTTTTAGAGTCATTGACACAGTCATGCACAAGAAAAAGGACACACCTATGCCCCAATCTGACTGTGAGATTACTCAAGCTGAGAAGTTCAACACATTCTTTCTTGAAAAAATTGAGAGAATCCGCCTGGACATTGATAATGCTCCTTCTGGCCAAATTTCGCCACCAGGTGACACTGCAAACAATAGTACTACATGTCTGGATAGGTTCACACCCCTAACCATTGATGACGTACGGAAATTGGTCAAAAGGTCAGCAAAGAAGTCATGTGACCTGGATCCAATTCCAACCTGGCTCTTACTTGACCTCTTAGATGACCTCCTACCAATAATTACTTCCATCATAAATAAATCACTGATGGAATCAGCAGTATCGGAAAATATGAAAATAGCCATCATAACACCCCTGCTGAAGAAACTAGGTCTGGAACTGGTTGAAAAAAACTATAGGCCTGTTTCCAACCTAACATTTGTCTCCAAACTAACTGAGAGGGCGGTTGCAGACCAACTAGTCCCCCATCTTGTAAGGAATGGTCTTACTGACAAGTTTCAATCAGCCTACAAGGAATATCACAGCACTGAAACCGCTTTGTTAAAAGTGCAAAATGATATCTTGGGCTGCCTTGACAATAGAAAGGCAGTTATCTTGTTGTTGCTTGACCTTTCCGCTGCCTTTGACACTATTGACCATCAAATCCTTTTGGACAGGCTGAGGGATAGATGCAACGTCACAGGTCATGCACTCTCCTGGATTCGGTCATACCTAATGGACAGAAAGCAATGTGTGAAGGTGGGGATTCATAGATCCTGTCTCAAATCCTTAAAATATGGGGTACCCCAAGGCTCAGTCCTGGGTCCTATACTGTTCACCATTTACATGACACCCCTATCTGATATACTTGCAAAATATGGTCTGAGCTATCATATTTATGCAGATGATACTCAGATCTACATCCCTGTGGACCACGCCTCTCCCCATCATGTGGATATGAGCAGACACAAACTGGAGGAGTGTGTCAGCGAAGTCAGAAATTTCCTCATATCAAACAAGATGAAGATAAATGATGGAAAGACAGAGATGCTCATATGTACTGACAGATACAGTACTACCACCCATAGCAGTATCCCAACCACAATCAGAGTGGGTGACTCTGATATTGCTCCTAGTCAGTCAGTTGTTGACCTTGGTATCACATTTGACTCCAACATGGACATGAAGGCCCAGATCAGGAAAATGTGTCAGAAGGGCTATTATCACATCAGGAACCTGGCGGCCATCAGACATTGTCTAGACGAGAAGACCGCGGTAACACTTACCCATGCTTTTGTTACATCCACCCTTGACTATGGTAATGGTCTTCTGGCAGGTCTTCCTAAAACTGACATCATGAAACTGCAATACCTCCAAAACTCTGCAGCACGGGTAGTTGGAAAAATCAGGAAATTTGATCACATTTCAGGAAAATTAAGGGAACTGCATTGGCTTCCCGTTCATGCGAGAATTGATTTTAAAATTTTTCTATTAACCTGGAAAGCCCTTAACGGTAAGGCTCCGCCTTACTTACGGGATCTACTCCTGATTAAAGATCGCTGTCTAAGATCCAATGATGGCACCCACCTACAGGTACCTAAAACCAGGCTAAGGACAGTAGGTGACAGGGCCTTCTCATCTGTAGGCCCACGACTATGGAATTCCTTGCCTACTGATATTAGGACAAGCACGTCAGTCTCCTCGTTTAAGAGTAGGCTGAAAACTCATCTCTTCAGGATGCATGTCCTGAACTCAGCGCTATGAACAGACTTGTCTGGTATCAGCGCTATACAAATTTTATTATTATTATTATTATTATTATGTAACTGTCTTCGTCTTATTCTCACAATTTCAGACATATTCAGGGGCCCACCACTACCAACTTCGTTAAAAATTGAGATAGAGATGTGAAACTTGGGCAGAGTATGTTATAGAATGTTGTGAACAACATATTACTCAGGTAAAAAAAAATTTCCAATATGCATTTTTAGTATTTTCTAGAAGGAAATATTTTTTTAAATACCAGCCAGCTACACCTTGTGATTTTGGCTGTCAGCTGTTATTTTTTACCAGCTGTTAAACTTACCAGCTCAGAATTTGGATGGAATTAACAGCTGTTAACTTTGTTCGTGGATGTTGGTCAATGCCAAATTTATTTTAACTGCTGGTAATGAGCCAATTTCTTTAATAAATAATTAAATGTTAAATTAAATGTAAAAATTACAGCAGAAATATTAGGCTTGAACAATCTTTGTCAAATAGTGTTCATATAATATAATTAATTTTTATTTTGCGGTTTTCAACAGTGAAATTGACAGTTGGTGTTGAAATCTCAATACTTTACCAGCCAGCTAATTAAATTCATCAGTCTGTCAACTAGGCCATTTTGAAATGTCAAATGTATTTTGAGCCAGCTGATTCAAACAAAAAAAAGTTCCCAGCTGGTAAACATACCAGCTGGAAATAAAATGCATTAGTTACAAGCTGCCAGCCATAAAAATGTGCATATTGGCTCTTTTTGCATATCATATAGTGGTGGGCCCCTGCATGAGTTATGAGCACAATATTCCTGGATGAAAACGTCTAATCATTATGAACATTCTGATTATCAATAATTCCTATCATACTTTTAAGTAATATTCACCATAACACAGGACAAAGTTCGTACAGTTCATTTCTCCATAAAAGTAGAGGAATAAAGAATATCGATACCAGACATTCAGAAACATTTATTATGAGAAAAAGACATGCATTATAAACAAATATTTCTGTGATTTATTACAAAATGTAATATAAAATTCAAGTTTGTTTATAGTTCTTTGCCAAAAGCGTATCATCATGTAGATCGTCTCCCAATTTTTCACACTGATACCCAAATGTATACCCATGTTTATGTGCAGAATATATCACGTTAACATGACCCTTAAACAGTTTATTTGTGCAAGTAAAATTATATCTTGCTCAAAGATGCATAAATTAAATCATTGCGATTTCGTTTTGCAGAGAATCTCACCGGAAAAATAAACTGTGCAATGAATGGCCAACCCTTCTATGGCATGACGCTTGTATGGCACGTGCACTAATTTGGCATATTATAACAAATTCTGTTCCTTGTTTATCTTAAATTAGGAACAGATTTGATTATATCAAATGATTGAAAAGGAAAATGGGCGTGTCGACAGATTAATTAAGTTTTATATTCATGACACGTATATACTGTTGGGAAGGCATTTTTTGTATATTTTGATTTAGATATCACAGATAACGGGCAAATATCTCTGGAAAGGTTTTTTGTAAGGGAGAACAATTACCATTAGCAGGAAATGATGTCATTAAAAGTGATATTTGATCCTTGGTGGTGATATGTTTCCTGTATAAAGGGGTTGGTTTTCTATTGTATGACAAACCATGTGATGCCGAGGGCAGGGAGAGTTACATCCAAATCAATATTATACTGCCTGTCCAAAGTATATACCTTGGGGTTGGCACCTTGTTCTGATACTTTAGCTGTTGCATTCAAACCCGTGTAATACAGTGGTAAGGTAAGGGTATCATTTAGGGTCTGATGGGTAGGGTTAAACACCATAGCCAAAGCCTTGTCTGCAATATACGGATTAACATGCATGTAACAATCGATACTTTGCATATCTGCCATTTTGACATGAATAATATCACTGATAAGAATCTGCCGGTATGTCTTGTAAAAATCCACCCATTTCTTTACCAGAGATTTGGTTTGGTCACTGTCGAAGAGTCGATATCCACGGTAACAGGCTGCCACTCCAGCGCCAAGGTATTGCGCAAGAGCCCACTCGTACTCCACCTGGTGTTGAGACAATGGTTCAAACATGGCTGCCTCTCCACCACCATGATACTGCACCAGTGGTACAAACATCCATCCTACCGTAGGGATATAGTGATATGTGTCATCAAACATGCCCTGTCTGCTGACACTGATGTCCTGCCATCTGGGCAGACTGTACTGGTTCTCATTATAACCCATACCTATAAAAAAGGTCACATTAATCCCTCATCATCATCTAAATATTTGGTCCAAATCCCCAACAAAGATAAAAGAGATTAATATATAATATTTTAGGCTGAACGTATGTACAATATACAAACCTGTCTTGCTACCACCATAGTAAAAATAATTATCTGGCTGATTGATGTAAACGGCTCTTTCCCTTAACTTAGTGAAGAATCTCGCCTGGTAGACATTGTTCCAGAAGATAGAGTCAGCCACGCCTCTGTGGTGAGTGTGGTTTGTGGCATAGCATTGGTATCCACCATATGGTCCGTCGGTCTCTACCATTGACAAACCAGTTTTGTCCATGAAAGAGGTAAAAAGGTCTAACAAATAATCATACCTAAAATGTAAGAAATCTTGTATATATTTCATAAGAGAACGGCATACAAATAATATTTGTCAAACCTGATGCATCATAAGAGTGATAATCAAATGACTATATTTAACAGGTACAAAGTTAACTCATAAAAATTGCAGGGGCGGGCAAATCTTAGTCATATGTTTTGAAATGTCAAAGTCTAGAACTTATTCCTAAGCTGCAACAAATATCTGAAAAATGTAATTTCATTGAATTTATTTATCACATGAACCCCCACTTAATATGCCACTTAATATGTGCTACCTATTGTTATAACATGATACTTTTCACCCACAAGTTGGCTGCAACACTGAAGGTTCCAATGTATATGGAACGGGTCGCCCCGTCTCGCTACAACTTCTACAAGCCAGCAATCAGGTTCTCGTTCTACATGGCAATAGACTGTTTCTAGGGTGGGACTAAATCACAAATTATAATCTTTGTTCCGAACACGAGGGTCTTACTGTGCACTATGTTATAAACGTGTGAATTATATCCAGCAAGTTACTTGTTATGATATAAAAGTCTGATTTTGGACTGAAGTCTGAAGTCCATGCACTATATCCCAAGGCTTTTACAATTCAGGTTTCTCTTTTTCAAACGTTCAGAGAGTTTGACTAACCAGGCACCAGCCATGCAAGAGCTCCCTATTGACTTGAGATCTGCATCCAAGGCAGCATAGTTGACGTCACTATTCCCTCTTGTCAAGGCTATTAGGTCATATCCACCAACCTCGATACCTTTCTTGTTGGCGTAGGCCACGATATCTGCAACCTGCTTGATATAGTCTTCATCGGTAGATTCTATGTTGAAGCCTGATCCAAAACTAAATAAAAAAATGTGAAACCATGTCCATACAATCTCAATCTTTAAGCTTAAAGAATTATAAGATGTTTTAAATTTGAAAGATCTAACCCAATTTTAACTTGTCATTCATACCTGTATATAAGCATCTCGAAACCGACCTCGACCATCTGGTCGATAACAGTTTTCATAGATACGTTGTCTGATTTGGTCATGTGGAAGAATATAGGATTTTCCTGGGTATGGGGCGCTAAGAGTCTCAGTTTCCGCCTTTGGGCCAGGCCTGCCCGTTCCCGGTCTGCAGTACCTATCACCAGTTCGTGAACCTAAACGCAACATAAATTTAACATCAAACGATATGCATTAGGTATAACGATATGCATTAGGTATAAGTTACCAGCATTAACAATTTTAAAGTTATTATTATGTACTCCTATTAACACTCTATTCACTATTCACTCTTTGAAAAGAGCACTCTTTGAAAAGAGCAGTCCCGGTGAAAGGCTTCTATCTGATCTGATATGGCCTGAACAGTGCTGAAAAGGTCTGTAAAACAAACAAATCAAACTCACCTTGAAGGACTGGAACTGCTCTCCATGAACAGTGAAATAATTAGAAAAAGTGCAGTTAACCACAGGCTGGAAAGAGCCTGGCATACTGGGAGCGGTCGGGTCGGTTCCCCAGGCCACACTGGTGCCATGAGGAGCGTCAGTCTCCACAGACAACCAGTTGTAGCCCCCCTGCTGAGACCATTGCTGATTCAAGTTGAGATATTCCACTGACGTGATTGCTATATTTACCTCAATGGAGGCTGCGCTTTGGCCTTCTGCGGTCACCCACTGAAATGCAAACTTGTCATTAGGTGTACGTACATTTTGTGTCAAATCTAATATTAATGGAAATTATTGCTCTCATGATGACCACCGTCTTCTGGTAGCGGACTGTATTATATGTGGTCAATCATGATTGAGAAATCTACGGCCCCTCTCACCAGCCCACAACCTTAGTACGTATCAAAAGCTTTCAACATTTTCAAAGTTATATTTCTATCCCTACTAATGCTAGAAATCAGTTGTAAATGTCCAATAAATTATTATTATTATTATTATTATTATTATTATTATTATTACTATTATTATTATTATTATTATTACTATTATTATTATTATTATTATTATTATTATTATTATTATTATTATTATTATTATTATTATTATTATTATTATTATTATTATGTAAGGCTAGAAAAAAAAACTTCAATCTTGTTTTTCATGGTTGTTGTTTTCATGGTTGCCATGGTAATATGAATTAGACATTAGGTATGAGAAACGCATAGATAATATATCAAATTATACCCTAAATATTCGTTTGTATCTGAGAACCTTTAAAACTTGAGAGCAATAATAAATATTGCTCTCAGATAAAACTAAATAAATCAAATGTCAGGTTTCATTTTCCATACTGACCCTGTGTAAAAAAATGTTTCCTATCATTATTTAACAGTGACTTGGATTTGAGACAATATATCAATAATATTAACCTTTAGCAGGAGTGGGATGCCGTCATACATTTCATAGGAGATGGTGACTTGAATGTCCTGATGTACACTTGGGGCACTGCTGGGGGCTTTGAATAAGACGTCAAGCCTGAGGCCTTTTGGGGGCCATGTGATGTCTGCTGGAGCATGTCGCTGTGGCTTGTAGGGAAATGGCGCTTTTGGCTTGGATATCTTGAAGCTCACGTAATTGAAGGCATTGGTATTTTGTTTCATATCTTGTGCCAAAGCTGTTCTATTCAAATAAGCCCTTGGTATATCAGATACTATTCCTCCAACATCATATGTATGATGATCTAGGCATATCTGCGAACATATTTGCGAACATATATATATATATATATAATCCAATTGACATTTTATTCATATCATAAATCCAAACATTATGTTGTTTCTTTCATTTTCTCGGCTTTAAATATTAATAAATTTATAAAATAATTATCACAAATAAACATATTGTATTTTTCCGGAGAATGCAATTTAATAATGAGTAGCGCCTTGCCAGAACACTGACCTGTGCCTCAGGCCCAATTGCCCTGAGCAATGAGGACTGCTTCTCATGGGAATAGTAGTCAGTGGTAAAGAAGTCTGGCAAAGTGGCAAACTCCCTGGAAATTATGCCATTACTCAGAATCAGTGATCCAGTGGATGTCTTTGTTAAAATGGTTGGGGTGGTGATTTTAGTAACCATCCAGTCTGGAAGTTTGGAGCTGGCCCCTTGGCTGCATACAGCCATTACGATGAGGGAATACAATAACATTGTCCTAGAATAACACGGTCACAAGGAATCAATCAATCAATTTAATATTATATGACAAACAATATTGATTTTATAAGGTATACAATATGTCCAAGATGAACCTTCACAGTTATCACTCAGTGTAATCTCATCCATATATATATATATATATATATATATATATATATATATATATATATATATATATATATATATATATTAATGGCGTATATCTTCTCATTTGAAATAGCGCAATAGCGCAATGTTAAATTACAGGGACAATAGAAAATTTTATATCTTAGCATAAAATAGCGTGAGGAAGCATAATTGAGATTTATACAAAAAATATGTCAATGGTATATGGTATAGTTTAATTTTCTGTGAGATCTATTTTATTCATGTTGTCATCAGATACAATTGCAAAATATTACTTGAGGCAAATCAATAGGCCTGGGGCCCTTAATATTAAATCACAGCATATATCTACGGTAAATATTATAATAGGTTCACATATAAAACAACACATTTTCCTATTTTAAACCAACTCACCAATCTTAAATGTTGTAAAAGTAATTATAACACAAAACTCTTGTCTCTACCTGTGTAATGTAAGATGCTATTGACATTATTTCATTAATTGCAGCTAACATTTCATGATTTAGGTGCACACATTAAAGTTTGAGTGAAGTGCAGCCATTCGTACGATGCGATTTAAATTACCTCTTTTGCATTTCCTTATGTCACTCACTAATCCATCTGTCTGGACTCAATAAAGATGATATACAGATGACCAGGCTTGTCTTGTGTCATATGATACAGATCGATATCCATCGAAAAGAAAGAATCGATCATGTGACACCAAATTTTGTTTTCATATCCATTACATGACCTGATTTGATTTGATTTTTTCAGCATATCAAATCAAATCTTACATGACCTGACCCAGATATTTGCTCATTCAAAAGTGATAAATAAATCGAAGCTACCCTGTGTTTACCATTGAATTTCAAGTTTTTAACAACCCTTCTGGTTAATGTACTGGATGCGAAATATGTTTTATAAGTGTAAATAACTAAATCAATAAAAATACAAACATGACAAACTCACATGATATGAGAATCACGGCAAGCATCGGCACTTGCTTTCTGACAGCTCCTGCCGCCTCTGACAAACCATGTCAGTCGGTAGATGGCGCCGCATGTGACCTAGATCCAGTCAGGCAATGACCCAGATACATGCAATGACCTGACATATTCTTCAATGCTTCTGTGTTTCTGCCCCCTCTATTCAATTGAATTTTTCAAACGACATCTATTCATTAAATGGTGTGTTTACCTCTATCTTAAAAGTGAATACATGTATATCCATAAACTGCCACTCATAGATAAACAAGCAATCAAAGAATTTCAAACATTTTTGAAATAAGAACTCTTTTTCCTAATTATCAGTGGAATTATTAGAAAATTACAAGCATTTCGAATCCAATTTATAAACATGTCCTTGACACAACATTATACATTCTGCTGGGAGATTTGAAATGCTGAAAGCTAGGAAACATAATTGAACCAAAACAGGTGAATTGCAAGCAACAGGAAAGAGAAGTAAAATTTCAATGAAAATTCCTCAAAAGTAATAGTGATGATGCATGCAAATCAACGTGGCTGGAAAAAGGAGAAAGCACATGAAATAACATGGGTTTCAGTAATAGTTTCCTTCGTCAAACTAGTCATTGAACCATTTAATCCCAAATCACAGACTTATTTCCCAACACTCACATTACAGCTGACATTATTATCAAACTATGACAGTGTGGTGCCCCTGGAGAGAATTATCCATAATATTCATGAGTTTTACCAGACCTGGAACATGCACCTTGATATATATTTTAATTATCTGGCAAACAACTCTGGTATAAATTCAGTGACTTTGCCTTAAACCTTTCCGATTCATTTTAATATGTTCATACATTAAGTAACACTAAATACATTATTACTAAATAGAATAGACAGCAGCTGATACAGACTGGCACTAAAAGACAATTTTATCTATCTCTGATATTACTTCATGCATTGTTCAATTCAATGCGGATCTTTTGAAGTGCGATATTTATTGTCTGTTTACGTGTAACTTGTAACTCATTCAGTTTACTGTTATTTGCTATTGCAATGCCATTGTTTGTTATATGCTATATTGTTTGTCATCCAAATCTACATTAGTATTAGTATATACGTATACTTTAATGGCACTGAATGATGTGACTTTAAAAATTCATTCATTCATTCAATTCATTCAATATAGCGCCTCAGCCTATTGTGTTACCTTGTCTATAAGATGGACAGACACCGCGCAGTGCCACCTGGTTATGACCCATATTAATAAATGTGTTGCGTTATGTAAAATCACAAAACACTTCTTTGTGTGCATGTAGAATACATTAAAGCTCAAAATATATAAAATTGTTGTCCAATATTCTCTTATATTATAGCTAAGCACACGTCCTGGAAACAGAACTGAGACAATAAATCATTCTCACTTACGTTCAAATAAACACTGCATGATCTGGTCCAGTTTGAGTCCATAATAGAGGGGTGGTAGGAGGATTCCAATTATTGGGTGTAATAACATGACAATGATACTATGCCTTCTTGGCATTTAACTGGCTTCATTGAATAGGTTTCACATGGTGGAATGGACGCACATAAGAAACAATCACAATTCTAACTCTCATCTTACCCCCAATTGCGTCCTCGACCATCACTAGAAATGGCAGACATAGGGATATAACTTTTTTACTACTCAGAATACATCTACAAATAATATGTGATCGAATGTCAACCTTCTTAGGCTATTTTGATCAAATATTGCCAGTGACCTTGAAGTGACCTTTCAATGACCTTGAAAATAGAAAGCCTATTTCCACGAAATTATCTACATGTTTTATTATCCTATCATCTACATCTTTCAAATACAAGCTCGTAGAGTCCTTATTCATCAAAATCTGTTCATAATTAACAATTTGAGAGCAATTTGTAGTTTTGTGGTCAATCTATAAGGGAAAACAGAGGAAAATACTATAATACTAAGTTTTTTTAAATAATATTAAAATGCCAGCTTATTGGGGGTTAGTTTATGAAAATATATAGAATACTGCAGAGAAAAACACATTAATACTAAAAAGAAATTGAAAAAAAAGTCTGTCAATTTCAAGATTTATTATAAAGCTAAAATGATTAAAAATAGCTTAAATCGGTAGGGTTACAAAAGTGACAAATTGACGGACTTTAATTTGACCTCACATTTATTTTTGAGATATTAGATAAGTTCAATATTAATCTAATTTCAGAAAATAATCAGCAATAAGTTCCTCTTATCATAATAATACCTATATTATTATGATAAGAGCAATATGTCTGTAAAGGGCGGATAAACTTAAAGCTATCATGAAATGGATATTTCCTGTCACGTTTTTATCGTGAGTTTGTAATATTAATGGTTAATAAATATGAATGATTAACAACTTCCATATTGGATTTTTTATTTATTGACATAAGAGATTGATAATTTACTGGGATTCGTTATATTCCACAAACAATCATTACAATCATTATGCAGTTTAAGTTGTTAGAAATACGTTACTAACAAGGACAGTACCTCAGTATAGATTCAAGACAACATTTCAAATGTTTCCTTATTTTCACGGCCGAGTAAATCCAACATAATATGATTGCCGAATAAACCTTTATTCATGATGACGCATAGGGATTCCCCTGACATAAATATTGTCAAAAACTTCCTGGTGCTTAAACACAATGCATAAGTAAATGTCCTGAATAGTACAAAACCCAAAATCTAACCGGAATATCAACCATAAGCAGCGTAGTCAGCTGGCGACAGGCAACATGAAGGTCGTGGTGGTGTTCCTGATGCTGTATCTCTGTGCTTCACAGGCAACAAATCCTGGAGTACAGATAAGAATTTCACAACCCGCCCTTGATTATGGTGAGTGTCTCCTCATTGGTATACAGGTCATGCACAGTATACAGGACAATATAAAGTCAAGAACGGACTATGTTTGCAGGGATTGTTCCTTGCCATTAATTTAAGCTTAGTCCATATTTTGCATTTGGCAGGGTGGCCACGACATAATTGATACAGTGGTCAATCATTGATTACATATTTTGTTGGACAGAGGACAATGGTTCATATTAAAGCGACAAGCAACTGTCTTAATAGAAACCTCGCCGACCCTCTGTATGATATGAGTTTGTCTGAAATTATAATTGTATATTAACGCAACATCATGTCAAATAATTAGTTTTGAGTTATTTGTCAATTCAAACACATGTCTATATCAGTGATTCTGATATCATGTATCGATGATATCTTTACCAGATAACTAACTTCCCTATTTGTAGCTGCTAAAGTGGCAATCGATGAGATGTCGGCAGGTGTACGGGGGAGAACCATACCTAACCAGAGTGGCAGTTATGAAAAGGTGCACTATGACCTCACTAGGTTTGTACGAGCTCATTAACTTCCTTATTTCAATATCCATACATCACATCAAATTGCTATTTTAATTAATGTACATGTACATCCTGTTTATCCTAAATCATCTCTGATATAAACTATAATTAGTCACTTTAAATAGGCTCATTGAACTTGATTGTGTTATGATTTGGGTAGCATGAGAGTGACGTCATTCGGAGCTCCTGCAAGTCGGATGGTGGTGAATGCGGGAAGCATCACATGGAGTGCCACAGGAGCCTCTATCTCCATGAGTGGGGACTGGCACTACAAACGCAAGAGGGGTTTGTAAGTCAGCTTTATTAAAGTTTATTCTGGAGAACATTAAAATATGGAAGTTGTTTAAATGTCACCTCTTTTTCAAGTCGACTCAAGCCATCATCTCACTTAGAGAGCTAAAGGACAAATTTCTTTTGATTGTAAGAACCCTAAATACTCAATGTAATCGTGAAACGTCCAAAATTAAAATAACGATTTATCACTAAATTTCAAGAGGTTTATTCCAGTGCAATTTATTTCAGTATCATAGTAAAACTGATCTGGTTCGAAATGGGAATGCGTTACCAAACACGAAAAGGGTTCACCAGAAACAAATGAACAAATGTCTAACCCTTAGCATACCTTAGTCATTTTGATTTGATATATTTACATATCACAGGCTACGTGCAGACTGGTCATCAGTAGATGACGGAGGCTATCGAATTAAATTCCAGAAAAATGTACCTTTTTCCCTCTTTGAAGCATAAAACCTTGAGAAACACCTTTTATACAAAAATCCGAAATGCACATAAAAAATCAATTTTGCACTGATATCTAAAATAGATAAAAGTTGAAAATTTAAGAAATGCCATATCGTCCCCTGTAATAATATATTTGTTTTAAATTTCAGCTATCAAATCAGCGACCATGGTTCATTTGATATCTCAGTGTCACAAGTGGATTTTTCCATCTCTGTTACTCTAGGTAACTGTCTGCTCTTAAATATATATATATATATATATATATATATATAGAAAGAGGTTGTATCAGATATGGGGTTTTTACCAATCTCAGACCTGTCTTGTGGGGCATTGACGTACTGTGAGGCATATAAAATACCTCACTCTTCATAGTGCAGCTGCTTAGTCACAGTTACATAAGTAACCTGTACAAGGCCTTTTTGAACAAACATGTCTGAGAAGCATATTTATACAACCAGGCAATAACTATATAAATCACTGCCATCTAGTGTCACATGTAGTAATAAGTGCCCTAGTGGTGGATAATGGCATTAGTGCCATTGATATGAATGTTAGATTTGTGGGGTATGTAAAACAATTTCATTATTAACACCAGATGGCACTCTCCTGTCACACACAATAAGGTATGAGATGGTACCCCATAAGGAGGTCTGACAAAAATACCTCCAGTACCTCATATCTGTAACAGCTTCTAAATATATATATATATATATATATATATATATATATATATATATATATATATATATTCCTTATAATTCCTTAAAGCATTCATGAAATGAGGTTTTCAAGCACCTTTTTACCTTGCATTTTATAAATATTATACCTCACACTTTGCAATCAAATTTTATTACCCATCGTCCCCTACATAAAGAAAGTTCTGTGCCATTTGAAAGTAGAGAGGTCTTCTGCTGAAATCCAAATCATCCATTGGACGCTGTCAACAAACTTTGTTTAGCTAACCAGTGATCTCTGTGATTTCATAAATGCTTTAATATTGAGTAATATCCAGGCCAAATATGATACAAACATGACCATTTTCAGGGAATAGTAAAGGTCATCCAACCATAGCATCCAAAGGTTGTAATTGCCATATTGGAAATGTGCACATTCATATTCATGGTGGAGCCAGCTGGTTTTATAATCTGTTCAAAAGTGTTTTTGAACACTCACTAAAACACAGTATGCAAAACATGGTGAGGCAACCATATATATATATATATATATATATATGTATATATATATATATATATATATATATATATATATATATATATATATATATATATATATATATATATATATATATATATATATATATATATATATATATATATATATATATATTCGAATGTTAAATAAAATTGTCTTGTAACATTTAGAGAAGTTGAAAGAAGATAAGGCTGAGATAATGTGTCAATAAAGTGATTCTGTGCTTTGGCCTATGGTGCAAAATGCATGTTTCAGGCATTCTTTCTGGAAGGCCTTCCATATCAGCAACTGCTTGTTCCGCTCATGTAGGGAATGTGAATGTTGAGTTCCACGGTGGAAAGAGTTGGCTCTATTATATCTTCAATTCCAATGTTGAGGGTAGTGTAAGGAGTCAAATGCAAAGCATGGTAAGGATGAAGATAGCCCTTTAGAACTTATATAAGAAATTACTTTGCTTACTGTTATATTTCAGCTGTTATAAGGCATGTTTTTAATTATGCAAGATTCTTTATAAGATTTATTTAGAGTTATTAAATGACAACATTTGTTGCTTATTTAGTTAAAAGCACAAAGTAAAAAGCATCACGCATTTCCTATATAATTCATTGAGTGCTTGGCTCTTAAGAGAACTTGAGTCATATTTCGAATATTAGTGATGTGTATAATGCAGAGCTACTCCTTTCAACAATTTACAAAATTATAAGTGGCTTTCCGGGATCCTCAATCATTTATGAAAAATATTAAAATGTATAATTACAAAATGATATGACCGTAATGAATGGCCGTAACAATGTGCAAATTCTACGGTAAAGTCAGTAAACATGTTTAGAATATCTCAAAAGGAGAAGGAAGATATTACTAATAACTTGCTGATAGTAAATTTACTGAGATTTCTATGCAACTTTTTGAAATTAAAATAATCACTGTTTCCTACTTTCTAAATACCAGACAAATATAAAGCAAAGTTCACTACAAATCAATTCATATATGGAAATATGAATTTCTTTCCGAGTAGAATATGTATACTGATTTTGCAGATGTGTGATGAAGTTCAGAAGGCCGTCAAAGTAAATGCCGAAGCAGCACTTGCCAATATGAAAGGTACATACTTATTTCATGACATCTATAATTTACCTTGATTGTTGATTATTGAAAGATAGTGCAATTGATGGACAAGCATTCAACCTGTATATTTGTAGTGAAAACTACTCTTGGACCAATGACCCTAGATTACTCCTTAATAACACCTCCAATAATCGGCAGTGGTTTTGTTGAGAGCCAGCATAAGGTCAGTCTTTCATCTCTCACACTTTGCTCTCTTAGCAGCTTATTGGAAAACCATATTTATTTTTATATAAAAATACATATATTGTAAGAGAAATGCATTTATTGTAATGTAGGGAGAGATAATATGGACATCGCATGCCACCCCATCCAGCTTGGAGCCTCCCCCGCTGCCAGCTGCACCCTCCTCCCCTCGCATGCTTACCATCTGGATATCTGACTACATCATGAACACACTGGGAGATGTCGCCCACAGAAACGGTCTACTGCAAACTATTCTACGGCCAGAAAACGTCAGTGATTTCAGCATCTAAAGCTTTACTGAGTCTGGAGAAAATCTCATGAAATAGAAAACCTTTTAAAATATTTAAATTTGTTTTCCCCCTCAACTGTAACAGTTATCATGAGAACGTGTTTTAAAGGAATATGGTTTTAAGCTACTTCATCACACATGGTTTTAAGCTACTTCAACATCAAATAATCATCTGTTTTTTTCATGGAATGAAATTAAAACTGAAAATGTATTGTTTAATTTTGTAAATATATATTATCTATTGAAAACATTTAGTTGCCATCTGCACAGAGAGGATTTCTGAATACCACTTGCAGTGGAATATGCATTGGCAACTTTATACCTATTGTAAGTAATTTCAAATCATTTCCTCTTGTACTTTTATTGTATTCTCTTGTACTTTTATTGTATTTTGTTCAGTGCTGGATTACTAAGTGAACAAGGATATTTCAATGACTGTGTTTAGCTGGCAAGAGAGTACCCAGGAAGCTATCTTGAGATGAAAATGGCCTCAACTACTCGGCCTACCATGACTGTTGAGCGTGGGGTTCTTGAGGGAGATCTGAAGGGTTACATTGCTAGCTTCATACACACCAATACCACCAGGCTGTATGCTTTCAACATGACCGTGGTTAGTACATACCTAAATATTCTACAGTACAATAGTTTATACTTTCTTTCTGAAATGACTGAATCTAAAATACTTTCCAGGCAACACATAGACACAGATACCATTCAGTTCCATAACATATTGATAAAATAGTGAAAAAGTTAAACTTAATATATTTGTCTGAGACACTTGTGGATTGGGTTCGATTCCCGTTAAGACAAGCTCAATTGATATTGCCAGGCATGTTCTTAAATATTTGTATCGCCCCTAACTGGCACCCTGTTATAATCAATGACTAAAGGTTTGATGACATTGTGGTTTTGTGGTTATGATACCTCTGTGTAAAATAAAAGGAAATATCTGGAGTCACCTTTGACAATAGGATGGCACTAGGTCCTGGCAGGGTTTTCTCTGACCTAATATAGGATGGCACTAGGTCTTGGCAGGGTTTTCTCTTACAATTGGCGTTAATACAAAACTAAAATGCTTTACTTATTAATACAACAAAATATAATGACATAAATCACAAGAACCATCCTCCGAATACATTATGAAATACATTATGAAATACATGATGAAAAAGTCAGTTAGACTTAAGTCAGTTAGAATTAAAAGGTGTAAACAACAGCCTCCAAACTTCTAAATGTAGACGAGATTGAATTATCAAGCCAGACTAGTTACAGTAAATTGCCTGTTTAAAATCATATCTAGCACTTCAGTACTAATATCACTCATAGAAAAAATTATATTGAAAAATCCTTACACTCAATGAAAATAATTATGTCTAATATTACTTTTGCTTCATGGATTTGTTAAAAATATGTACTGCTATTTCAGGGATTTTATAGTTATGTAAGATAATCTAAACCCTTATACATTCTGTTTAAACCCATACTTGTACACAATACCCTAATATGGTATACGGACATTCCCCACCCAGACATTCCCCACCCAGACATTCCCCACCTGGACATTCCTCACCCGGACATTCCCCACCCGGACATTCCCCACCCGGACATTCCCCACCTAGGACATTCACCACCCGGACATTCCCACCCCTCAGCCCCCATACACCATTTGATACAACCCCTCCCACCACCATCACCTCCTTGGGGCCCCTCCTGTGAAAAGCTGTTGATTTGCTCAACCATATGTGTGAGCAACTTTAAGTTGTTCACAGTAACGTATCTGATCGGTTTATCTGCCCATGAGTTAATCTTATTATCACATGATCCTTTTGGAGAAGATCTTTTATACATATTTGATTGGCTCTCAGTATCACATGATTACTTTGGAGCAGATCATAGTAAATTACAATTGTTTATGCATTGAGCAAATCTAGAGTTATTTCAAAATTGGGAATAAAGAAAATACCTTTTTTCAATTTAATTAAGTTAAATTGCAAAATGAAATATCAATTTTATTATAAGTTATAAGATACAATATATAGCTCAAATTAAGCTACTAAGTAGTTAAGATTTCTATATTTGTATCTACACCCCTGTCAAACTGTGATTGCATTTGAATGTGAATTTCTTCTTTAATTGTCTTACATTCCATATCAATTTCTTCAAGCTATTACACATAGAAATATTATTCTTATAGCCAAATTTAAATGGACTATTCTATCATGTTAAGGAGGGTTTTTACCCTATGTGTGTTATTTTCAAGTAGATGTGTGAAGCAGAAATTAGTGCTTCGACTTGATCAAAACGCAAGTAGCGCTAAGGAATAGGCGCCAATGCACAAGTACAGTAGTTCTAAATGTTCACAATTATGAGATGTATGGGTAAACAGATACCTAGTGATTGCATCTAGGGAAATAGAGTCATACACTAAGTGGGTGGGAAATGTCCGGGTAGGGAATGTCCTAGGTGGGGAATGTCCGCGTGGGGAATGTCCGGGTGGGGAATGTACTAGAACCCCCTAATATCATAAAATTTCAGACAAGTGCTAGCCCCCATGAATATCTGACCAATTTCGCCCCAAGTCATCAACATCTGAACGATTAAGCCATGGAGTCATCAGCATCTGAACGATTAAGCCATGAATAATCACAAAGTGAAATATACTATAATAAACAAATTATATGAAAAAGTGTTGTTTTTTTTTCAATTCTTTACAAAGGCTGTGACATGTAGCCTCGAAGCCAAAATGGTCCAGGACAACATCACTGCCAATATTAAGTCCTTTAAGTGAGTTACTCATAATTTTCGTAGAATCATCTTCTAAAATAAAAATGTTTTTTTTAATATTAGATATTTGAACAGTCTTCGTGTAAATTTTCACCGGTCATGTTATATAACAATGAATGGCAAAAAATAAAATATCTAGTTTCAAAAGGATATTGGGTTAATCATTCTCACGACGGTGTGATGTTATAAATCCAAAATAGTGAGTTTATATATACAGATAGGGGTCCAGAGTTTAATCCCCTCATGTTAATGGGATCCTTTTCTTGTAAAAAGTTTTTATCAGGTAAAATAATGTATTGTAAGAAAATCATACAAAATAGTTTACTTTCAGGCCCAGCATCACAGTCACAGACTCCAAAATTGGGAACGTTTCTGTAAGTGTCATATTGAATGCAATAAGCATACACCCTATAGAATAAAACCGCAAACGTAACGTTCGCGTGTAATATTTGTACTTTTCTGTATTTAATTAAATCGTTTTCCATTTTAGGAATCTTATCATAACAGTTTTTAGTCTAATCTCGAGGAAGAAAATAAATCGAAACAAACATTTTAACTTGGCAATGCATATTTTACTGAGAATACTTAACTTTAATATAGATTTGATGTTGCATCACTTTTTTAAAAACTGCTATGAATGTCGTGGTACTAATATTTTATTATTCTGTGATGAACTTTTTTTTTATCAACATTTGACTGTTTCTGTTCTTGATTACAGAGTAATGCCCTGACATGGCTATTTAACAGTTTGTCCACAAGCTTCATTATTCCACAACTGAACAGTAAGTAACAGAACACTGTATGATTCTGAGTTTGAAATCTTTCTCATATCACCATATATCTGCAATTTAATGTCCATTTAGACATCATGCATTAAATGTCTACCATTTGTAGACTTGGCACATGCAGGGTTTGAGCTTCCAAAGATCAACAATGTTACTTATGTCAACCCCAACATAACATTGACACAGGTAATATTCTGATTCCTTGTTTATCTATAGAATAATTGAGCAATATATTGCGTATATTGCAATAAGTGAGTCTATATAAATCCTATCATTTCTGAATATACACCATTTAAATTATAGACTCAGTATATACTCATCAAACATGCAACAGAACGCGCTGTATGCCAAACATACGTATCTGATATTGTAGGATGCTGTCCTGCTCACAACTGATGTGGAGTACCAGCCATGATGGATTTATTTAAAGGAAGGTTGAGCTTAAAGAGCGTGTCATTGGCCAATATCTAGTAGTCCTGAATGATGTTTCAAGAACTCATAAACCTGTGACGTACATTTATATAAGTTTTAATTGCTCCATAGTGTCTGGAGATGTCTCGGAGAGTTACATCTCCAGAGAGTTACATTCAATATTACAGCTTAGTTATTAATACTGTAGCACTTCAGCAGTAAAATATAATCACAATAACACATGGTAAATAACACATATATTCAAGAATCTGATTTGTATTCTTTTGTAATTCAAATGTATATCAAGGCTTTTATAAACGACATTTGCAAGGATCATGTTTACGTTTTCCATCACTAGAAATGGCAGACATAGGGATATAACTTTTTTACTACTCAGAATACATCTACAAATGATATGTGATCGAATGTCAACCTTCTTAGGCTATTTTGATCAAATATTGCCAGTGACCTTGAAGTGACCTTTCAATGACCTTGAAAATAGAAAGCCTATTTCCACGAAATTATCTAGATGTTTTATTATCCTATCATCTACATCTTTCAAATACGAGCTCGTAGAATCCTTATTCATCATAATCTGTTCATAATTAACAATTTGAGAGCAATTTATAGTTTTGTGGTCAATCTATAAGGGAAAACAGAGGAAAATACTATAATACTAAGTTTTTTTTAAATAATATAAAAATGCCAGCTTATTGGGGGTTAGTTTATGAAAATATATAGAATACTGCACAGAAAAACACATTAATACTGAAAAGAAATTGAAAAAAAAGTCCGTCAATTTCAAGATTTATCATGAAGCTAAAATGATTAAAAATAGCTTAAATCGGTAGGGTTACAAAAGTGACAAATTGACGGACTTTAATTTGACCTCACATTTATTTTTGAGGTATTAGATAAATTGAATATTAATCTAATTTCAGAAAATGATCAGCAATAAGTTGCTCTTATCATAATAATACCTAAAAAAGAAGAAATATTCCCTGAAAAATATGAGAAAATTAGTCATGGATAGAAATGATTTAAAAAAATATAATAAAAAACATATTGAATGTAGAGTCAATTGGGTTATAACATTTAGTAGCTGATGTATTTCTAAAAAAATGTCATGTATTTGATTTTTCTGAACAATATGAGGAAGTTAGTGAAATCGTTTTATGAATATGTTTATGAAACACATCACTAAAAGTGGCCAATCATTAAAATGGCCTATGATCCCTTTTACTATTTTGGATAATTCTATTAGTAATACATGACAGAACTTGGGTCCATTTGATTGTTTCCACTGTGACCTCAGCCATTAAAATGTCGATGGGTACTGGATTTGCCTAAAAATGCTGAATCTCTGTCACTGTAAGTGCTCTGCAGGGTTCTTTCTGGACGTCCGCTCCTCCCACTGCTTTAAACCCGTTACATGCGTCATGTCACTCATTCTCGCTGATGCAACTAAACGAATGTACTCTGGTAAATGATTTGTGTAATAAATCAGATATTACGCTTGGTGTACAAGAAAGTATCAACAATGAGACATTGTTATGGGTTACTTTGCATTGAATAAAATAACAAATATAAAAAATATCATTCTTAGTGTTCTTTTATCACATGCACAAATAGGTAATTTGTTAAGAAAATCATATATTAATATGACAGACAAGGCATATGAACTGGGCTACCACATTCAAATTGACTAACTCAAAACAAAAAAGGTGAATGTGTAGGTATTTATTGATCCTCGATTGGGGACCAGAGACCGGCCCTTCCAAGTTGGGTTATTCCTCTTTCATATTAAAGCATATCATGCGTATTCAAAATTGATATCAAGTTGATTACTTTGAAATATTTTTAGTCTTAAAATTAAACATGATTGCCTCATGCTTTTACAGATTGTTTATGTTTAAAATGTGAGATAATATTAGATAACCGTCCAAATGATAAGCCTGTGGCATGATATCTTATTTGAACACAGACCTCATACAAGGTTTGAAGATCAATGAATTATTCTAACATGTAAACAAAGAAACTGATAGATTATTTTACAAAGGTGACCTGTGAATGAGTGAAGATCAATGGAATTAAATGCCCATGTTTGGGGCTATGAAACTATATTCTGAAATTAGCCGATACCTATTCAACATATGCTGTCTATTTCAAATCACAAATGATATAAAGGGACACTATTCTTATTCTTCATTAAGAGATTCTACGTATGATTTAGCAGAATGACAAAAACAAAGAATTTCACGATATCAATCAAGTTCACTTGTCGATAGAGCACAGTAACAAATGAGAACAAATGAAAGCAATCCGTCAAAAACCTGCGTAGAAGATTTTACTTTTGCTCCTGACAGGGTGGGGCGTTACTCGGTTGGTAAAAAGTCTCTCCCATGCTGAAGGTCTAAGGTTTGAATCCTGGTTGGGACAAGTACTTTAGTCATGCAACTACTGATTTGCTCCCCATTCCAATATGTGCTCCATGACTCGTTATTGTGTAATCATGCCTGTGTGATAATGCAAATGAAAGAACACTAGTCACTCTTCGAGTAGGGCATTGAGTCCAGGCTTCCATCTGACCTGATATAGGCTTAACAATGCTGCAAAGGTCGTCAATACAATCACATCTATTATTCAAATCTATTGCACTATGGCAATTCATTTGCAATTGAATACACACATTCACATGTTAACTTAATGAATCGGATGCTAATTCCCTCTTCCAGTCAACAATGTAGTGGTCTGCGAATTCCCATCAGAAATATCAAGATCTGTACAATCATGTAATATAGATATTGTCATCAACGTAAAAAGAAAGTAATATATTTGTTAAATCATGTACAGGGAACAATAATTAGCAAGTGCAGCTTTGGGACAGTAGTAAGAATGAATGCAAAAGATGCAGTAACATTGCACGTGGACTTAGATACACTGGAGGAATGGTCAACTGAGTGGCAAATGTTCAGAAATGCTATACTCTGAGCAGCAAGATAAAAATCCAAGCTCTTGATACAAGAAAGTATACAAATGGTCATATCGTGCAACATGTTGAACATTCCTTTCTAGGAGTTGAACTCCAAACAGACATGAAATATTGTCTGCAGAGCAAATCAGGTACTGGGATTTGTAAGAAGGAATTCAACATGACCCAAGGAAATATCAGAGACTGCTTAAAATAGCCTTCTGTGCCCTCACTGAGAATATGCATAAAGCGTGTGGGACCCTTACCCCAAGAAAGATATCCACTGAATAGAACTAGTGCAAAGACTTGGCAATTAGAAGAGAGAAACAGGTTCTGAAACAAAACTTCTGGAGGACCCTGGGAGAAGGAGGATGCAGATGTCAAAATGAAATCAACTCTTACAAGAAAAGAAACATGGACATTATGGACCACCTGTATCCCTTGTGCAATATTGCACTCTCACCCAGATGAGAATTATTTTGCCCAGTATACTTATAGATGTAGATGTTTAGATTGGGAGCAGATTTTCACAGGTGACAGCCAGGTCAATCACACACAAGGTGGTTACCCCTGCAGATAGTCATCATTTCCCAAAACAACTGCAAAGCCATGCTACTTGCCCTGGTTTCCCACTGGTTTCCCACTGGTTTCTCACTGGTTTCCCACTGGTTTCCCACTGGTTTCCCACTGGTTTCCTATACAGTGCCATGTCTAAGGGCACATACAGCTCTGCCCAGCTGATTAACACCAGGTTCTACAAGGACCACCTGTAAGTTTCCCTGCCTGCCAATGAGCATTGCATTTTTGAGCAAATGACCCGGAGTCACCATCAACACTATTCAACACTATTTACTTGTCCTCTGTCATGGTTTGGAAACATGGCTAAGTAGAAAACAGTGTCATCAGACATGTACGGGGAATACCATATATAATTCATTGAGATATGTTGGCACATCTGACCAATCATTATGCCAGATACCTTATTGATAGCGACGGATTTTATAATATCATGTAAGAGAGCCGAAATAACCTTATACAATATGGAGCCCAAATATGTCAAAACGATTATAAATTATGTGAAGACTTCTTGAAAATGCCTTTCATTCATTCGAATGGAATATGAACAGCTGCCATAGTAGAAATTAACCACTGTTAATGTGACAAAAATGAAAGCCACGGACTTATTTTCAAGATACTTTTGTTATTGAACATATTGTTACATTTTACAAAATAATTGTCTTTTACTATTTTATTGATATTTTATTATGCCATCCATGTATATTATGAATGGTTTATTGGTAAGTAAGGAAATATAGCTATATGTTAAAAATGAATAACGTAGTCCGGTAAACTAAATTTATGACTTTATAGGCCACACAAAACCACTGAAGCATGATACATGGAATTCTAATGAAATAATATGTCTTTCACAATATGTTTCCCCAAAAACTTCCCAGTGCAATGCCTGGCTGCAAGTCAGTGACCATTACTATTGTTCATTAACTTCCTGGTACAAGACCTGGTTTTAAGGTTTTCATCTCCTGTCTTTACAAAACTTCCTTAAAGTTGCCTTAAAAGGAGCTGGCACATCGGTCCATCTCAAACAGGACTACACAACAATTGTAAGAGGAGAAGCAAGGGAGTGTTGGCAATATGATTGGCTTGGTATTAGTGATACTGCAAATATATGCCTCACAGGCAACAAATCCTGGAGTACAGATAAGAATTTCACAACCTGCCCTTGATTATGGTAAGTGCTCAGCTGAAAATCTAATATGTGCTCCACTTTAAATCAAATGCTACTGACTGTCGCGGGATATAAATATAAATGCATTTTATCGTTAAATTTGACAGTAATATCAATGTTATATTGTGATGGGTATCAGCTTAAACTGCTACTGAGCCAAATATATACTGATGTCTTCAAAACATCATTTATGAGTACCTGTGAAAAGGTATCTTGAATAATTCATGTTTTCAATTTAAGTTGCCCAAGTTGCGATAAATCAGTTGTCATCAGGGGTCAGAGGCACAGAGATACCAGACCAGTCTGGGGACACTGACGTAGCCATTGGCAAGGTATACTATGGTCTCTCTGGGTATGTACCTACCAAATAACTTCCTTATCTTTCGCTCATCACTTTATTCAGAGTCCAGTTTCTGTAACCCTTTTATTGCTTTACACAATCTCTCATACGTTTTGTTATGTAAAGCATATCAAACATCGAACATGAGTTTACATTAGAAATGGGTGAAGCGATTATGCATGTAAACAACATGCCTTTCAGTGACCATCTATATGCGAATAGGAAACACGTCCTTACTTCATCTATAATATGCTTTATATTGTGACAGTATGAAGGTGACTTCATTTGGTTCCCCTAACAGCCAGATAGTAGTGAATCCTGGAAGTATTACATGGAGGGTCACAGGGGTTTCCATCTCCTTGCATGGTGACTGGCACTACAAATTCAAGAGAGCATTGTAAGTTTAGCTGTGGAAGAATCTGTAAGAACTACATTAGCTTACTTAAACTTTTACAAATGTAAAATTATAAAATATTCTATGCGATTCGGAAACACATCTCCCAAAATATTTTAAATATAGAAATAAAATGATTGCTGCCTGTCTTTTTAATTTATGATATTTTACGATATAAAACTGTATATAACTGCCACCATGTTTTTTACTTTGTAGCATTGACATTGGCGACCATGGCTCATTTGATATCTCAGTATCCGAAGTGGACTTTTCAATATCTGTAACTCTCGGTAACTATTTTATATATTGCCTTAACAGAATCTTTTATAGAATCAATTGTAATATATTCATATTTAAAAACGAAAGTTTAAAACCACATTATAATCTAGTCTCCAGGGGATAAATAAATCATCCAACTAAATCTACTCATTTGCTGTATATAAAGACTCCTTAATCAGGCCTTTTACTATCATAAGAATCAGGCCTTTTACTATCATAAGATATTTGACAAAGATATGCTCATCATTGATGCTACATTTCATAGCAAATTTAACAAAGATATAAGACATTTAACCTTTACAATGAGTTGGAGTTTTGTGTCTGATAAATTATATATGAATAAGTTACATTGAGACATAATTGTTGGTAATCCCAACAAATCTGTGTGATGTTTGATATAATTGTTGAAATACTTATTTCCCCAGTTCTTGTGAGGTTACCAGCATGTGGTGCCATCTATATTATCAAAATTATGATTATTCCAATGTATATATGTATACAGCCCATTCAGGCATTAGCATCCAAAATATTCGGCAATTTATGCCTGAAGGCATTGACTTCAAATGTATATGATCTAACACACATGACCTAATAAGGTCAATGGAGATAAATCTGAAATATTAAAGTGGCACTATCAAAATGGGAGGCAGTAGTCATTTTAAGTTGTCTTATTCTCGCACCTATCTCATGAAGTCTCTGTCTCCATACATCATGGCATTCAAAATAGTGCAATACAGCATCAATAGAAATGCATATTGCTGGATTATGTATATATGTTGAAAATATGTAAAGATTTGTTATGCCGATTACCAATTCTTTGTGCAATGGTTTAAATGCAAAGAAATATTTGAGTCATGTAACATGTTGCAGGAGATACAAATTGGAGGCCCAGTATCGCAGAAACTGCCTGCTCCTCCCATGTTGGACATGTTAAGGTTACCTTTCACGGTGGACAGAGTTGGCTTTATAATATATTTGATGACGGCATTGAGAAAAATATAAAAGATCAAATGAACAGTATGGTAAATATAAATTAAATAAATAATACAATTTGTACAGCGCTGATACCAGACTCAGTTTGTTCATGGCGCTGTGTTCAAAAGACTTTTTTCTGAAAAGGTGTGTCTTCAGTCTACTCCTAAAAGTACTGATTGAAGGACAACTCCTAATGTCAGTAGGAAGGGCATTCCATAGTCTGGGCGATAAATGAGAAAGCCCGGTCTCCTACCGTTTTCGAGTCTTTGGAACAGATAGGTAAGTACTATCACAAAAATTCCCTCTCATTTTGTCTCACTCGGAGTAGATCACGCACGTAAGGGAGTACCTTAGCATGTAAGGCCCTCCAAGTCATAAGGAGAATTTTGAAATTTAGCACATACAGGGAGTTCTCTCAATTCTCTCTGATATGTGATCAAACTTCCTGATCTTTGTGATATCAGTGTGATATCAGTAACACCTATCCTGACAGTGCTAATAGGTTGGTAAGCAGCACTACCATATCTGTCAGTACAGATGAGCATCTCAGTTTTTCCATCATTAATCCTCATCTTATTAAAAATTAGAAATGTTCTAACTTCACGGACATATTTCTTCCAGTTTGTGTCTTCCAGTTTGTGTCTATTGATATTGTGAAAAGAATGGGACCTAGGACAGATCCCTGTTGGACCCATACTTAATGGATTCAAACGAGAATCTATGGTTTCTCACCTTGACACATTACTTCCTGTCCATTAGGTAAGACTTATCCACTCCAAGGGTAAGGAAGAAGTCCTTTAAAATGATATTTCCCACAACCTTTAGTCATAGCACTAAAATACTGCTGTCAACAGATAACAATCTCTAAAGTCATTCTTAACTGTAAGAAATGCTGCTCCATAAATATGCAAAGTGGTAAATTATATTACGAGTTATGCCCTCAAGATATATTAAAGCAATATCCGACCATCTTACCGCCGTATTTTTAGTACTTTCACAGCTTGGCTACAACTATCACAAATAGTTTTCCCGGTAACATGTACACAATTGATGAGAATGTTTTGCCGCTTTTGACACGAATAAGCCAATTTATCTTAAATGACTTGTCTCAAGCGTATATGGATTCTCAAATAATAATTTCCCTGAAACCTGTTTATGATATCTAACTCTACATTCATGCGTAACAAAGCAACATGTATTACAATTCTTCAAATGATCACGTGTTTCATCACGTCCGTTCATTAGTTATCATATGACTCATTATGAGTCTAAAAATCTAACCATGTCAAATATTTATCTGAAAAATGCTAAGTATGTTTAATTAAAACTCTATTGGTATGTGCATGATGTTTATCTTTGAAATCATGGCTGTAACTCTAGTTACAAATGATGTGACAGTAACTGTTCTCAAGTGAAATATCACTGTGCCATCTTGCAGATGTGTGATGCAGCCCGGAAAGCAGTCAACACAGATGCTGCTGGAAATCTTGCCAAAATGAAAGGTACATTTTTAGCCATTTCAAAATAAACATGTTTAACATCTTTGAAAATGGAAATAGTTGGGCAGTGTCGAGCTCTACTTTACTCTGACAGGTTGACTGCTACCAAATTCTATGAGATCGTTTAACGAGAAATCATTATATCCCAGATATCGTCAAAGGTTATGCCAATAATTAAATTATATCTATCTATTCTTTCATCTATTCTTTTATAGGCATGAAGAGTGAGAAAAGTCAACCCTAATATTATAATGCATGGACAAGAGTGAAAATTGATCCATATTCAGTATTGTTCCGTGGTAATCATCTTGATTACTTTTATTGCAGTGAAAGCAGCCCTGGGACCAATGACCATTGACTACTCCTTAATAGCATCTCCAATTATCGGGAAAGGTTATATTGAAAGCCAACACAAGGTCAGTCATTACAAATTACAAATAAATGTGATTAATATGTCGAAATGTTTTTTCTCTCTTTCAGATGATATTAACTGTGCACGCATGAACCTATGTTATGTAAAGTCAGAGATAGAAGTTAATATGGGTCATAATGTCATAATGTCATATAATGTCATAATGTCTTATTTATATCATCCTGATAGGAAGGTATAATATGATTAATATGCTTTAACCTGAGGCCAGGAGCCCCGGGAAACAATATAAAACTTAATTTGATAAGGATACACCACTAGGCAAACTAGGTGATAGTTTATTACTTTTAATGACATTCTCAGCACTATTTAGGCTAAGTAAGGTCAAGTTGAAGCCTGTCACCGGGACTCAATGCCCTGCTCTTTTCAAAGAGTAACCGGGGACTTCTTTTGCATTATCACGTTGGCATAATAACATAAACCACGACCTGACACACCGGCTGCAGCGAGGAACACTTCAGAAGTATGTTATATCCACCCGTTTTCGACGATGCAGCATGACCCAAGTACTTGTCCAAACCACGTTAGATTATGCTAGTCCAAATCTGTGTTAGGACTATCAAGAACCTCTCGTTGTGCAGCGGGCGAATAATGTCACTATTTTGGAGAGGATTGCTCTGATTGATTGACATAAATATAGAACAGGGTAACCACAAACAACAACCACATATTTCCAGTGACGTTTGACCAGAGTTCCGGGCACGACATACGGGCACCTGCGAGGTGGTTTACTGCCCATATATGGACAATTAGTGTCTAAAACCACGTGGTCCCAACCGGGAACCGGCAGGTGGCAGTAAAAACATTCCTACTAGTGGTAGTAGGCATTCTTGCTTGACATGATGGCTAAAAAACATCTGATACCTTGTACAAATAATTTATATACATTATATAGGGAGAGATAGTATGGACATCGCATGCCACCCTATCTTGCTTGGAGCCTCCCCCGCTGCCAGCTGCACCCTCCTCCCCTCGCATGCTTACCATCTGGATATCTGACTACATCATGAACACACTGGGAGATGTCGCCCACAGAAACGGTCTACTGCAAACTATTCTACGGCCAGAAAACGTGAGTAATGAACAGTCCTCATGTTCTACTGAGTTAATTCTCTTTTCTATAATTGCAGAAAAGGATACTGACAACTGACATAACAAATATGGTTTATATGTTATAAAATGTGTCTTGCATGTCGCGGTGTTGTGATACACTATGTTATTATAATTAAAGAAAACATGTCTTAAATCATTCAGTTGCCATCTGATGAGAGAAGATTTCTTTACGCAACTTGCATCGGCACATGTATTGGTGACTTTATCCCAATTGTAAGTACTTGTTAATGATAAATGTATTTAAGATTCAATGATTTATATTTAAAGATAATTAT
Source organism: Amphiduros pacificus (assembly GCA_949316495.1). Classification (NCBI taxonomy): domain Eukaryota; kingdom Metazoa; phylum Annelida; class Polychaeta; order Phyllodocida; family Hesionidae; genus Amphiduros; species Amphiduros pacificus. The sequence goes on along the minus strand of OX439001.1, from coordinate 41,799,272 downwards.
GAAATGAGCATTATTCTCAAAAATATATTTAGCTGGCAAAGCAATACCACGGGAGTTATCTGGAGATTGAAATGGCAACAACATCTCGGCCCAGGATGACTGTGGCTCAAGGGGTCCTCACGGGTGTCTTGAATGGTTACATAGCCAGTTACATCAGAACAAACATCAGTAGGGAGTATGCCTTCAATATGACTGTGGTAAGCTTGAATGCCTTAATGAGCCTGTGTGAATTCCCCCCTCCATGACGTACATATATGATCCATTTGGAAAAGGTGTGTTTACTTTCTTTACTTTATCACAGACTGTCAAGTGTAGTCTTGATGCCAAAATGATCCTAAATAACATCACTGCCAACATAAAATCATTCAAGTAAGTTACATTTCTCTGACATTGAATAAAAATCTCTTTTTTATAATGAAAAGCTAAATTATATTTTAAATCCTATGAAATTATATTTTTAGGCCACGTATCACAGTAACAGACTCCAAGATTGGTAAAATTTCAGTAAGTATCAAAGTTATATCCGAATAATGGTAAATCATCAGATGTTATCTAAAATGCTGACCTTTGCTTGTTTTCTATTGCAGGGTAATGCTCTGACATGGCTCTTTAGCAGTGTCTCCAACAGATTCATCGTCCCACAACTGAACAGTAAGTCCCAACAGCATCCAATAAGATTCTGAATATATCAAACCATATTCAAAAGGACTGGTGCAATATCTACTTCCTCCTTCAAAGAGTTAATCCGTATTCAATTATTTGTTTCTTGAAATATAGGGGTAGCACATGCAGGGTTTGAGCTTCCAAAGATCAACGATTATGGTTATGTCAACCCAAACATAACATTGACACAGGTAATATTTAAGGACTTTTTAATCATAAGTCAGATTAAAGTTTTCAAACTATTCATATCCCGAAAATATATCATACTCAAAAATAAATTGTTAATTTACATAAACTAAATAGAACAACTAAAACGCACTTGTTTACCCGCAGATGCGCAGTGAAGACATTGGTTGACACAGATCTCTACATGTTATTATTAGTTTTATCATAACCTGTTTCCCGTTGTAGGATGCTCTGTTGCTGACAACGGATGTAAAGTATCATCCGTAAAGAGCGTGATCTACAGCGTCAAATGTATGATACTCAAGAATTTAAAGTACATGAAGAGATACGCGTTTGGATTGAAATAATTAGACTTGACTCTACGATAAAAACGACATAAGAGATGCCGGGAGCTATTTTAATCAGAGACCGTCAGATTTTTGTTTGTTTGCAAATATAACAAATATCCCATATTGATTTACTTCTGTGCTACTATATTGGAACATAGTTTTGTATCCTTGACTTAACTTCATAATGTCTAATATTATGAGCCTTTCCACTATATCAAAGTGACAAATTTGTATGAAATTAATATCTCATAACAAATGGTATAGTAATAACTAATCACTTATGTACTAAATGTATCCGAGAACTTTGTAAGTCAATAAAGTAATAAATTGTGGATCAGTATGATTGTTTTAAAATCGACTGCATGTCATTCCAATGAAGATGTGTATCAACCGTCTTTGTTGTATCATATTAATTTTTACAATACCTTCAAATTATTAATTTGAAAAGAAAATGGTATATTATCCAAACTCAAGAAACTGTTATGATGGAGCTGAGAAAATTGAAACACTATTCAGCATTATGTATAGTTTATACTAAATCTAATCATATAAACATTGTCTTGAGGATATCCATCGCTATTCCTGTTCGAGTGGGAAGTTAGATTTTAGTGTGTCATCTCATGCTAACATTTCTAGGCAAGTGGCAATATTGAAATAAATACTTCACTGAAAATGGGAGACATTGAATATGAAATAGGTAGAACAATACATCATATTGCAGTGGGTACACCCAGCATAAATGGCGCCAAAAATAGAACACATTCAGGTCATCAACACATTAAGGTCATTCAGCACCATTAAGGTATGGATTAAAACATGACGTGTACTCCCCTTAAGAGAAATCAAGCACTTTCTCAACCAACATTCGGCCATCTTGATTTCTGTTATGAGTGAACTCATTGAGTACATATTAACACATTAACTCCCTATGAAATTAACATCCTACCGAACGACTTTCCATATGACTTCTCCAGAAAAATGTGCACCACTCCAGTAACTGATTTTCTTTGGCTAATTTCAATTATCTGTTTTATGTGTTCGAGTTAAATATATAAAATATGTATGGGCATTATATGACACACCTCATATTCAATATAAATTATTACATGCTAACCTTATATACCTACCTACAGAGAATCAACTAGAAAATGGTTAGATTTAAATGAGAGATGAGTTATAGATATCTGTTTCTTTTTATCGATTTGCATTACTATTGATATCATCTTAGACAAACATATTTTTGGAAAATTTTACTCTATAAATTTAATTTAGGCTGTTGTGTGAAATAACAGAATATCCCTTTATAAAAATAACTTGATCAAGTGATAAAGATGTTGACTATTTGTGTGATTTACCAGTGAGAAGGTCATATCATACTAATCAACATGGCTCAGTGGGTAAGACATCTGTCTCACATGCTAAAGGTCTGGGGTTCGATTCCCACCGGGAACAATATATATTTTTTTTTATTCATGCTGAAACTGAAATCTTCATTTTGAAGTTTTATTTTTGCAACATGCACATCAGAACATATAGAATTGAAACATTTTTTATTTTGATAGAAATTATAAAAAATAATGACGATACAATAAACAAAGGTGAAATCTTCAAAGGTGAAATCTTCAAAAATAAAATAAAATGTCTTTATTAGCAAAGAAATGGAACAATTTCAATTTTCATACAATGCTGTGACTCCCAAGTTTTCTACAGTACTGACACAGGGTGATACATGGCTCAGTGGTTAAGATGTCTGTCTTCTATGCTAAAGGTCCAGGGTTCGAATCCTGGTTGGGAAAAGTATTATTTTCATGCTCAAGGTGAAATCTTAATATCTGTTTGAGTGATATGTACTTCAGAAAACATAAATTGATTTGTCTATTGCAAATGCAGAATATAAAATAATAGAAATGATTTGATACCCCCCAAAAAATGAAATCTTTATATTGGAGTTCTTATTGAGCAATTTGCATATCAGAAAAATATAAGTTTTATTATTTTATTTTGTAAACATAGACAATATTTGAGCAATATGCATGTCAGAACATATAGAATTGAATATGTTTTTTGCCAACATAGAAAATATAAAAAATAGTAGTTATATGCAGAAAACAAATATGAAATCTTCATATTCCAATTTTATTTCAGTTTAGAAAAAAACGAATTATAACATGGATCCAATTTCAAGAATTTATCATAGACTTTAAACTTCGAGTAAGTTGATCAAGACGCCAACCTTGAGCATCTCTGAATGAATCAAGTGCGATGTAATAGTTCCCAATGTTTCAGCATTATTATGTGTCTCACAGGTCTGATGATATGCTTTGACCTTTTCTCATGGCAGGATTGCTCACTCAACATTTCGCCTGGATCCACATTTAAAAATAAACATGGACTGTACCTATCTAAGGTGTTGTTACAATTCATCAACACTTAAAACATACCTGCAAACAATGCTCATTCTTAAATACATTCAATCAGATTGGTATATTATATATTCCAAAACAATTTTCAAGATCTTCAAAATGTGTAGTTAATATTTGACCATATCAGTCACTGACAGGATGGAAATCAACAGGTCACATGTCACCTGTATGTGCATTTCTCTGTTGTCCAGTGAGATCAGCCAACAATGCATGTACTCATATGTGCAAAGATCACCTCTTGGAAATGGTGTTGATACCTCTGAAATAGTTCTCTAGTTTCACAGTTGTTTAAACACTACTAACAATATAGAATTAGAATTTCTATATTTGAAATAAATTCAAATATTGCAATCATTATTTTAATTGTCAAATAAAACCACAATTTGAATAAGAAACATGTGTAGTAATAATGCTCAGATGTGTGTACAGTGATTTGCCCACTATTTTTGACATGTGAAAGTGACTACACATCCCACTAATCTGAGTACTAATCTCAGTAAGCAAGTGTTCCCAGCAGGACGCCAGATCATATTTTTAATCTCTACCTACGGTACCCTTACCTGAGACTTTCCTCTTTTTGTCAGGTATGTTGGCTTAAGGGAAAAACATGTTATGACTTGTAAATGTTAATGAATGATAAGTGTAAAAACATACAATAAACAATGATGTAATAGCAATAAAACAATTTCTTTTTGTAAAACAATGACTCACAAAATAGGTATGGATTAAAAACTTGTAAATGTGAATGAATAAGTGCAAAAACATACAGTAAACAATGACACTACATTGAAGTTATGTGTAAACATCTCATTTAAAAGACCCTAAATCTAAACAGACAATTTCCTTTAAAAAAGATAAAATCAAAGTGTCATCAACAAGCGTATGAATTGACTGTTAGATTAGACTGACTTTCGATATGCTTTCGTGGCTCCGGAAAAGAAAAATTCTCAGTGTGCCGTATTCTTTGGGCTTCCTTTTCTTTTGTAAAGGTTGGACAGATCCGAGAACACGCAGGATGATCACCATGGCAATTTAAGCATTTGATATCCTGTGATTTGCAATCCCCTCTGCTATGTTGACCTGTACATTTGGGGCAAGTTACTTGCCCCTTGCATCGATCAGAACCATGACCATGTCTCTGGCACTTGAAGCAGCTCAGAGGATTTGGAATGTATGTATCTACTCTTACATTCATATATCCTATCTTGATAGATGCAGGAATCTGGATGTCAGTATTAAATTTTTTCTATGTAATATAATATGTACTTTCATAAATTAACCAACGATAAGTTGTTATTATAGATATTGTTTCAAAATAGCTCAGCACATCACAATTGACTCTATTTTACATTGTAGATTGGTCCAAAATTACAAATTGCTCTAATATTGCTAATTTTGAACGGACTTTGATGAATAAAGACTCTTTGAGCTCGTTTTTAAAAAATTCAGATGACTGAATATTAATATTTATAATAAAATCCACAGAAATAGGAGTTTTACTTTCGAAGTCATTCAAATGTCACTTCAAGGTTATCAACAATATTTTATAAAAATAGCCAACAAAGGTCCACATTCAATCATATATCATTTGTGGATGTGTCCCACACAGTAAAAACATATGCCTAAGTCTGTCATTTCTGGCCTATTTTACAAAGTAGCCCGATATTTTAATATCATTTCGGAACAATATACTGTCAATGATGTGTGAATCGAACATCTGAAAAGATAGTAGAAGTAACAGATGTAACATCATGTAAACCATCCTACAAATAATGTTGATACGGGAGTGCCACACCTCTCCAGAGCTTCAATATGGCTGCCACAATGCGGACCTGCTACATCAGGAGCAATATTGCTGTTCTTCTATGTATTCTGATGACTTCAGCTTCTTCTGTCTCTGTACCCTCGTCAATGCAGGATGGTAAGCGCTTCCAATAGAAAACTGAGTTTTACTCAAATTTTGAAATAATTACGGAGAATATGACATTTTAACTGAAGATAATATCTATATCATAAATATAATCCACCTGCAGCTAGCATTTAAAATGAATGAGTCTTCACATATAAACAATTCTTCCTGTGGTTGAAAGAATATAGTCTTCTGTGTATTAATAGCTATTAAAGATCATATTTGCGCCAGGCGCCATGCAGTCAGGAAGTGAAAACCGTCCGGGCGCCTTTACTGAAAGGCGAATGTGACTGAGGTATACACCTAAAAGAGAGAACTAAAATTCGTTATTCATTTCAGGATTTGTTGAGAAAGACCGGGCTTCCAAATCTGATGAGGCCACTCGCACTATAGGTACATATTTCTTGCATAAATCAGTTAACACGATTATTCCCAATCTAATACCGAAGTACTGAGTTCAATCTGAATCATTACGCTTGAATATATCAAGATTCTGAACTTGAAGTTTGTGTTCATAATGAGACACGAATGTTTCTTGAGATCATATAAATTGATGAGCTTCTCATCTTATGAGAAACCTTTTGTCAGATTTTTCCTTTGGACATAAAATGCTGTAAACCTAAATGTTTTCAGTGCCATAATGGTATATATTAAGAACCTTTGCAAACGTACCCTGATCCTTCAGATTACAATAATAATACCATCATACACATAATTCAAGGCATTCACATAATTCAAGGCATTCACAAAAGTCAAGGCATTCATTTTTCATATTGAATACTAGCCAGTCACTATCAAGCGCTATGATCTAACACTATCGAATATCAGCGCTACATTAAACCTTAGCCATTTTTACTGGATGTGTTGTAGCTGGGACACTTTTAGTGATGGGCGGATTCAATCTGAGTGGAGGGCAAGATGGAGTGATGCAGTATGACGTGTGGGCCGGGGACGTCTTCCCCATTGCAGACGGCCCGGATATGCCGTACCGATCTTGGTACTCCGGAGCTGCCCAGAAGAAAAATGCCATCTACGTTGCTGGCGGTAGATCTACTAACCTGCCTGGTCACTTCCCGGGGGCATTTGGGACTGGGGTGATGAGCTTGCAACATGGGTTGTGGCAAACATTACCCAGCCTTACATATCCCAGGTCTAAACCTTGTGTGTATGTCCTGGAAGACACGCTGTTTGTAGCAGGGGGAGGGGAGTCCACATATATTGAATCCTTAGATTTGACTGACGTGAAAGCAGGGTGGGCCGTGAGTGGGAGTCTACCATTTCCCATGAATTACCCAGTCAGTGCGGTGATTGGCGATGCTGTGTATATCACCTATGGCTGGTATCTGCTCACGTGGAGTTTGTCATTGCCCTATTGGTCTGCCCTCATGGACCATGAGACCCGGTTTGGCCACTGCATGGTCTCTGACGGCCAGTCTCGTCTGTGGGTGTTCGGTGGAGAGGACACACTTAGCGTGATGATGTATGATGTCCCTGGTTACAGGTGGACCAAAAAAAGCCCTGTGCCACACGACCAACCCTCCCTGACCGGCCACCAATGTGTCTACCACGACGGTCATGTGTATGTAGTCACAGGTGGTTACAGCAATACCATTTACAGCTACAATGTGCAAACAGACACCTGGAAATCGTTTGTTGATATAATGAGTCCCATAACTCAGATGAGTGCGGGAATTCTATCGTGGGGCTAAGTTATTTTTCAATACAAGTGTGACAAAAGATGTAAAATCCTAAAAAGGAAATGATTTTTTTTGGTGGATAAACAGTTTAATACCAATAATACATTGAATGTAAATACCAGAATTGATAACCAATAAAAGCTTGGAAATATCAAGACCACAGAATTCATATGTATTTTAATAAAATTGTCTCTTTATTTGAAAATGTTTTCATCTGTTTTTGAAAATAACAGAAATTAAAGCTCTCATTAAAACCTCAAATTGTTCAACTTAAATACCAGACAAATTTGTTGATTGTCCATTCTTTCATGAAATCAGAAAACTTAAGTCTATGTCTTAAAATAATTCGTCAATCTGTTTGTTTTAATAACAAAATACTTAATTACAATACTCCTCCGCTTCTGCACGCTGTATCAATTTGTGATATTGTGATTGTGATATATACTTGTCACTCCATTGAGCACAAAATAGACTTATTCCATTACACGATTAAAAATTTGTTTAATTATAGTCAGGCAGAAGAGCATAAAAATAAACTATGTTGTTCATTTTCAATTCCTTACCTAAACACAATAAGGATGGAGTACAACAAAATGTAATTGGTTGTTATATTAAATACCATTGTTGAGATTTTACAGTTTATTCTCATGATGGATATACTCTTCTGCGCATTTAATTTGATGCACATAATGATTTATGTGATGACATTTATGATGCTGAAATACGCTTAAATGCTTGACAATAGCAACATTTCGTATCATTATAAATGCGCAAATAGCACGATGGTGTATTGCTTTGACTTTCTAATTGTTATTAATTGTCGGGTCAGGCATTTCTTAAGGCAACAAAAAGTGACCACGAATAATTTAGGATGTGTGCGAACACCACATCAATGTAAAACTCATCTTCGGCAACAGACACAATGTGTAGCTTTCTATTGACAACTTTACATATCTTTAATTTAACACATGTCAATTTTCACTTGAAATTCCGAGGACCGGATCTTACCTCTATTAGGCATTTTCAAAATAGTGATCACAATTTCACTTTTATTCATAATCTGTTGCATATGACTGGCCGTGATCCGATCTCTCAACCTTTTCAATCAAAGTCAGTTTTTGCGGCATTTAATGGGGAGATATACAATTTTAGAGATTTCGAAGATGGCACGAGGAAATACAGGAGTGATGGAGAATGTATTTTGGATGTTTATGAAAAATATGGGGAATCGTTTTCAAGTCATCTCGATGGAGAATTTTCAATTGTACTGGCTGACGCTAAAAAACAAAGGATTATCTTATCCACCGACGTGTTTGCCACGAAGCCCATGTGGCTCTCAGTGGAAAAGGTGAACAATAAGATGCACTTTGGAGTTTCTTCTTATGAAAGCGCTTTGATCAGAGCTGGTTTTAAAAGAGCCGAACAAATAGTGGCGAATAGGATTATAGTATTAGACATGCATACCTTCAATATAGTCAGAAAAACGGTAACTCATAAATTTGATTTCGATCATCAGTATAAAACAAGCAGTAAAGATTGGGAAAGGGTTTTCCTGGAAGCGGTAAGGAGGAGGTCTGAGATGGGGAGTGGCACTATGTCGCAGTGGCCGGTGTTCATCGGTCTGAGTTCCGGATACGACTCCGGGGTGATCCACGCTGCGCTCTTACAACTGCGCATCCCTCACTTCTCTTACAGCATCCCGGCGACTGAGCTAAGCAAGATCGTCGCCATGCGCATCGCGGTGTCTTCTTGCTACACCAATGCCACAAAACTCACCATGTCTCGGGGAGAATATAATCACTGGCTCAAAGATATCAAGCTCAACACAGACATCTTCAGGTACAAAATAGACAACAAAAGCATTGCGCAAACCGATCCTGGAGGAATTGGTCTCGCTCACATCTGCCACCAGGGGGCACTTCAAAAGGCAAAAGTCCTGCTCTCGGGAATAGGTGGTGACGAGATTTACAGTGACTATGGCTTCAAGGGTTATTGCTACTCCGGGGGGTATACATGTGATTTAGCAGGAATATTTCCAGCCAATCTGTCCTCTGTGTGGCCGTGGAGGGCAGTGACGCAAATATTACCATCCTACCTTGGTGTCACTGAGTACGTGGCTGGAAGGTTCGGTCTGGAAGCAAGGTATCCTTTATTAGACAGGAATGTTGTTCAGGAATTCTTGTGGTTAACACCACGCGTGAAGAATTCATTTTACAAAGCTCCCCTGAGGGCGTTCATGATGAGAAGAGGATACCCTTCTCAATTTTGTGATCACACAAATTACAAGACTTGTAAAAAAGGATTTGCCGCCCAATTTAATCTTCGACAATAATTTTCATTAATTCATTTACATGCATTGTCAAGTATATTGCCTCCAAATTAAATGTTCCTTCCCAGGAAGTAACACCTGAACATGGCGAAATTAATTCAGCCTCAAGGAATATAAATGTTTACCTTTTGGCGAGGCGACTAGTTTATAATATTATTCATGAATGTTGATTGATAGGATGTCACTGATAAAGTTGTCAAAAACATCCATGGTTGCAGCAAACAGCCGAGGCCCTCTATCTAGAGTTTGGCAGAATTTCAAAGATAAATATTGAGAAAGAGTTCCCTGTGAGCTTTCTTGAGAAATATGGGTACACTGTCATCAACCGACTGAAGAAGAAAGCAGAAAACAACCCCCTGATAACAGCATTACTCCAGCAGGAAGGCACAAAGGATGAGAAGTATGCTGCAGCATGTGCTCCACTACTAGGTACAGTAGGCTTGCAAGAGGAGGACGAGGATGTATCTGGAGTTCTTGGCTCTGAAGTCCCAAAGAAGCACCTGTTTTCATCAAGTGTAATGCGCTTTGTGTCGATATAGAGAGTGTAGAAATCTGTAAATTTCGGGCTTATAAATGTGCCTTCTATGTCTTCAATCCGTCATATACAAGTTTGTCTAAGACCATGGCACTGGTTAAAAAAAGATCACACACTGACAATGTGGACTGGGTTTTGTCTCAATCCTGATCTTGATTTAGGTCAAGGCTCAGAATTAATGAATGTATTCATCCACGCATTAAGTGTCATTATGGCATAATGGCAATCAGGGATAAATCCATGGAGAATTCCTTGGTTTTAAAACTTTACCATAATGGGGAATCCTACGGTTTTCCTTCAGGTGCAGAAAAGCAAAAGACCCATAAACATGTTTTCATTATATATATTTACATGATTCCTGAACACAATTGGCACATTATTGGTCATTATAGTATCAATACAGATACAGAAATACTGGTGCACATGAGTGATAATAGAGGGTCTGAGGTTTTATTGAGAAATTCTATTGTATTAAGAGAGTAGTGAAATTCTCCTTACTCCTGGAAATATATTTGAATTTACAATGTCAATTTCTTCAGCATTTGCAGGATATTTTCATTCGAAGTCAGGTATGTTGTTGCAATCCAATGCTTCTTTATTCTACCCTTTAAGTGATTAAACATGCCAATATCATTTAAAAAGTATAAAATCAAAATATTTATCTCTATTTTTAAATTCAATAGTAAAGCATGATGGGTTTGACAGTTCAGGTTGATCTTAACCTTTTAACCAATAACAATGTGTCAGGTGTGTCCAATTCGAACATATGTTCATTCAACTTCTTCACGATACAATTTACACTATAATTGTAACTTTTATCTAATATAGGTTTTACATCATAAAGCAAGTTCATCATCACACTGACACATATTATTATCTCATCGATGCATTAATATATTTCTTGCAATCAATATGTGGGGTAAGAGCCAACTGTGTAGAACAGTTGGAAACCTTTATATATTGATCAATCTCATTGTAATAGGCCGATTGCGGGTTACCATCTTTTTTTTTTTAATGATTAGATTTTAGAGAGTTTTTAGTGCACTTCCGTTTGTAATTGTGCAGTTCCGGCGTGTTGTTTTCAATGGGGCAGTATGGCGACCCGCAATCGGCCTATTGTACAAAGGATCTGATGAATCCCTTTTTGAGTCTGCAAATGACAAATTAAAGCATTCATGAAATGAGGTTTTCAAGCAATTTTTCCTTGCATAATATAAATATTTATAGCCCTTTGCGATCAAAAGTTATTATCCATCATATTTCCCCTACATAAATTTCTATGCCATTTGAAAGTGGGTGAGTCTTCTGCTAAAGTCTAAATCATCCATTGGACACTTGGTCAACACACATTGTTTAGCTGACCAATGATCTTGTGCAAACATCTGCTTCGTAAAGTTTTGCTAACTATGGGGCACCTTTAGATTAGGACAATGGAGTGATCTGGCTTACAGAGCACTGTTTGTCCATTAATGTTTGTCCAATGGCTTAACACCCTGACACACCACAATAGAGGTCACATGATTGTATACATGTAGCCATCTGGTGGTCAAAAGAGTGCAGGCAGTATTTGGCACTTTAAAGCATTGGTGAAACCTGGAAAGTTGCAGGCAATTTTACAGTGGTTTAAGGTATCTGAAAACAATATATGATCTTAAAATTGACATACATACAGGCTATCTATCTGAAATCCACTAAAGAACATCTGCCCTGAGAATTATGATTTTTTGTGACCACCAAGTACTGCCAGGACTAAACAGGAAGTGTGTTGTGTGACCTTGACCTTTGAACTGTCAGGGGGCTCCGTAAGTCATAGTAGGTGTTGCTTACTAATTGTCAAAATTGGAGCAACACATTTTTGGCCATTTTTTTCCACTATTTAGAGAATGAATTGGAAGATAATACTTATCATGATGATAGTGCCTTTTCTTGGCTTTCTTTTGGTGGTAAATTTATTAAAAACGAATGAATATTTATGAAGTTATAAATGAAGAAATCATTATTTTTTATATTATATATGTTTGCAAAAAAAAGTTTAAAAAAATTCTATACAGCCCAGCTTTTAAGGTGGAATCCATGCAGCCTTTGATGTCTTCCCATTCAATGGTGTGAAAAACCCCAAATTTCATCAAAGAGGGACATATCATAAATTTTACTGATACCAATTATCAGCATTCACAGTTTTGCCATTCAAAGTCATTGTGATTTAAGGCCAAACCACTAATCCATCTGTCTGGACTCAATAAAGATGATATACAGATGACCAGGCTTGTCTTGTGTCATATGATACAGATCGATATCCATCGAAAAGAAAGAATCGATCATGTGACACCAAATTTTGTTTTCATATCCATTACATGACCTGATTTGATTTGATTTTTTCAGCATATCAAATCAAATCTTACATGACCTGACCCAGATATTTGCTCATTCAAAAGTGATAAATAAATCGAAGCTACCCTGTGTTTACCATTGAATTTCAAGTTTTTAACAACCCTTCTGGTTAATGTACTGGATGCGAAATATGTTTTATAAGTGTAAATAACTAAATCAATAAAAATACAAACATGACAAACTCACATGATATGAGAATCACGGCAAGCATCGGCACTTGTTTTCTGACAGCTCCTGCCGCCTCTGACAAACCATGTCAGTCGGTAGATGGCGCCGCATGTGACCTAGATCCAGTCAGGCAATGACCCAGATACATGCAATGACCTGACATATTCTTCAATGCTTCTGTGTTTCTGCCCCCTCTATTCAATTGAATTTTTCAAACGACATCTATTCATTAAATGGTGTGTTTACCTCTATCTTAAAAGTGAATACATGTATATCCATAAACTGCCACTCATAGATAAACAAGCAATCAAAGAATTTCAAACATTTTTGAAATAAGAACTCTTTTTCCTAATTATCAGTGGAATTATTAGAAAATTACAAGCATTTCGAATCCAATTTATAAACATGTCCTTGACACAACATTATACATTCTGCTGGGAGATTTGAAATGCTGAAAGCTAGGAAACATAATTGAACCAAAACAGGTGAATTGCAAGCAACAGGAAAGAGAAGTAAAATTTCAATGAAAATTCCTCAAAAGTAATAGTGATGATGCATGCAAATCAACGTGGCTGGAAAAAGGAGAAAGCACATGAAATAACATGGGTTTCAGTAATAGTTTCCTTCGTCAAACTAGTCATTGAACCATTTAATCCCAAATCACAGACTTATTTCCCAACACTCACATTACAGCTGACATTATTATCAAACTATGACAGTGTGGTGCCCCTGGAGAGAATTATCCATAATATTCATGAGTTTTACCAGACCTGGAACATGCACCTTGATATATATTTTAATTATCTGGCAAACAACTCTGGTATAAATTCAGTGACTTTGCCTTAAACCTTTCCGATTCATTTTAATATGTTCATACATTAAGTAACACTAAATACATTATTACTAAATAGAATAGACAGCAGCTGAAACAGACTGGCACTAAAAGACAATTTTATTTATCTCTGATATTACTTCACGCATTGTTCAATTCTATGCGGATCTTTTGAAGTGCGATATTTATTGTCTGTTTACATGTAACTTGTAATTCAATCAGTTTATTGTTATTTGCTATTGCAATGCCATTGTTTGTTATATGCTATATATGCTTGTCATCCAAATCTACATTAGTATTAGTATATACGTATACTTTAATGGCACTGAATGATGTGAATTTAAAAATTCATTCATTCATTCAATTCATTCAATATAGCGCCTCAGCCTATTGTGTTACCTTGTCTATAAGATGGACAGACACCGCGCAGTGCCACCTGGTTATGACCCAATATATATAAATGTGTTGCGTTATGTAAAATCACAAAACACTTTTTTGTGTGCATGTAGAATACATTAAAGCTCAAAATGTATAAAATTGTTGTCCAATATTCTCTTATATTACAGCTAAGCACACGTCCTGGAAACAGAACTGAGACAATAAATCATTCTCACTTACGTTCAAATAAACACTGCATGATCTGGTCCAGTTTGAGTCCATAATAGAGGGGTGGTAGGAGGATTCCAATTATTGGGTGTAATAACATGACATTGATACTATGCCTTCTTGGCATTTAACTGGCTTCATTGAATAGGTTTCACATGGTGGAATGGACGCACATAAGAAACAATCACAATTCTAACTCTCATCTTACCCCCAATTGCGTCCTCGACCATCACTAGAAATGGCAGACATAGGGATATAACTTTTTTACTACTCAGAATACATCTACAAATAATATGTGATCGAATGTCAACCTTCTTAGGCTATTTTGATCAAATATTGCCAGTGACCTTGAAGTGACCTTTCAATGACCTTGAAAATAGAAAGCCTATTTCCACGAAATTATCTACATGTTTTATTATCCTATCATTTACATCTTTCAAATACGAGCTCGTAGAGTCCTTATTCATCAAAATCTGTTCATAATTAACAATTTGAGAGCAATTTGTAGTTTTGTGGTCAATCTATAAGGGAAAACAGAGGAAAATACTATAATACTAAGTTTTTTTTAAATAATATTAAAAGGCCAGCTTATTGGGGGTTAGTTTATGAAAATATATAGAATACTGCAGAGAAAAACACATTAATACTATTAAAAAGAAATTGAAAGAAAAGTCCGTCAATTTCAAGATTTATTACAAAGCTAAAATGATTAAAAATAGCTTAAATCGGTAGGGTTACAAAAGTGACAAATTGACGGACTTTAATTTGACCTCACATTTATATTTGAGATATTAGATAAGTTCAATATTAATCTAATTTCAGAAAATAATCAGCAATAAGTTCCTCTTATCATAATAATACCTATATTATTATGATAAGAGCAATATGTCTGTAAAGGGCTGATAAACTTAAAGCTATCATGAAATGGATATTTCCTGTCACGTTTTTATCGTGAGTTTGTAATATTAATGGTTGATAAATATGAATGATTAACAACTTCCATATTGGATTTTTTATTTATTGACATAAGATATTGATAATTTACTGGGATTCGTTATATTCCACAAACAATCATTACAATCATTATGAAGTTTAAGTTGTTACAAATACGTTACTAACAAGGACAGTACCTCAGTATAGATTCAAGACAACATTTCAAATGTTTCCTTATTTTCACGGCCGAGTAAATACAACATAATATAATTGCCGAATAAACCATGATGACGCATAGGGATTCCCCCCTGACATAAATATTGTCAGAAACTTCCTGGTGCTTAAACACAATGCATAAGTAAATGTCCTGAATAGTACAAAACCCAAAATGTATCCGGAATATCAACCATAAGCAGCGAAGTCAGCTGGCGACAGGCAACATGAAGGTCGTGGTGGTGTTCCTGATGCTGTATCTCTGTGCTTCACAGGCAACAAATTCTGGAGTACAGATAAGAATTTCACAACCCGCCCTTGATTATGGTGAGTGTCTCCTCATTGGTATACAGGTCATGCACAGTATACAGGACAATACAAAGTCAAGAACGGACTATGTTTGCAGGGATTGTTCCTTGCCATTTAGTTTAAGCTTAGTCCATATTTTGCATTTGGCAGGGTGGCCACGACATAATTGATACAGTGGTCAATCATTGATTACATATTTTGTTGGACAGAGGACAATGGTTCATATTAAAGCGACAAGCAACTGTCTTAATAGAAACCTCGCCGACCCTCTGTATGATATGAGTTTGTCTGAAATTATAATTGTATATTAACGCAACATCATGTCAAATAATTAGTTTTGAGTTATTTGTCAATTCAAACACATGTCTATATCAGTGATTCTGATATCATGTATCGATGATATCTTTACCAGATAACTAACTTCCCTATTTGTAGCTGCTAAAGTGGCAATCGATGAGATGTCGGCAGGTGTACGGGGGAGAACCATACCTAACCAGAGTGGCAGTTCTGGAAAGGTGCACTATGACCTCACTAGGTTTGTACGAGCTCATTAACTTCCTTATTTCAATATCCATACATCACATCAAATTGCTATTTTAATTAATGTACATGTACATCCTCTTTATCCTAAATCATCTCTGATATAAACTATAATTAGTCACTTTAAATAGGCTCATTGAACTTGAATGTGATATGATTTGGGTAGCATGAGAGTGACGTCATTCGGAGCTCCTGCAAGTCGGATGGTGGTGAATGCGGGAAGCATCACATGGAGTGCCACAGGAGCCTCTATCTCCATGAGTGGGGACTGGCACTACAAATACAAGAAAGCTTTGTAAGTCAGCTTTATCAAAGTTTATTCTGGAGAACACTAAAATATCGAAGTTGTTTAAATGTCACCTCTTTTTCAAGTCGACTCAAGCCACTTAGAGAGCTAAAGGACAAATTTCTTTTGATTGTAAGAACCCTAAATACTCAATATAATCGTGAAACGTCCAAAATTAAAATAATGATTTATCACTAAATTTCAAGAGGTTTATTCCAGTGCAATTTATTTCAGTATCATAGTAAAACTGATCTGGTTCGAAATGGGAATGCGTTACCAAACACGAAAAGGGTTCACCAGAAACAAATGAACAAATGTCTAACCCTTATAATTAACATACCTTAGCCATTTTGATTTGATATATTTACATATCACAGGCTACGTGCAGACTGGTCATCAGTAGATGACAGAGGATGTCGAATTAAATTCCAGAAAAATGTACCTTTTCCCCTCTTTGAAGCATAAAAACCTTGAGAAACACCTTTTATACAAAAATCCGAAATGCGCATAAAAATTCAATTTTGTACTGATATCTAAAATAGAGAAAAGTTGAAAATTTAAGAATAATATATTTGTTTTAATTTTCAGCATTCATATCAGCGACCATGGTTCATTTGATATCTCAGTGTCACAAGTGGATTTTTCCATCTCTGTTACTCTAGGTAACTGTCTGCTTTTAAATATATATATATATATATATATATATATATATATATATATATTTATATATATATATACCTTATAATTCCTTAAAGCATTCATGAAATGAGGTTTTAAAGCACCTTTTTACCCTTGCATTTTATTAATATTATACCTCACACTTTGCCATCAAATTTTATTACCCATCATACGTCCCCTGCATAAAGAAAGTTCTGTGCCATTTGAAAGTAGAGAGGTCTTCTGCTGAAATCCAAATCATCCATTGGACGCTGTCAACAAACTTTGTTTAGCTAACCAGCGATCTCTGTGATTTCATAAATGCTTTAATATTGAGTAATATCCAGGCCAAATATGATACAAACATGACCCTTTTCAGGGAATAATAAAGGTCATCCAACCATAGCATCCAAAGGTTGTAATTGCCATATTGGAAATGTGCACATTCATATTCATGGTGGAGCCAGCTGGTTTTATAATCTGCTCAAAAGTGTTTTTGAACACTCACTAAAACACAGTATGCAAAACATGGTGAGGCAACCATATATATATATATATATATATATATATATATATATATATATATATATATGTATATATATATATATATATATATATATATATATATATATATATATATATATATATATATATATATATATATATATATATATATATATATATATATATTCGAATGTTAAATAAAATTGTCTTGTAACATTTAGAGAAGTTAGAAGAAGATAAGGCTGAGATAATGTGTCAATAAAGTGATTCTGTGCTTTGGCCTATGGTGCAAAATGCATGTTTCAGGCATTCTTTCTGGAAGGCCTTCCATATCAGCAACTGCTTGTTCCGCTCATGTAGGGAATGTGAATGTTAAGTTCCACGGTGGACAAAGTTGTCTCTATAATATCTTTGATTCCAATGTTGAGGGTAGTGTAAGGAGTCAAATGCAAAGCATGGTAAGGATGAAGATAGCCCTTTAGAACTTATATAAGAAATTACTTTGCTTACTGTTATATTTCAGATGTTATAAGGCATGTTTTTAATTATGCAAGATTCTTTATAAGATTTATTTAGAGTTATTAAATGACAACATTTGTTGCTTATTTAGTTAAGAGCACAAAGTAAAAAGCATCACGCATTTCCCATATAATTCATTGAGTGCTTCGCTCTTAAGAGAACTTGAGGCATATTTCGAATATTAGTGATGTGTATAATGCAGAGCTACTCCTTTCAACAATTTACAAAAATATAAGTGGCTTTCCGGGATCCTCAATCATTTATGAAAAATATTAAAATGTATAATTACAAAATGATATGACCGTAATGAATGGCCGTAACAATGTGCAAATTCTACGGTAAAGTCAGTAAACAGGTTTAGAATATCTCAAAAGGAGAAGGAAGATATTACTAATAACTTGCTGATAGTAAATTTACTGAGATTTCTATGCAACTTTTTGAAATTAAAATAATCACTGTTTCCTACTTTCTAAATACCAGACAAATATAAAGCAAAGTTCACTACAAATCAATTCATATATGGAAATATGAATTTCTTTCCGAGTAGAATATGTATACCGATTTTGCAGATGTGTGATGAAGCTCAGAAGGCCGTCAAAGTAAATGCCGAAGCAGCACTTGCCAATATGAAAGGTACATACTTATTTCATGACATGTATAATTTACCTTGATTGTTGATTATTGAAAGATAGTGCAATTGATGGACAAGCATTCAACCTGTATATTTGTAGTGAAAACTACTCTTGGACCAATGACCCTAGATTACTCCTTAATAACACCTCCAATAATTGGCAGTGGTTTTGTTGAGAGCCAGCATAAGGTCAGTCTTTCATCTCTCACACTTTGCTCTCTTAGCAGCTTATTGGAAAACCATATTTATTTTTATATAAAAATACATATATTGTAAGAGAAATGCATTTATTGTAATGTAGGGAGAGATAATATGGACATCGCATGCCACCCCATCCAGCTTGGAGCCTCCCCCGCTGCCAGCTGCACCCTCCTCCCCTCGCATGCTTACCATCTGGATATCTGACTACATCATGAACACACTGGGAGATGTCGCCCACAGAAACGGTCTACTGCAAACTATTCTACGGCCAGAAAACGTGAGTGATTTCAGCATCTAAAGCTTTACTGAGTCTGGAGAAAATCTCATGAAATAGAAAACCTTTTAAAATATTTAAATTTGTTTTCCCCTTCAACTGTAACAGTTTGTTTATCATGGGAACGGGTTTTAAAGGAATAAGTTTTTAAAGCTACTTCTATTCTAAGCCTATTCATCAAATATGCATCTGTTTTTTTTCATGGAATGAAACTAAAACTGAAAATGTATTGTTTAATTTTGTAAATATATATTATCTATTGAAACATTTAGTTGCCATCTGCACAGAGAGGATTCCTGAATACCACTTGCAGTGGAATATGCATTGGCAACTTTATACCTATTGTAAGTAGTTTCAAATCATTTTCTCTTGTTCTTTCATTGTATCGATTGTGTTCAGTGCTGGATTACTAAGTAAACAAGGATATTTCAATGACTGTGTTTAGCTGGCAAAAAAGTACCCAGGAAGCTATCTTGAGATGAAAATGGCCTCAACTACTCGGCCTACCATGACTGTTGAGCGTGGGGTTCTTGAGGGAGATCTGAAGGGTTACATTGCTAGCTTCATACACACCAATACCACCAGGCTGTATGCTTTCAACATGACCGTGGTTAGTACATACCTAAATATTCTACAGTACAATAGTTTATACTTTCTTACTGAAATGACTGAATCTAAAATACTTTCCAGGCAACACATAGACACAGATACTATTCAGTTCCATAACATATTGATAAAATAGTGAAAAAGTTAAACTTAATACATTTGTCTCAGACACTTGTGGATTGGGTTCGATTCCCGTTAAGACAAGCTCAATTGATATTGCCAGGCATGTTCTAAAATATTTGTATCGCCCCTAACTGGCACCCTGTTATAATCAATAACCAAGGTTTGATGGCATCGTGGTTTGGTGGTTATGATACCTCTGTGTAAAATAAAAAGAAATATCTGGAGTCACCTTTGAAAATAGGATGGCACTAGGTCCTGTCAGGGTTTTCTCTGACCTAATATTGGATGGCATTAGGTCTTGGCAGGGTTTTTTCTTACAATTGGCGTTAATACAAAACTAAAATGCTTTACTTATTAATACAACAAAATATAATGACATAAATCACAAGAACCATCCTCCGAATACATTGTCCGGGTGGGAAATGTCCGGGTGGGAAATGTCCGGGTGGGGAATGTCCGGGTGGGGAATGTCCTAGGTGGGGAATGTCCGGGTGGGGATTGTCCAGGTGGGAAATGTCCGGGTGGGAAATGTCCAGGTGGGGAATGTACTAGAACCCCCTAATATCATAAAATTTCAGACATGTGCTAGTCCCCATGAATATCTGACCAATTTCGCCCCAAGTCATCACTATCTGAACGATTAAGCCATGGAGTCATCACCATCTGAACGATTAAGCCATGGAGTCATCACCATCTGAACGATTAAGCCATGAATCATCACAAAGTGAAATATACTATAATAAACAAATTATATGAAAAAGTGTTGTTTTTTTTCAATTCTTTACAAAGGCTGTGACATGTAGCCTCGAAGCCAAAATGGTCCAGGACAACATCACTGCCAATATTAAGTCCTTTAAGTGAGTTACTCATAATTTTCGTAGAATCATCTTCTAAAATAAACATGTTTTTTTAATATTAGATATTTGAACAGTCTTCGTGTAGATTTTCACCGATCATGTCATATAACAATGAATGGCAAAAAATAAAATATCTAGTTTCAATAGGATATTGGGTTAATCATTCTCACGACGGTGTGATGTTATAAATCCAAAACAGTGTGTTTATATATACAGATAGGGGTCCAGAGTTTAATCCCCTCATGTTAATGCGATCCTTTTCTTGTAAAAAAGTTTTATTATGTAAAATAATGTATTTTAAGAAAATCATACAAAACAATTTACTTTCAGGCCCAGCATCACAGTCACAGACTCCAAAATTGGGAAAGTTTCTGTAAGTGTAATATTGAATGCAACTAGCATATACCCGATAGAATAAAACCGCAAACGTAACGTTCGCGTGTAATATTTGTACTTTTCTGTATTTAATTAAATCGTTTTCCATTTTAGGAATCTTATCATAACAGTTTTTAGTCTAATCTCGAGGAAGAAAATAAATCGAAACAAACATTTTAACTTGGCAATGCATATTTTACTGAGAATACTTAACTTTAATATAGATTTGATGTTGCATCACTTTTTTAAAAACTGCTATGAATGTCGTGGTACTAATATTTTATTATTCTGTGATGAACCTTATTTTATCAACATTTGACTGTTTCTGTTCTTGATTACAGGGTAATGCCCTGACATGGCTATTTAACAGTTTGTCCACAAGCTTCATTATTCCACAGCTGAACAGTAAGTAACAGAACACTGTATGATTCTGAGTTTGAAATCTTTCTCATATCACCATATATCTGCAATTTAATGTCCATTTAGACATCATGCATTAAATGTCTACCATTTGTAGACTTGGCACATGCAGGGTTTGAGCTTCCAAAGATCAACAATGTTGATTATGTCAACCCCAACATAACATTGACACAGGTAATATTCTGATTCCTTGTTTATCTATAGAATAATTGAGTAATATATTGCGTAATTTGCAATAATTGAGTCTATATAAATCCTATTGTAACCCAACAATTATAAATAAAATCAAAGTTAAAACAATTAAAATCTCATATTAACTAAGTTTGATTCCCGGGAGAATGGTTGAACTTAGTGCACACGTAGGCCCTGGTGATTAACACCATTCCAAGATTTAGACGCCCTGGATAAGTCGTGATCATCAAGTGCAACCCCTTTCCCCACCAATCACAAAAGGACATTCTATAAAAACAGTTAAAATAATGAAGTTCAACCAGTTCTCCAGGGCGTATTTGGTTATGTTTTTGTACAATATTATTATGTCCTTGAGTACTTTTTGTGTAAGTCTGTCGGCCAACCATCTAGGGCCTGGGGTATATAAGAGGTCCTCCCTGGTTGACCGGCAGGCCAGCCTGGAACAGCATTGTATGATGTGAAAATAAAAGTTCAACCCAAGCGGCACCGGTAGTGTGGAGTTTCTTCCGTGACACTATCATTTCTGAATATACACCATTTAAATTATAGACTCAGTATATACTCATCAAACATGCAACAGAACGCGCTGTATGCCAAACATATGTATATGATATTGTAGGATGCTGTCCTGCTCACAACTGATGTGAAGTACCAGCCATGATGGATTTATTTAAAGGAAGGTTGAGCTTAAAGAGCGTGTCATTGGCCAATATCTAGTAGTCCTGAATGATGTTTCAACAACTCATAAACCTGTGACGTACATTTAAATAAGTTTTAATTGCTCCATAGTGTCTGGAGATGTCTCGGAGAGTTACATCTCCAGAGAGTTACATTCAATATTACAGCTTAGTTATTAATACTGTAGCACTTCAGCAGTAAAATATAATCACAATGGAAAATAACACATATATTCAAGAATCTGATTTGTATTCTTTTGTAATTCAAATGTATATCAAGGCTTTTATAAACGACATTTGCAAGGATCATGTTTACGTTTTCAACTAAACGAATGTACTCTGGTAAATGATTTGTGTAATAAAATAGATATTACGCTTGGTGTACAAGAAAGTATCAACAATGAGACATTGTTATGGGTTGCTTTGCATTGAATAAAATGTTAACAAATATCAAAATCTCATTCTTAATGTTATTTTATTACATGCACAAATAGGTAATTTGTTAAGAAAATCATATATTAATATGACAGACAAGGCATATGAACTGGGCTACCACATTCAAATTGACTAACTCAAAACAAAAAAGGTGAATGTGTAGGCAACACATCATTCAAATTTATCGATCCTCTAGGCCGATTGGGGACCAGAGACCGGCCCTTTCTTACATATTAAAGCATATCATGCGTATTCAAAATTGATATCAAATTGATAACTTTGAAATATGTTTACAGTCTTAAAATTAAATATGATTGCCTCATGCTTTTACAGATTGTTTATGTTTAAAATGTGAGATAATATTAGATAACCATCCAAATGATAAGCCTGTGGCGTGATATCTTATTTGAACACAGACCTCATACAAGGTTTGAAGATCAATGAATTATTCTAACATGTAAACAAAGAAACTAATAGATTATTTTACAAAGGTGATCGATGAATGAGTGAAGATCAATGGAATTAAATGCCCATGATTGGGGCTATGAAACTATATTCTGAAATTAGCCCATACCTATTCAAGATATGCTGTCTATTTCCAATCAAAAATGATATAAAGGGACACTATTCTTATTCTTCATTAGGGAGTTCTACGTATGGGCAGAATGACAAAAAACAAAGAAATTCACGATATCAACCAAGTTCACTTGTCGGTAGAGCACAGTAACAAATGAGAACAAATGAAAGCAATCCGTCAAATATCTGCGTAGAAAGTTTTACTTTAAAAATTTGCTCCTGACAGGGTGGGGCGTTACTCGGTTGATAAAAAGTCTCTCCCATGCTGAAGGTCTAAGGTTTGAATCCTGGTTGGGACAAGTACTTAGTCATGCAACTACTGATTTGCTCCCAATTCCAATATGTGCTCCATGACTCGTTATTGTGTAAACATGTCTGTGTGATAATGCAAATGAAAGAACACTAGTCACTCTTCGAGTAGGGCATTGAGTCAAAACAGTTATTTCCCAAGGACTGTGACTGACTGGAATAATCCTCCCCCGATGTAACTATATTGGACGCCAGAAGATCGGTATCTTTCAGGAACTCCAGAGTATTAAGGCTGGTGTCAAGCAGCTGGTCCATATGGACAACCTGTATCACTTGTGCAATATTGCACTCTCACCCAGATGAGAATTATTTTGCCCAGTAAACTTACAGATGTAGATGTTTAGATTGGGAGCAGATTTTCACAGGTGACAGCCAGGTCAAGCACACACAAGGTGGTTACCCCTGCAGATAGTCATCATTTCCCAAAACAACTGCAAAGCCATGCTACTTGCCCTGGTTTCCCACTGGTTTCCCACTGGTTTCCCACTGGTTTCCCACTGGTTTCCCACTGGTTTCCCACTGGTTTCCCACTGGTTTCCCACTGGTTTCCCACTGGTTTCCCACTGGTTTCCCACTGGTTTCCCACTGGTTTCCCATACAGTGCCATGTCTAAGGGCACATACAGCTCTGCCCAGCTGATTAACACCAGGTTCTGCAAGGACCACCTGTAAGTTTCCCTGCCTGCCAATGAGCATTGCATTTTTGAGCAAATGACCCGGAGTCACCATCAACACTATTCAACACTATTTACTTGGCATCTGTCATGGTTTGGAAACATGGCTAAGTAGAACAGTGCCATCACACATGTACGGGGAATACCATATATAATTCATTGAGATATGTTGGCACATCTGACCAATCATTATGCCAGATACCTTATTGATAGCAACGGATTTTATAATATCATGTAAGAGAGCCGAAATAACCTTGTACAATATGTAGCCCAAATATGTCAGATCGATTATAAATTATGTGAAGACTTCTTGAAAATGCCTTTCATTCATTCGAATGGAATATGAACAGTAGAAATTAACCACTGTTAATTTGACAAAAATGAAAGCCACATACTTATTTTCAAGATTCTTTTGTTATTGAACATATTGTTACATTTTACAAAATAATTGTCTTTTACTATTTTATTGATATTTTATTATGCCATGTATGTTATGAATGTTATATTGGCATATAGATTAATTCTATTCAGTGTAGTTACTGTTACAGTAGTTGTAAGTAAGGAAATATAGCTATATGTTAAAAATGAATAACGTAGTCCGGTAAACTAAATTTATGACTTTTTAGGCCACACAAAACCACTGAAGCATGAGACATGGAATTTTAATGAAATAATATGTCTTTCACAATATTTTCCCCCCAAAACTTCCCAGTGCAATGCCTGGCTGCAAGTCAGTGGCCATTACTATTGTTCATAAACTTCCTGGTACAAGACCTGGTTTTAAGGTTTTCATTTGTCTTTACAAGACTTCCTTAAAGTTGCCTTAAAAGGAGCTGGCACATCGGTCCATCTCAAACAGGACTACACAACTATTGTAAGAGGAGAAGCAAGGGAGTGTTGGCAATATGATTGGCTTGGTATTAATGATACTGCAAATATATGCCTCACAGGCAACAAATCCTGGAGTACAGATAAGAATTTCACAACCCGCCCTTGATTATGGTAAGTGCTCAGCTGAAAATCTAATATGTGCTCCAATTAAAATCAAATGCTACTGGCTGTCGCGGGATATAAATATAAATGCATTTTATCGTTAAATTTGACAGTAATATCAATGTTATATTGCTATTGAGCCAAATATATACTGATGTCTTCATAACATCACTTATGAGTACCTGTGAAAATGTATCTTGAATAATTCATGTTTTCAATTTAAGTTGCCCAAGTTGCGATAAATCAGTTGTCATCAGGGGTCAGAGGCACAGAGATACCAGACCAGTCTGGGGACACTGACGTAGCCATTGGCAAGGTATACTATGGTCTCTCTGGGTATGTACCTACCAAATAACTTCCTTATCCTTCGCTCATCACTTTATTCAGAGTCCAGTTTCTGTAACCCTTTTATTGCTTTACACAATCTCTCATACGTTTTGTTATGTAAAGCTTATCAAACATCGAACATGAGTTTACATTAGAAATGGGTGAAGCGATTATGCATGTAAACAACATGCCTTTCAGTGACCATCTATATGCGAATAGGAAACACGTCCTTACTTCATCTATAATATGCTTTATTGTGACAGTATGAAGGTGACTTCATTTGGTTCCCCTAACAGCCAGATAGTAGTGAATCCTGGAAGTATTACATGGAGGGTCACAGGGGTTTCCATCTCCTTGCATGGTGACTGGCACTACAAATTCAAGAGAGCATTGTAAGTTTAGCTGTGGAAGAATCTGTAAGAATTACATTAGCTTACTTAAACTTTTACAAATGTAAAATTATAAAATATTCTATGCGATTCGGAAACACATCTCCAAAAATATTTTAAATATAGAAATAAAATGATTGCTGCCTGTCTTTTTAATTTATGATATTTTACGATATAAAACTGTTTATAACTGCCACCATGTTTTTTACTTTGTAGTATTGACATTGGCGACCATGGCTCATTTGATATCTCAGTATCCGAAGTGGACTTTTCAATATCTGTAACTCTCGGTAACTATTTTATATATTGCCTTAACAGAATATTTTATAGAATCAATTGTAATATATTCATATTTAAAAACGAAAGTTTAAAACCACATTATAATCTAGTCTCCAGGGGATAAATAAATCATCCAACCAAATCTACTCATTTGCTGTATATAAAGACTCCTTAATCAGGCCTTTTACTATCATAAGAATCAGGCCTTTTACTATCATAAGATATTTGACAAAGATATGCTCATCACTGATGCTACATTTCATAGCAAATTTAACAAAGATATAAGACATTTAACCTTTACAATGAGTTGGAGTTTTGTGTCTGATAAATTATATATGAATAAGTTACATTGAGACATAATTGTTGGTAATCCCAACAAATCTGTGTGATGTTTGATATAATTGTTGAAATACTTATTTCCCCAGTTCTTGTGAGGTTACCAGCATGTGGTGCCATCTATATTATCAAAATTATGATTATTCCAATGTATCTATGTATACAGCCCATTCAGGCATTAGCATCCAAAATATTCGGCAATTTATGTCTGAAGGCATTGACTTCAAATGTATATGATCTAACACACATGACCTAATAAGGTCAATGGAGATAAATCTTAAATATTAAAGTGGCACTATCAAAATGGGAGGCAGTAGTCATTTTCAGTTGTCTTATTCTCTCACCTATCTCATGAAGTCTCTGTCTCTATACATCATGGCATTCAAAATAGTGCAATACAGCATCAATAGAAATGCATATTGCTGGATTATGTATATATGTTGAAAATATGTAAAGATTTGTTATGCCGATTACCAATTCTTTGTGCAATGGTTTAAATGCAAAGAAATATTTGAGTCATGTAACATGTTGCAGGAGATACAAATTGGAGGCCCAGTATCGCAGAAACTGCCTGCTCCTCCCATGTTGGACATGTTAAGGTTACCTTTCACGGTGGACAGAGTTGGCTTTATAATATATTTGATGACGGCATTGAGAAAAATATAAAAGATCAAATGAACAGTATGGTAAATATAAATTAAATAAATAATACAATTTGTACAGCGCTGATACCAGACTCAGTTTGTTCATGGCGCTGTGTTCAAAAGACTTTTTTCTGAAAAGGTGTGTCTTCAGTCTACTCCTAAAAGTACTGATTGAAGGACAACTCCTAATGTCAGTAGGAAGGGCATTCCATAGTCTGGGCGATAAATGAGAAAGCCCGGTCTCCTACCGTTTTCGAGTCTTTGGAACAGATAGGTAAGTACTATCACAAAAATTCCCTCTCATTTTGTCTCACTCGGAGTAGATCACGCACGTAAGGGAGTACCTTAGCATGTAAGGCCCTCCAAGTCATAAGGAGAATTTTGAAATTTAGCACATACAGGGAGTTCTCTCAATTCTCTCTGATATGTGATCAAACTTCCTGATCTTTGTGATATCAGTGTGATATCAGTAACACCTATCCTGACAGTGCTAATAGGTTGGTAAGCAGCACTACCATATCTGTCAGTACAGATGAGCATCTCAGTTTTTCCATCATTAATCCTCATCTTATTAAAAATTAGAAATGTTCTAACTTCACGGACATATTTCTTCCAGTTTGTGTCTTCCAGTTTGTGTCTATTGATATTGTGAAAAGAATGGGACCTAGGACAGATCCCTGTTGGACCCATACTTAATGGATTCAAACGAGAATCTATGGTTTCTCACCTTGACACATTACTTCCTGTCCATTAGGTAAGACTTATCCACTCCAAGGGTAAGGAAGAAGTCCTTTAAAATGATATTTCCCACAACCTTTAGTCATAGCACTAAAATACTGCTGTCAACAGATAACAATCTCTAAAGTCATTCTTAACTGTAAGAAATGCTGCTCCATAAA
Organism: Amphiduros pacificus; assembly: GCA_949316495.1. NCBI lineage: Eukaryota > Metazoa > Annelida > Polychaeta > Phyllodocida > Hesionidae > Amphiduros > Amphiduros pacificus. The sequence goes on along the minus strand of OX439001.1, from coordinate 41,771,027 downwards.
TATGCAAAGTGGTAAATTATATTACGAGTTATGCCCTCAAGATATATTAAAGCAATATCCGACCATCTTACCGCCGTATTTTTAGTACTTTCACAGCTTGGCTACAACTATCACAAATAGTTTTCCCGGTAACATGTACACAATTGATGAGAATGTTTTGCCGCTTTTGACACGAATAAGCCAATTTATCTTAAATGACTTGTCTCAAGCGTATATGGATTCTCAAATAATAATTTCCCTGAAACCTGTTTATGATATCTAACTCTACATTCATGCGTAACAAAGCAACATGTATTACAATTCTTCAAATGATCACGTGTTTCATCACGTCCGTTCATTAGTTATCATATGACTCATTATGAGTCTAAAAATCTAACCATGTCAAATATTTATCTGAAAAATGCTAAGTATGTTTAATTAAAACTCTATTGGTATGTGCATGATGTTTATCTTTGAAATCATGGCTGTAACTCTAGTTACAAATGATGTGACAGTAACTGTTCTCAAGTGAAATATCACTGTGCCATCTTGCAGATGTGTGATGCAGCCCGGAAAGCAGTCAACACAGATGCTGCTGGAAATCTTGCCAAAATGAAAGGTACATTTTTAGCCATTTCAAAATAAACATGTTTAACATCTTTGAAAATGGAAATAGTTGGGCAGTGTCGAGCTCTACTTTACTCTGACAGGTTGACTGCTACCAAATTCTATGAGATCGTTTAACGAGAAATCATTATATCCCAGATATCGTCAAAGGTTATGCCAATAATTAAATTATATCTATCTATTCTTTCATCTATTCTTTTATAGGCATGAAGAGTGAGAAAAGTCAACCCTAATATTATAATGCATGGACAAGAGTGAAAATTGATCCATATTCAGTATTGTTCCGTGGTAATCATCTTGATTACTTTTATTGCAGTGAAAGCAGCCCTGGGACCAATGACCATTGACTACTCCTTAATAGCATCTCCAATTATCGGGAAAGGTTATATTGAAAGCCAACACAAGGTCAGTCATTACAAATTACAAATAAATGTGATTAATATGTCGAAATGTTTTTTCTCTCTTTCAGATGATATTAACTGTGCACGCATGAACCTATGTTATGTAAAGTCAGAGATAGAAGTTAATATGGGTCATAATGTCATAATGTCATATAATGTCATAATGTCTTATTTATATCATCCTGATAGGAAGGTATAATATGATTAATATGCTTTAACCTGAGGCCAGGAGCCCCGGGAAACAATATAAAACTTAATTTGATAAGGATACACCACTAGGCAAACTAGGTGATAGTTTATTACTTTTAATGACATTCTCAGCACTATTTAGGCTAAGTAAGGTCAAGTTGAAGCCTGTCACCGGGACTCAATGCCCTGCTCTTTTCAAAGAGTAACCGGGGACTTCTTTTGCATTATCACGTTGGCATAATAACATAAACCACGACCTGACACACCGGCTGCAGCGAGGAACACTTCAGAAGTATGTTATATCCACCCGTTTTCGACGATGCAGCATGACCCAAGTACTTGTCCAAACCACGTTAGATTATGCTAGTCCAAATCTGTGTTAGGACTATCAAGAACCTCTCGTTGTGCAGCGGGCGAATAATGTCACTATTTTGGAGAGGATTGCTCTGATTGATTGACATAAATATAGAACAGGGTAACCACAAACAACAACCACATATTTCCAGTGACGTTTGACCAGAGTTCCGGGCACGACATACGGGCACCTGCGAGGTGGTTTACTGCCCATATATGGACAATTAGTGTCTAAAACCACGTGGTCCCAACCGGGAACCGGCAGGTGGCAGTAAAAACATTCCTACTAGTGGTAGTAGGCATTCTTGCTTGACATGATGGCTAAAAAACATCTGATACCTTGTACAAATAATTTATATACATTATATAGGGAGAGATAGTATGGACATCGCATGCCACCCTATCTTGCTTGGAGCCTCCCCCGCTGCCAGCTGCACCCTCCTCCCCTCGCATGCTTACCATCTGGATATCTGACTACATCATGAACACACTGGGAGATGTCGCCCACAGAAACGGTCTACTGCAAACTATTCTACGGCCAGAAAACGTGAGTAATGAACAGTCCTCATGTTCTACTGAGTTAATTCTCTTTTCTATAATTGCAGAAAAGGATACTGACAACTGACATAACAAATATGGTTTATATGTTATAAAATGTGTCTTGCATGTCGCGGTGTTGTGATACACTATGTTATTATAATTAAAGAAAACATGTCTTAAATCATTCAGTTGCCATCTGATGAGAGAAGATTTCTTTACGCAACTTGCATCGGCACATGTATTGGTGACTTTATCCCAATTGTAAGTACTTGTTAATGATAAATGTATTTAAGATTCAATGATTTATATTTAAAGATAATTATGAAATGAGCATTATTCTCAAAAATATATTTAGCTGGCAAAGCAATACCACGGGAGTTATCTGGAGATTGAAATGGCAACAACATCTCGGCCCAGGATGACTGTGGCTCAAGGGGTCCTCACGGGTGTCTTGAATGGTTACATAGCCAGTTACATCAGAACAAACATCAGTAGGGAGTATGCCTTCAATATGACTGTGGTAAGCTTGAATGCCTTAATGAGCCTGTGTGAATTCCCCCCTCCATGACGTACATATATGATCCATTTGGAAAAGGTGTGTTTACTTTCTTTACTTTATCACAGACTGTCAAGTGTAGTCTTGATGCCAAAATGATCCTAAATAACATCACTGCCAACATAAAATCATTCAAGTAAGTTACATTTCTCTGACATTGAATAAAAATCTCTTTTTTATAATGAAAAGCTAAATTATATTTTAAATCCTATGAAATTATATTTTTAGGCCACGTATCACAGTAACAGACTCCAAGATTGGTAAAATTTCAGTAAGTATCAAAGTTATATCCGAATAATGGTAAATCATCAGATGTTATCTAAAATGCTGACCTTTGCTTGTTTTCTATTGCAGGGTAATGCTCTGACATGGCTCTTTAGCAGTGTCTCCAACAGATTCATCGTCCCACAACTGAACAGTAAGTCCCAACAGCATCCAATAAGATTCTGAATATATCAAACCATATTCAAAAGGACTGGTGCAATATCTACTTCCTCCTTCAAAGAGTTAATCCGTATTCAATTATTTGTTTCTTGAAATATAGGGGTAGCACATGCAGGGTTTGAGCTTCCAAAGATCAACGATTATGGTTATGTCAACCCAAACATAACATTGACACAGGTAATATTTAAGGACTTTTTAATCATAAGTCAGATTAAAGTTTTCAAACTATTCATATCCCGAAAATATATCATACTCAAAAATAAATTGTTAATTTACATAAACTAAATAGAACAACTAAAACGCACTTGTTTACCCGCAGATGCGCAGTGAAGACATTGGTTGACACAGATCTCTACATGTTATTATTAGTTTTATCATAACCTGTTTCCCGTTGTAGGATGCTCTGTTGCTGACAACGGATGTAAAGTATCATCCGTAAAGAGCGTGATCTACAGCGTCAAATGTATGATACTCAAGAATTTAAAGTACATGAAGAGATACGCGTTTGGATTGAAATAATTAGACTTGACTCTACGATAAAAACGACATAAGAGATGCCGGGAGCTATTTTAATCAGAGACCGTCAGATTTTTGTTTGTTTGCAAATATAACAAATATCCCATATTGATTTACTTCTGTGCTACTATATTGGAACATAGTTTTGTATCCTTGACTTAACTTCATAATGTCTAATATTATGAGCCTTTCCACTATATCAAAGTGACAAATTTGTATGAAATTAATATCTCATAACAAATGGTATAGTAATAACTAATCACTTATGTACTAAATGTATCCGAGAACTTTGTAAGTCAATAAAGTAATAAATTGTGGATCAGTATGATTGTTTTAAAATCGACTGCATGTCATTCCAATGAAGATGTGTATCAACCGTCTTTGTTGTATCATATTAATTTTTACAATACCTTCAAATTATTAATTTGAAAAGAAAATGGTATATTATCCAAACTCAAGAAACTGTTATGATGGAGCTGAGAAAATTGAAACACTATTCAGCATTATGTATAGTTTATACTAAATCTAATCATATAAACATTGTCTTGAGGATATCCATCGCTATTCCTGTTCGAGTGGGAAGTTAGATTTTAGTGTGTCATCTCATGCTAACATTTCTAGGCAAGTGGCAATATTGAAATAAATACTTCACTGAAAATGGGAGACATTGAATATGAAATAGGTAGAACAATACATCATATTGCAGTGGGTACACCCAGCATAAATGGCGCCAAAAATAGAACACATTCAGGTCATCAACACATTAAGGTCATTCAGCACCATTAAGGTATGGATTAAAACATGACGTGTACTCCCCTTAAGAGAAATCAAGCACTTTCTCAACCAACATTCGGCCATCTTGATTTCTGTTATGAGTGAACTCATTGAGTACATATTAACACATTAACTCCCTATGAAATTAACATCCTACCGAACGACTTTCCATATGACTTCTCCAGAAAAATGTGCACCACTCCAGTAACTGATTTTCTTTGGCTAATTTCAATTATCTGTTTTATGTGTTCGAGTTAAATATATAAAATATGTATGGGCATTATATGACACACCTCATATTCAATATAAATTATTACATGCTAACCTTATATACCTACCTACAGAGAATCAACTAGAAAATGGTTAGATTTAAATGAGAGATGAGTTATAGATATCTGTTTCTTTTTATCGATTTGCATTACTATTGATATCATCTTAGACAAACATATTTTTGGAAAATTTTACTCTATAAATTTAATTTAGGCTGTTGTGTGAAATAACAGAATATCCCTTTATAAAAATAACTTGATCAAGTGATAAAGATGTTGACTATTTGTGTGATTTACCAGTGAGAAGGTCATATCATACTAATCAACATGGCTCAGTGGGTAAGACATCTGTCTCACATGCTAAAGGTCTGGGGTTCGATTCCCACCGGGAACAATATATATTTTTTTTTATTCATGCTGAAACTGAAATCTTCATTTTGAAGTTTTATTTTTGCAACATGCACATCAGAACATATAGAATTGAAACATTTTTTATTTTGATAGAAATTATAAAAAATAATGACGATACAATAAACAAAGGTGAAATCTTCAAAGGTGAAATCTTCAAAAATAAAATAAAATGTCTTTATTAGCAAAGAAATGGAACAATTTCAATTTTCATACAATGCTGTGACTCCCAAGTTTTCTACAGTACTGACACAGGGTGATACATGGCTCAGTGGTTAAGATGTCTGTCTTCTATGCTAAAGGTCCAGGGTTCGAATCCTGGTTGGGAAAAGTATTATTTTCATGCTCAAGGTGAAATCTTAATATCTGTTTGAGTGATATGTACTTCAGAAAACATAAATTGATTTGTCTATTGCAAATGCAGAATATAAAATAATAGAAATGATTTGATACCCCCCAAAAAATGAAATCTTTATATTGGAGTTCTTATTGAGCAATTTGCATATCAGAAAAATATAAGTTTTATTATTTTATTTTGTAAACATAGACAATATTTGAGCAATATGCATGTCAGAACATATAGAATTGAATATGTTTTTTGCCAACATAGAAAATATAAAAAATAGTAGTTATATGCAGAAAACAAATATGAAATCTTCATATTCCAATTTTATTTCAGTTTAGAAAAAAACGAATTATAACATGGATCCAATTTCAAGAATTTATCATAGACTTTAAACTTCGAGTAAGTTGATCAAGACGCCAACCTTGAGCATCTCTGAATGAATCAAGTGCGATGTAATAGTTCCCAATGTTTCAGCATTATTATGTGTCTCACAGGTCTGATGATATGCTTTGACCTTTTCTCATGGCAGGATTGCTCACTCAACATTTCGCCTGGATCCACATTTAAAAATAAACATGGACTGTACCTATCTAAGGTGTTGTTACAATTCATCAACACTTAAAACATACCTGCAAACAATGCTCATTCTTAAATACATTCAATCAGATTGGTATATTATATATTCCAAAACAATTTTCAAGATCTTCAAAATGTGTAGTTAATATTTGACCATATCAGTCACTGACAGGATGGAAATCAACAGGTCACATGTCACCTGTATGTGCATTTCTCTGTTGTCCAGTGAGATCAGCCAACAATGCATGTACTCATATGTGCAAAGATCACCTCTTGGAAATGGTGTTGATACCTCTGAAATAGTTCTCTAGTTTCACAGTTGTTTAAACACTACTAACAATATAGAATTAGAATTTCTATATTTGAAATAAATTCAAATATTGCAATCATTATTTTAATTGTCAAATAAAACCACAATTTGAATAAGAAACATGTGTAGTAATAATGCTCAGATGTGTGTACAGTGATTTGCCCACTATTTTTGACATGTGAAAGTGACTACACATCCCACTAATCTGAGTACTAATCTCAGTAAGCAAGTGTTCCCAGCAGGACGCCAGATCATATTTTTAATCTCTACCTACGGTACCCTTACCTGAGACTTTCCTCTTTTTGTCAGGTATGTTGGCTTAAGGGAAAAACATGTTATGACTTGTAAATGTTAATGAATGATAAGTGTAAAAACATACAATAAACAATGATGTAATAGCAATAAAACAATTTCTTTTTGTAAAACAATGACTCACAAAATAGGTATGGATTAAAAACTTGTAAATGTGAATGAATAAGTGCAAAAACATACAGTAAACAATGACACTACATTGAAGTTATGTGTAAACATCTCATTTAAAAGACCCTAAATCTAAACAGACAATTTCCTTTAAAAAAGATAAAATCAAAGTGTCATCAACAAGCGTATGAATTGACTGTTAGATTAGACTGACTTTCGATATGCTTTTGTGGCTCCGGAAAAGAAAAATTCTCAGTGTGCCGTATTCTTTGGGCTTCCTTTTCTTTTGTAAAGGTTGGACAGATCCGAGAACACGCAGGATGATCACCATGGCAATTTAAGCATTTGATATCCTGTGATTTGCAATCCCCTCTGCTATGTTGACCTGTACATTTGGGGCAAGTTACTTGCCCCTTGCATCGATCAGAACCATGACCATGTCTCTGGCACTTGAAGCAGCTCAGAGGATTTGGAATGTATGTATCTACTCTTACATTCATATATCCTATCTTGATAGATGCAGGAATCTGGATGTCAGTATTAAATTTTTTCTATGTAATATAATATGTACTTTCATAAATTAACCAACGATAAGTTGTTATTATAGATATTGTTTCAAAATAGCTCAGCACATCACAATTGACTCTATTTTACATTGTAGATTGGTCCAAAATTACAAATTGCTCTAATATTGCTAATTTTGAACGGACTTTGATGAATAAAGACTCTTTGAGCTCGTTTTTAAAAAATTCAGATGACTGAATATTAATATTTATAATAAAATCCACAGAAATAGGAGTTTTACTTTCGAAGTCATTCAAATGTCACTTCAAGGTTATCAACAATATTTTATAAAAATAGCCAACAAAGGTCCACATTCAATCATATATCATTTGTGGATGTGTCCCACACAGTAAAAACATATGCCTAAGTCTGTCATTTCTGGCCTATTTTACAAAGTAGCCCGATATTTTAATATCATTTCGGAACAATATACTGTCAATGATGTGTGAATCGAACATCTGAAAAGATAGTAGAAGTAACAGATGTAACATCATGTAAACCATCCTACAAATAATGTTGATACGGGAGTGCCACACCTCTCCAGAGCTTCAATATGGCTGCCACAATGCGGACCTGCTACATCAGGAGCAATATTGCTGTTCTTCTATGTATTCTGATGACTTCAGCTTCTTCTGTCTCTGTACCCTCGTCAATGCAGGATGGTAAGCGCTTCCAATAGAAAACTGAGTTTTACTCAAATTTTGAAATAATTACGGAGAATATGACATTTTAACTGAAGATAATATCTATATCATAAATATAATCTACCTGCAGCTAGCATTTAAAATGAATGAGTCTTCACATATAAACAATTCTTCCTGTGGTTGAAAGAATATAGTCTTCTGTGTATTAATAGCTATTAAAGATCATATTTGCGCCAGGCGCCATGCAGTCAGGAAGTGAAAACCGTCCGGGCGCCTTTACTGAAAGGCGAATGTGACTGAGGTATACACCTAAAAGAGAGAACTAAAATTCGTTATTCATTTCAGGATTTGTTGAGAAAGACCGGGCTTCCAAATCTGATGAGGCCACTCGCACTATAGGTACATATTTCTTGCATAAATCAGTTAACACGATTATTCCCAATCTAATACCGAAGTACTGAGTTCAATCTGAATCATTACGCTTGAATATATCAAGATTCTGAACTTGAAGTTTGTGTTCATAATGAGACACGAATGTTTCTTGAGATCATATAAATTGATGAGCTTCTCATCTTATGAGAAACCTTTTGTCAGATTTTTCCTTTGGACATAAAATGCTGTAAACCTAAATGTTTTCAGTGCCATAATGGTATATATTAAGAACCTTTGCAAACGTACCCTGATCCTTCAGATTACAATAATAATACCATCATACACATAATTCAAGGCATTCACATAATTCAAGGCATTCACAAAAGTCAAGGCATTCATTTTTCATATTGAATACTAGCCAGTCACTATCAAGCGCTATGATCTAACACTATCGAATATCAGCGCTACATTAAACCTTAGCCATTTTTACTGGATGTGTTGTAGCTGGGACACTTTTAGTGATGGGCGGATTCAATCTGAGTGGAGGGCAAGATGGAGTGATGCAGTATGACGTGTGGGCCGGGGACGTCTTCCCCATTGCAGACGGCCCGGATATGCCGTACCGATCTTGGTACTCCGGAGCTGCCCAGAAGAAAAATGCCATCTACGTTGCTGGCGGTAGATCTACTAACCTGCCTGGTCACTTCCCGGGGGCATTTGGGACTGGGGTGATGAGCTTGCAACATGGGTTGTGGCAAACATTACCCAGCCTTACATATCCCAGGTCTAAACCTTGTGTGTATGTCCTGGAAGACACGCTGTTTGTAGCAGGGGGAGGGGAGTCCACATATATTGAATCCTTAGATTTGACTGACGTGAAAGCAGGGTGGGCCGTGAGTGGGAGTCTACCATTTCCCATGAATTACCCAGTCAGTGCGGTGATTGGCGATGCTGTGTATATCACCTATGGCTGGTATCTGCTCACGTGGAGTTTGTCATTGCCCTATTGGTCTGCCCTCATGGACCATGAGACCCGGTTTGGCCACTGCATGGTCTCTGACGGCCAGTCTCGTCTGTGGGTGTTCGGTGGAGAGGACACACTTAGCGTGATGATGTATGATGTCCCTGGTTACAGGTGGACCAAAAAATGCCCTGTGCCACACGACCAACCCTCCCTGACCGGCCACCAATGTGTCTACCACGACGGTCATGTGTATGTAGTCACAGGTGGTTACAGCAATACCATTTACAGCTACAATGTGCAAACAGACACCTGGAAATCGTTTGTTGATATAATGAGTCCCATAACTCAGATGAGTGCGGGAATTCTATCGTGGGGCTAAGTTATTTTTCAATACAAGTGTGACAAAAGATGTAAAATCCTAAAAAGGAAATGATTTTTTTTGGTGGATAAACAGTTTAATACCAATAATACATTGAATAAAAGCTTGGAAATATCAAGACCACAGAATTCATATGTATTTTAATAAAATTGTCTCTTTATTTGAAAATGTTTTCATCTGTTTTTGAAAATAACAGAAATTAAAGCTCTCATTAAAACCTCAAATTGTTCAACTTAAATACCAGACAAATTTGTTGATTGTCCATTCTTTCATGAAATCAGAAAACTTAAGTCTATGTCTTAAAATAATTCGTCAATCTGTTTGTTTTAATAACAAAATACTTAATTACAATACTCCTCCGCTTCTGCACGCTGTATCAATTTGTGATATTGTGATTGTGATATATACTTGTCACTCCATTGAGCACAAAATAGACTTATTCCATTACACGATTAAAAATTTGTTTAATTATAGTCAGGCAGAAGAGCATAAAAATAAACTATGTTGTTCATTTTCAATTCCTTACCTAAACACAATAAGGATGGAGTACAACAAAATGTAATTGGTTGTTATATTAAATACCATTGTTGAGATTTTACAGTTTATTCTCATGATGGATATACTCTTCTGCGCATTTAATTTGATGCACATAATGATTTATGTGATGACATTTATGATGCTGAAATACGCTTAAATGCTTGACAATAGCAACATTTCGTATCATTATAAATGCGCAAATAGCACGATGGTGTATTGCTTTGACTTTCTAATTGTTATTAATTGTCGGGTCAGGCATTTCTTAAGGCAACAAAAAGTGACCACGAATAATTTAGGATGTGTGCGAACACCACATCAATGTAAAACTCATCTTCGGCAACAGACACAATGTGTAGCTTTCTATTGACAACTTTACATATCTTTAATTTAACACATGTCAATTTTCACTTGAAATTCCGAGGACCGGATCTTACCTCTATTAGGCATTTTCAAAATAGTGATCACAATTTCACTTTTATTCATAATCTGTTGCATATGACTGGCCGTGATCCGATCTCTCAACCTTTTCAATCAAAGTCAGTTTTTGCGGCATTTAATGGGGAGATATACAATTTTAGAGATTTCGAAGATGGCACGAGGAAATACAGGAGTGATGGAGAATGTATTTTGGATGTTTATGAAAAATATGGGGAATCGTTTTCAAGTCATCTCGATGGAGAATTTTCAATTGTACTGGCTGACGCTAAAAAACAAAGGATTATCTTATCCACCGACGTGTTTGCCACGAAGCCCATGTGGCTCTCAGTGGAAAAGGTGAACAATAAGATGCACTTTGGAGTTTCTTCTTATGAAAGCGCTTTGATCAGAGCTGGTTTTAAAAGAGCCGAACAAATAGTGGCGAATAGGATTATAGTATTAGACATGCATACCTTCAATATAGTCAGAAAAACGGTAACTCATAAATTTGATTTCGATCATCAGTATAAAACAAGCAGTAAAGATTGGGAAAGGGTTTTCCTGGAAGCGGTAAGGAGGAGGTCTGAGATGGGGAGTGGCACTATGTCGCAGTGGCCGGTGTTCATCGGTCTGAGTTCCGGATACGACTCCGGGGTGATCCACGCTGCGCTCTTACAACTGCGCATCCCTCACTTCTCTTACAGCATCCCGGCGACTGAGCTAAGCAAGATCGTCGCCATGCGCATCGCGGTGTCTTCTTGCTACACCAATGCCACAAAACTCACCATGTCTCGGGGAGAATATAATCACTGGCTCAAAGATATCAAGCTCAACACAGACATCTTCAGGTACAAAATAGACAACAAAAGCATTGCGCAAACCGATCCTGGAGGAATTGGTCTCGCTCACATCTGCCACCAGGGGGCACTTCAAAAGGCAAAAGTCCTGCTCTCGGGAATAGGTGGTGACGAGATTTACAGTGACTATGGCTTCAAGGGTTATTGCTACTCCGGGGGGAATACATGTGATTTAGCAGGAATATTTCCAGCCAATCTGTCCTCTGTGTGGCCGTGGAGGGCAGTGACGCAAATATTACCATCCTACCTTGGTGTCACTGAGTACGTGGCTGGAAGGTTCGGTCTGGAAGCAAGGTATCCTTTATTAGACAGGAATGTTGTTCAGGAATTCTTGTGGTTAACACCACGCGTGAAGAATTCATTTTACAAAGCTCCCCTGAGGGCGTTCATGATGAGAAGAGGATACCCTTCTCAATTTTGTGATCACACAAATTACAAGACTTGTAAAAAAGGATTTGCCGCCCAATTTAATCTTCGACAATAATTTTCATTAATTCATTTACATGCATTGTCAAGTATATTGCCTCCAAATTAAATGTTCCTTCCCAGGAAGTAACACCTGAACATGGCGAAATTAATTCAGCCTCAAGGAATATAAATGTTTACCTTTTGGCGAGGCGACTAGTTTATAATATTATTCATGAATGTTGATTGATAGGATGTCACTGATAAAGTTGTCAAAAACATCCATGGTTGCAGCAAACAGCCGAGGCCCTCTATCTAGAGTTTGGCAGAATTTCAAAGATAAATATTGAGAAAGAGTTCCCTGTGAGCTTTCTTGAGAAATATGGGTACACTGTCATCAACCGACTGAAGAAGAAAGCAGAAAACAACCCCCTGATAACAGCATTACTCCAGCAGGAAGGCACAAAGGATGAGAAGTATGCTGCAGCATGTGCTCCACTACTAGGTACAGTAGGCTTGCAAGAGGAGGACGAGGATGTATCTGGAGTTCTTGGCTCTGAAGTCCCAAAGAAGCACCTGTTTTCATCAAGTGTAATGCGCTTTGTGTCGATATAGAGAGTGTAGAAATCTGTAAATTTCGGGCTTATAAATGTGCCTTCTATGTCTTCAATCCGTCATATACAAGTTTGTCTAAGACCATGGCACTGGTTAAAAAAAGATCACACACTGACAATGTGGACTGGGTTTTGTCTCAATCCTGATCTTGATTTAGGTCAAGGCTCAGAATTAATGAATGTATTCATCCACGCATTAAGTGTCATTATGGCATAATGGCAATCAGGGATAAATCCATGGAGAATTCCTTGGTTTTAAAACTTTACCATAATGGGGAATCCTACGGTTTTCCTTCAGGTGCAGAAAAGCAAAAGACCCATAAACATGTTTTCATTATATATATTTACATGATTCCTGAACACAATTGGCACATTATTGGTCATTATAGTATCAATACAGATACAGAAATACTGGTGCACATGAGTGATAATAGAGGGTCTGAGGTTTTATTGAGAAATTCTATTGTATTAAGAGAGTAGTGAAATTCTCCTTACTCCTGGAAATATATTTAAATTTACAATGTCAATTTCTTCAGCATTTGCAGGATATTTTCATTCGAAGTCAGGTATGTTGTTGCAATCCAATGCTTCTTTATTCTACCCTTTAAGTGATTAAACATGCCAATATCATTTAAAAAGTATAAAATCAAAATATTTATCTCTATTTTTAAATTCAATAGTAAAGCATGATGGGTTTGACAGTTCAGGTTGATCTTAACCTTTTAACCAATAACAATGTGTCAGGTGTGTCCAATTCGAACATATGTTCATTCAACTTCTTCACGATACAATTTACACTATAATTGTAACTTTTATCTAATATAGGTTTTACATCATAAAGCAAGTTCATCATCACACTGACACATATTATTATCTCATCGATGCATTAATATATTTCTTGCAATCAATATGTGGGGTAAGAGCCAACTGTGTAGAACAGTTGGAAACCTTTATATATTGATCAATCTCATTGTAATAGGCCGATTGCGGGTTACCATCTTTTTTTTTTTAATGATTAGATTTTAGAGAGTTTTTAGTGCACTTCCGTTTGTAATTGTGCAGTTCCGGCGTGTTGTTTTCAATGGGGCAGTATGGCGACCCGCAATCGGCCTATTGTACAAAGGATCTGATGAATCCCTTTTTGAGTCTGCAAATGACAAATTAAAGCATTCATGAAATGAGGTTTTCAAGCAATTTTTCCTTGCATAATATAAATATTTATAGCCCTTTGCGATCAAAAGTTATTATCCATCATATTTCCCCTACATAAATTTCTATGCCATTTGAAAGTGGGTGAGTCTTCTGCTAAAGTCTAAATCATCCATTGGACACTTGGTCAACACACATTGTTTAGCTGACCAATGATCTTGTGCAAACATCTGCTTCGTAAAGTTTTGCTAACTATGGGGCACCTTTAGATTAGGACAATGGAGTGATCTGGCTTACAGAGCACTGTTTGTCCATTAATGTTTGTCCAATGGCTTAACACCCTGACACACCACAATAGAGGTCACATGATTGTATACATGTAGCCATCTGGTGGTCAAAAGAGTGCAGGCAGTATTTGGCACTTTAAAGCATTGGTGAAACCTGGAAAGTTGCAGGCAATTTTACAGTGGTTTAAGGTATCTGAAAACAATATATGATCTTAAAATTGACATACATACAGGCTATCTATCTGAAATCCACTAAAGAACATCTGCCCTGAGAATTATGATTTTTTGTGACCACCAAGTACTGCCAGGACTAAACAGGAAGTGTGTTGTGTGACCTTGACCTTTGAACTGTCAGGGGGCTCCGTAAGTCATAGTAGGTGTTGCTTACTAATTGTCAAAATTGGAGCAACACATTTTTGGCCATTTTTTTCCACTATTTAGAGAATGAATTGGAAGATAATACTTATCATGATGATAGTGCCTTTTCTTGGCTTTCTTTTGGTGGTAAATTTATTAAAAACGAATGAATATTTATGAAGTTATAAATGAAGAAATCATTATTTTTTATATTATATATGTTTGCAAAAAAAAGTTTAAAAAAATTCTATACAGCCCAGCTTTTAAGGTGGAATCCATGCAGCCTTTGATGTCTTCCCATTCAATGGTGTGAAAAACCCCAAATTTCATCAAAGAGGGACATATCATAAATTTTACTGATACCAATTATCAGCATTCACAGTTTTGCCATTCAAAGTCATTGTGATTTAAGGCCAAACCAGTGATCAAAGGGTTTAATGTCACTTTTTCAATATCACGGCCTTCAAGTTAAGGGGGATTCCATGCAACCTTTGAGTCATGTCTTCCCTTTTTGACAGAAAGGTTTTCATATGCATAAGATACTTTTCAAATAAATAGTATACTTTTCCCATAAATGATATATCTTTCACAACCATAAGATATTTGTCACAACCATAAAATATTTTTCACGGCCATGAGTTATTTCATTGATTCAAATAATATTAAAATAATCTTATGTTGTTCTGAAGTATACTCCTGGCAATAAATTGATAAATTGTACAAAACATCTTCACCCTGTTTCCCAAGCTGGACAGGTGCACAACTGGTAACTCATTAGGTGTTTACACAAGATCACATACCAGCTAAACAAAGCTTGTTGACAAAGTGTTCAATTGCTGGTGTAGGTTTTAGCAGACAACTGATCAACTTTCAAGTGCCACAGAAATTTGTTAACAGAGAATATTTTGGGTACTACTACATAAAAGCACTGTTTAGGGTATAAACATTCATGTTATGTAAAGAAAATGTGTCTGAAAGTCAGGTTTCACCAATGCTTTAAGCAAAACACAGCAACCATGGTAAGTGTATTTTGGATGATTTTAGTGCGATACCTTGCTTGCATTAGTTTCGTGGCCACATATAATTTAAACCCCAAACCTCTGTAAAATTGCCTGTGACCTCTTACATCCAAGGTGATGTCTCTGGAAGCTGAAATTCTGCAATTTAATCAGGATTTAATTCTAAAGCTGTCAATAGTAATAAATAATAAATACTTGATTCTCTGAATTAACAGCTCTCTTTGTTATATATTGCAGTCAGACTTCTCACGTCTGAGTACAAGCGTTAACTCATCTGCTTCAACAGCAAGACTTTCTGCAGGTGAAGTGCGAACAAAGTCTCAATCCTTGATTTTAAATTTATTTATTTATATCTGACTGCTCTCCTTTGCATCGGGCTCACTCTCTCACCCTCTTTAATGATGTGACTACTTTGGCTTGTTTGTATCAATTTACCATGTGTCCTGACAATATAGGCGTCATGTGATATGAAGTGAATTGGTCTGTATAAAGAGACTGGGTTGTATCTAATATGCACTAAAACAACTAACAATGCAGGGCTGAAAGTGTAAATACAATCATTCTACATATATTCCTTCATTTTAGGCAATATAAGCCCAAAGAGCACGTCTATATAGGCCGTGTGCACCTGGAAAACGTGTTGTCAGGCAGGCCCTTTCTTAAAATATTATCCCAACAAAACTATAATGGCTTATCAATGTTCTTACCAAACATCTGGATAAGAAATAGTGAAATAGATATGTACACAGATACACTAGTACTGGGTTCGATTGGCTTTGGGAAAATATTTTTGAAGAGTTATGTTATTGGAGAATGGCCTTAATTATGGAAGTTATTGCATTGCATTTTTCAAATTCTCTCCAAAATCATTGGCCTTCAAAATGTTGGGAGACAGGATGAGTAATTCAAGGGTCATGGTACATACAGATAAGTCTTTGTTACACATAATCACTAAGAGAACAAAAACTCACGAATCTAGGTAATGGATAGAGAATACCTGGCTACATTGCTGAATAAAAACAATGGGGTAAAAGCAGACTACACACACAAAGAACAACTATGATGCTGATTTGTTTTTATCTCAACAGCACTTGGTACCTTGGAAGGAGTCGCTTGGGATGGAACTCTTTCCCATACCAATACCAGAAGATTTCAGATTTCAGGAAGGTACTATCTCACTTGTGGAGACTATTGAATCAATCGTTTGTAAATATATCAAGGGCTACATATAACAGGGCTTGGATAGCATTTTAAGATAATCTTTAGAAATCAGACGTATAAAAGTATTAAGAAATATACCAAAATTATTTTGTTACTATTCATGGCTCAACAACATTTTGGAGGTTTTTGCTTGGTCCACTTTTTAAAGATATATTGCAAATCAAAGTATATACGTAAGCTATTGCTTGTCACAGATTTACAAGGACAACGAGTTAATCCTTTGGCATGACCGGGTATAAGCTTGTGTGAAATTGTCTCATGATTTCAGTTTTGGCATGACCGGGTATCAAAGCCACAACTGCTGGATCACCACAGAAGAACTTGTGCTAATAAGCTGGCACTCTAATCAACTTCGCCATGGCCTGTGGCCTGCAAAATACCAGTAACAGATGAAATATTAAGGAAGTTGCTTAAACCTTGGAGTAATTACTCCAAGCTTACACAAATCGAACAATTGGAGGTGGATTACAGAAAAAAAATGTCATCAAACGGAGTCAGGTGTCCTTTACAAAATGACAGTAACACGAATGTCACAATAAAATTTGTAAATTCCAAAAAGCCCTATATGCCCATTTAAGTTACTGTGTTGAATAGGACTTTTATTTATTTCTGGAAAAAGGCAGACAGAGGTCACCTGGTCCAACAGCACTTCACTTGTCCATCTTATTTTGCACTCTCGCCTGTGACCTTGAAAATATCATCAAATGTCAAAATCCTATTTGGCATTTAAATAGGTCATTATAACCCAGTTACATTGATACATCCTCTGAACAAACCCTAGTTCAATCATATATGCCAATTGCATCAATGCTGCTATATTTTGCAGTCAAGAGAGAGTCATATGAAAATAACAAAACGGATTTCAGCCTTTAATGTATCAAATGCTTCGGGATGGATTTTTCTTTGGATTTGATTTTTAATTTCTTTTTAAAATTCAGCATTTTTAATCATTTTAGATTTAAATTTGAAGTAAAAATCAGAAAAAAGATGGGGTTTTTTGGTAACGATTAAAGAAGGGTTAGAGCTTACTTGAAAAACATTTTTGGGAATAGCTACACTAGCAATCTGCAGAACTGAAGCATTAATCTTTAACTGGAATTATGTTATTTAATAGACAGAATTTTAAAAGATGTCTTTTAACTCAAGTAATGTGTGCTTTTGTAAATAAAATGATTCAAATTAATGTAAATTTTTGACACCATTTGGTAATTTTTGACGTGAATTTGAAGAAAGTTAGGTATTTTAAAATATAGACCATTAATCAAAATTCCCTCTATTTAAACTAAATAGAATAAGATTTGGAGTAAGCCTGTTCTTAAATTTTGGTAATTAAACTTGAAAAACTTCTCAATTTTGTCATAAAAAGCATGGGAAATTTTGTAAAATATGATATTTTGTTTACTTCTTTTTTGCATCACTGAGCAGTGATGAGATTGAATACAGCAGCTACTGGCTAATGGATTAGTCATAAAAGATCACTAAATGATGTTTCGTTGTGTATATATCAACATTGATCCCCGCTGGACAGAAATATGTTACCTATTAAGCTTATTTGGTATGTTACAAAGGTGCACTATTTCATGTAGTTCAAGGACTAATAACGTCATAATGATGCTGTGGCTCTTCATCAATGAAATAGTGATGTCATACCTTTTGGCAACTTAGCAACAATCAACAACACATTTCATACAGCTGTGATCCTCTGTATGAATTTACCTTGTTTCCCCTAACGATAAAGTAATATTGCTGCTCTTGATTCATATATCCATAATATCAAGTTATGCGTGTTTCCCCATATTTTAAAAAAGTTGTGACCTATTTGGCCTTTAAATAGATCAATATAACTGTGTTACATAAGTTATTCTACAAATTTTGAACATATTGTTTGATAAATGTATTGGTGCTGCTTCTGTGCTGGTCATGACCCAAGGTTTCAGCACAAAAGATACCCAGGCCTACATATTATTGTATTATAGTATCTCATCCTTATGTCCAAGCATAAATGAATGAGGAAGAACTGCAGCAGCAGCAGATACAGTGGAAACAGAGCAAAAACATCAAGTCAACTTGTGCTGACTTTATGAGTTGCCAATCTCTATCGGTTGACTTTAAATAATTAGGGCCATTCTATATGAAGCCACCAGCTGGGCTATGTAGACTTTATCTTCTGAAATAATTGTAATGGCCAATTACTAAAATTGATTTTGCTCAAGGATTCCATATCTCCAGCCAAGTCAGCATTGCTAAAAATATACTGATTTTATTTATTCTGTTTCCAGTTAACTATGAAGTGCCATAGTGCTTTGTTTTGTTGTTCAGATATTAAGTCACAAGTTCATCACTAAATTTTTTTTGGTATTGCGATGAACTTTTTCATTTAACAACAGCATAATCCTGCTAATATCTAAATTCCATTGTTATTTACTCATCTGTTCTGGTCTTGCATATCTCAAGTCATATATAAATTCCATTCTCACTGCCATAAAATCTGTCATGCCTGGGGGGAATTTCTAGACAAGCAAAATTGGCCCATAGTAGAAAAAATTTGATTAACAAGCAATTTAATTGTAATTAGTTTATTACACCTGTAATTTCATTATTCTCAAACTGATTAGTTATTTTTTCCGCATTAGAAATGTTGAAATTTGAGCAGTAAAGGAATTCTGTCTGATAGCTGAATGAAATATTTAGCCCCAAGATAACTGACCAATTTATATTTCTGACACAACAATTTTACAGTTAAGGCCAGGAATAAATAATGTCACTCCTTAAATGTCAGCATGGACTATGAAACCAATATACAGGCATTCTCAATTGCTGATATAGTGCATTTATTAAGATGCTTTACAATAAAAGTTCACCCTTTGCATAAATTGATGGTTTTTCCCCCAATGGATGTTCCTATCTGCTTATGATCCATTATGATCATGACGAATAAGGATGCCACACATGAAAGAAATCTTGACTTGTTTTCTATTGATACCCTCCCATGATAACCCATGGATCAATGGGAAAGTCAATTTCAATATTATTAGATCTGACTCAAAAAGGTCACAAATGGTCCTTGCATGATTTAATTTGGTCATGCTCAGTTGTTATATATATATTTGGTTGCACACAATGCTACACAATATTCAGTCATACCGTACTGTTCCTAATTGCCGCTGCGGGGGACCGAAACATTGCCTCTGAGGGGCCCCGCTAATACATGACTAGCTGACATGCAAAGACCAGGGTTCAAAATTGACTATTTTTTTCAGATTCACAATAGATGTTTAGTAACTAAATGGTCACATCTGATTGCATTTCAAGAATAATTTGATAGTAAGAATAATTGTACAGCTCTGTATTATTCAATATATTTTAGATGGACTAAAAAAAAATGTCAGTCCAGACACAAAGCATGTTAAGTATTGAAGATGATGTGTTATAATCAGTGTTGAGCCCTGCAGTTCCCTCTCTTGACCACATGAATAGAGGACAATTAACCAATTATGTTCACAAGAGACTGGGGTGTGCTACTGGGCACCATATTGTGACCCCATGTGACCCCCACCCAGCATTTCAGGTGTCAGATCTTACACATTTATGCAGACATGAGGAATTGTTTACATTGTAATATCAAATATTAAACAGGTGTTTGTTGCAAACATTACAAGGGGAGTGTGTTTTCTTTGATATGCTTGTGTATTGCAAGTGAACTTGTGAGCGCTGTTTACATATCAATTGCTGAGATAGTAAACCCCTGTGGGATTGTAAGTCTGCAGCTACACTACCCCAGTCACCAAGGCCTGTTCTGCAGATAGGCTTCACACAGGAAGAGGCAGAATTAGGTAGAGGGCAGCTATTAGGGATAATACGGTATTTTCACTGGCCCAAATAATTTATTGAGTCTAACTGCAAATTGGCTTTTGTATCAGACATGCATTACACTGATCAGATCAGATCATGCAGGATTATCAGGTGACCTTGTTTTGTTCTAATGTATTGCTATTTAATTGTGTCTAATGTCTGAACAATTGTCAGATTTGACCAGTTACAAAAATGATAAGCTGTTGCAAAGGTCTGCAATTTATGTCTTCTTTAGGCCAACATGGACAAGCAATGGCTCTTTGTCCCAAAAATTATAAGTCTCATTTTTGTGCAATGTTTGGCTCCATGACTAAGTGTCCCTTATAATGATTGTCAGCCATAACTAGGAATAAACCATATCATGTATAATTCCAAACTGCCAAACATCTGAATTATCTGGATAGGGTTTGTCAGAGTCATCATGATCATCATCTTTGGGATCACTTTCATTTTGTGTTCTTAGTAGCCACTCTTCCCTCATTTCTTTATATTCTGGAATCATTGTGTTCATCACATCCACTAGATCACTGAAGTCCAAGTAACTTCTTGCTGTCTGTGAAACATCAAGCTCATTCAATGCTTTTTTTACATTTCTTGGACCTATGAACTTTCGAACTGACAGTCGGGCCAGGCTTTGTAATGATCGAGGATTAAGTTTGATGTCTGCAAGAAAAGACAGCACTTTCTTCTTCGGGCATACCTTCTTTTTAACATCAAGCCACATTACATCTTTCGGTGGCTGACACCCTGCTTCCCACAGCATGTAAGCAATGGGTAATATGCGATACCCAATTGCTAATTTAAAGGGTGATATAGTCACTGAAAGCTCATCTTCAGTCCAATTAGGCATTAGATCAAAATCCACATCGACTCCATACTGTAACAGTCTCAGCACAGTGAGCACTGCATCATCCACGCTGGCAGTTAAGAAGCTTTGAATTGCACATCCAAGGGGGGTGACCCGAAAAAAATAAGTAGGTTCTCCCATGTTATCTGGATCAGCCCCAAATTTGAGAAGATACTCAGCCTCCTTGAAATGTGCAAATCGACAGGCAATGGTCAGGGGAGTCCCTATCTTATTGCATCTTGTCTCCAGATCTGCGGCAACAGATTCAAGTGTCAGTAGGTATGGCAGACACTCACTGCCCCGCTGGGCAACACTAGTGTGAAGTGCTGGTACCAGGTTCTCAATCTTTTGTGTCACATCTGCTCCTAAATCTTTTAATTTCTTGGCAACATCTAAGGCATCATAGCGGATTGCTAAAAGAAAATGACTTATGTAATCCCACCCCTTGAAAGTCACAGTTTGATTTGGAGGCAAGCCTTTGTCGATCAGAAATGTAACCAGTTTTATATTTTTGGTTGTGATTGCATCGCACAAGAGTGTGTATGTGATGCAAATATCAGCATTCAGCTCATTTACTAACATTTTGACGATAGCAAGATTGTTATACTCTATAGCATTTCTAAGTGCTGAGTATGAGTCATAAGGCAAGTCTTCATTGCCCACTGTCATGGCAGTCTTGGCATTCACATCTCCTCCCATCTGCACCAACTCCCGGATCCACTCCATGTTGTTCTCATGCTTGGCTGCATGTCTCAGTGTGAAGTCTATCACAACCTGCTCATTTTCTTTGCCAACCATGCTCATCAGCAGCTTGGCCAGTCTGGGCATTCCTCGCTCTCCAGCTGTGGCTAGGTATCCCCACTCAGAATAGGATTCATGCATGGCGATTCTCTGCAAGATGGCAGGCTCTTCAGGATCTTCATGCTCAATGTGCCATTCATTGTACAGTTCAAACGTTTGCAAAGCTATTTCTTCATTAGCCTCATGTATGGCAAAATTCAGCACATTCCCTGCATACAGGCTATAGCTGTTGAGAACATCTTTCAAGTTTTCCTTTGCATAATATGCATAATCTAGGAGCATGTCCACTATGTCCATCTTGTGCTTAAAAGGTAAAGTTTTTTTGCGATAAGCAATAGTGATGGCGTTAGAGCCTCGACGCTCCCAAGACTCATCTACATCATCCACGTCTTCCTGCCACCAGAGGACAGATGCTCCTTCCTGCAGCAAGATCTCTACTTTATCCAGATCAATATTTTGAAATTGCTCAATATATGCATGAAGAACAAAAGTAAGAATTGTCTCATGGTAATCGTTGTCACATATGACATCCGAGAGTTTTTCTTCGGTGCCAAACACTAAAGCATTTAGCAATCTAAAAATAAAAGAGAAAAATTGTCAATTTCAATAACAAGGAATGCTACACAAATTTGAAATATCTCCAAATCACATTTGCTGAGCTTATAGCCCAAACAAAGAGTCAGGGTCATTAAAACGAGGTAAAAAGTCTGATTGATGTTACAATTCATTCCCACCTACTCTTTAATATAGGTGAGAATAGCCCATACAAACATTTGTATTTTTTTGCATTTTTTCTCAAACTCTTCATCTAATTTGTTGGATGGGTTTTATAGATTTGAAAGAGAAAAAGCCATTCTTTGTTATGGAATCCTCCTGAATAAAATGACGGAACGCATCCTCCATTGTCAATACCATTAAATGTTTTAGAAATGTGATTGCTTCTCCATTCTGTTTTCTTTTTTTATCACTCTTGATTTTTCCAGGAATCTGTTGTGTAATTTTGGGCATTAAAAAGAGCTCATTGACAAGATTCGATGTTTATGACAAAATTTTACTAATAAACTGTTTGTACAGTGTCCGACAATAATCAGTTGAGAAAATTTCTGACAGTGCAGATGTAGTAAAAATGCTTTGAAAAATATGGAATCGCAGCTCTGTTGTCTTCCACAGGTCTATTGTCATTAGTTGTAACCCACAATCCCCAGTACACAATTGCAGGGGAAAAAAGACTCCTTCATCTGTATTGTCAAAAACAAAAAAACAATAGAAAAAATGTTTCAAATTTCTAAGTTAGTTTTAGCAGGCAAAAATAGACAATAATAACAGTTCCAGTTGGGACTGTAAAAGAGCTTGCAGGTGCCCAGATATGTGGCCCGAATCCGGGCACCAACTGGAAATATGTCATAATTTTAGTATGTGGAACAGGGATCTTCTTAAAGGGGAGACATTTGTGAGACAATGGCTCATCAAAATCACAAATGTCTCATTCTGATCCATTTCTGAGGAGACAATGGACCCATCTGAGTTTTAACATAATTTGTTGTGTTCTTCAAGTACTTCACACTCACCAGTTTGCTTGGAAATTGGATATCGGTAAAACAATGAACAGTGATCGGTGGTTATACATTGGCCAATTGAAAATGCCCTTCAATAACCTTACAGGTTAATTTCATTTAATTCTGAATTGTCTCATCACTTTTAGTCTATAAGGAGACCGAAGTTACATCAATATTTTCTTCTAGCATTATCTCAGGTGTAACATGATCCTCCTGACTATTCCTATATTTAATGTCAAAATAGACCTGAAATCCACCATCTCCAGAAATAACTTGCACTGCCCTTCATATTTACTGGTAAGTCATGACTCAGGAAGAATTTGTTCTCCTGCAAGAGATTTTCAAAAAATCATGTAAACTTTCATTCAATATCACTTGCATGCCTTGTCAGAAAACATTTCTTTGTAGCCATGACGTCATGACTTGGACTCTTCTGAATGACATTCCACGTTGTCAAGAGTAATGTCAGGTGAAAAAACTGAGGAAAAGATGCTACAGATACCACACGGCTCTGTATTTAGAAACATTATGACTAGGAAAGATGATGACACAGTACAACAGTAAATCGCCAGAGGTCAAGTTCATTTAGTGGGGAAATTTAAATATGATGGGCAGTATGTGGTGTTTCTGGAAACAGTGGATTTCAAGTCTATTTTGACGATGAATATAGCACTATACCCAAAGACATCGTCAAAGAAGACTTGAAATCCATTGTTTCCAGAAACATCACACACTGCCCATCCAATTTAAGTCCCGACTCTGTAAGAACTCGATTTCCGGCGACTAACAATCAAAGAATTATGTACTGTTTAAATCAACATAAGATGTCAGCCCTGTTTGAAAATATTTCTTTGTTTTTTCTTGATCTCGGCATCGTTTCGCCATTGTTTACGAGTTTGCGCAATCAGGTGAAAGTGGGTCAGTTTATTCATGGGAGTGACAGCAATGATCTGAAGCTCAACAACGTTGTGGTACGTCTGACGTCATATGATGAATCTCCCTTTGTGTTTCCATGACGTCATCACTTGGACTCTTCAAAATGCCATTTCACGTTGTCACGTGTGATATCGGGTAAAAAACTGAAGAAAAAACACTACAGAATTCACACAGATTTGTATTTTTAGACATTATGACTGGGAACGATAGTGACATGGGTCATAACTGTAACAATCAATCGCCGGAGGTCGAGTTTATTTACTGGGGAAACTTCAATATGATGGGCAGTGCGCCGTGTTTCTAGAAACAGTGGATTTCGTGTCTATTTTACCGATGGCTTTGGGTATAAATGTCTAGCCGGCCTAGGGCCAATATGATAAGAGATATTATAAGAGATATTGGTCGTTGTTTGGGATTCCCTTATTCTATATTTACTGAGCACACCTCAGAGCACACCTCAGTTTTCAGTGAATTTCTCACCCGCTGCACAAACTGGGTCGATCCGGTTTAAATGACCAAGTTGAACCCGTCTAAATGAGAGCTACTTGATTGTCCTACTTTCGTTGGACAATGGCCTGGCTTGTTTTGCACCAAAACGGGAATACTACCGTTCTATCATATGACCATGTGTACTGTCGTGTAAAATGGGGAGAGCTAGGTCAGAGAATTTTGGAAGCACACACAATGGCGCAATAACAAAACAAATGTCAATAGTTGTCCCTCCCATTGAAAAGTACACATCGGAACTGTACAACTTTACCGGAACCAGAACTGTACAACTCCACTCTAATTAATCAGTGACATTGGTCGGAGAGATTCTGTTAGTCATGGCATCCACTCCCTATAACTAGCCCTTTCCTTGGGGTATTTTCTGCTATATTTTACTTGCATTTTAAACATTTTTGAGCAGCTTAGGGCCGGACCCAAGATAAACAAAAGGCAAATTCACTGCTAGAGATTCTCGAGCTATGCATTTGCATGCAATTTGAGTACTCACAAGAGATTCTGATCTGCCATCTTGATTGATCTCTCTCGTTAATTCGTTTAAAAACTGATTGAACTTTAAAATTATACAGCCTGTTTTTCTGGCCAGTGCATTCTGCTACAGCTTGAGAACAAGTTTGGATTATCTTCGGGAAACACAATCTCACTTCACTCAAGGATTGAAGTGATTCAAGCTTTTAAGGAAGTGATTTGCAAGCTCAAAATAACTTTGCATCTCCGCCTCCTAATACATAATAATATCAAAATAACACGAGTATGTCGATGATCGAGACAGCCATTTGTTTGACGTTTACCCTATCTGTTAAAATCTAATTATGTCATTGTGTCTGAAGATAGGGCACCTGAACAAATTAACACGAAAAATCTCGTGAAAAATTTGTCCGTTTGTTATTGTATTATCTCGGAAGTTTACCATTAAGTTATCTGGGATTAATATAAAGAAACAGTGTAAGTATTTGGTGAACATCCAGAGATGTTTTTGCATTCTTCCAACCTGAGGATTACACAGGAATTAATTCCCACGTTCATGTTTGAGCGATAATTAAGCGTTTTTAGGAAGATTGTTGCAGTTCAGCCCCTCGGAGAAGCCTGCCTCATTGTCATATAGGAGGGGGCAGTCATACGGGCACTTTCACACATACGGGGCTTTCACGCCCTGGCAACCCCAATTGGCGTTGAAAACAAATACCCGTCAGCCATTGAAATAGTATACATGTAGTCAAAGTGAACCCCAATATGAAGATTTCATCTTTGTTTTCGCTCGCGTTTGTTTTGCTTTTAGGGCTAGATGTTCGAGGTTTCAAGATGATTTAGCCGTAAGTCAATGGAGCCTACCCCGATTATCGGTCCATGGCGACCATGTTTTGGCTCAATAATTCTGATTACACCGTCAGATGTCGCTTTTGTTTGAGAAGTGATTTGTGAGTGCGTAGTAGAGTAAGAAGATTTGTGGGTTTTTTTGCCTTGGGATTTTGCAAACTTACGCGAGCTTGATTTTTTAAAATCAACACTTGTTCTGTATAAAATCATTAATCTTTATATTTCCTACGTTTAAAAAAATAATTATATTCTACATGTTCCGATGTGCATATCACTAAAATAGAAGCCCAATATGAAGATTTCATCTTTGTTTTCTGTATAAAGTCATTATTCTTTATACTTTCTACGTTTACAAAAATAATTATATTCTACATGTTACGATATGCATATCACTCAAATAATATAAGCCCAATATGAAGATTCCATCTATGTTTTCTATATAGTCATTATTCTTTATATTTTCCACGTTTGCAAAAAATAATTTAATTTGATACCTTCTAATGTGCATATCACTCAAATACAAGACCAGCATGAAAATTTTGTCTTTGTTTTCTGTATGAAGTCATTATTGCAAAAAATAATTTAATTTAATATGTTCCGATGCGCATATCTTTCAAATAGAATCCCAATATGAAGATTTCATCTTTGTTTTCTGTATAAAGTCATTATTCTTTATATTTTCTACGTTTGCAAAAAAAAATTCAATACTGTATGTTTTGATGTGCATATCACTTAAATAGAAGCCCAATATGAATGTTTGCCAAAATAAAACAAAAAACAAAAACAATTCATTCCTACACAGCCCACACTTCAAGGCAGGTTCCATTCAGCCTTTGATGTCTTCTCATTTAGTGGTGTGAAAAAGGATGTCACATTGTAAAAATTCACTGATGCCAATTATCCGCATTCACAGTATTGCATTTCAAAATCCTTGTGCTGTAAGGTCAAACCTGTGATCAAAGGGCATTTTGTCATTGTTTCCACAGCTTTGAGTCATGTCTTCCCTTTTGAGAGAAATGCTTTCACACACATAAGATTTTTTTTATGTAAGTAAGATATTTTTTTTATGTAAGTAAGATATTTTTTTTATAAGTAACATATTTTTTTATGTCTGTAAATATGCGGTAAATATGTCTGGGATCGTGGGAACATGAGAAAAAACAGTCATGAATGTATGTTATAAAAAAATTGTTTTCTATGTTTTGGGTCTGAACATGATAAGATGTCAATGATAGTTCTCAAGATTTCATGACTGCCGTGATTGGGTTACCCAGCTTTACTATGCCTCTTCAATATATATAGGGTGTTAGCCTGATGCAAAGGAGAGTATGATTGGGTACGATATTATATAAGATGTCAATGATGGTTCTTTAGATTTCATATTAATATCTCGGCTAATAATACACTTACAGAAATGATTTATATATATGTCTGAAATGGTGAGAACAAGAGGCAGACAGTTATATATGTATTTTGAAGATTTTACTTTGTTTTGGCCCCGAAAATGACTGCCGTAATTGTGTACGATATGAGATGTCAATGATGGTGCGCTGATTTGTTTTCAACGTATCCAACGTGGTCACTGTGTTGTCAACAGGAAGTGACGTCAGCTCGCCCTCTCCTATACCACTCTGCAGCTCAAAATTTCGTGAAATTTGAGCTTTAGTGTACACCCTTTGCTTGGCTTGATTTTTAACAGGGGTGTCATCAAAGAGGATAAAGGCATTAAAGCCTTGGACCACTTTTACAGTACCCCATACTACACTATCATGCTATACTCGTCAGCGACCAGTTTCCGCCGATGAAGTAGACAGTAGATGAAGTAGACAGTGACTGGCAGTGGCGACAAGGGTCCTCTCCGGCTTAGCCGCTGTAATCGGCGGTAATTGGTAGCGACGGAAAACTGGTCGGGCACAAGTAGTGTGATTGCGGGGGTAACAGGACACTCCGCTCCCTGACACACCGCACCCGTCATTCCGCACCCGAAACTACAACGCACCCAAAACAGATTGACCCCGCAAAATTTACTCAATATTATCAAGCCAAATCTTAATAAAATATTGCTTTTTCTCTTCCTCGTGCAAAAATTAGTACAAATCATTTAGGAAACATAATATTTGGCAAGATTTTGTATGGATGTTGCTCTGCCATTTTGAAAGTCGCGGGAGGAAATAACATAACAAAGGTGAAGCAAAAGTGAACTATAATCAATGCCAAGAAGACAAAACCTTGAGAAAACCTACTAAAATTGTATGAAACATAAAACCAAAATTTGCATCTTGTTTATTTGTCCCAAGAAAGGCTCCCCTTCAGCATTTTTCCCCCCATCTTGAAGTTAGCATTCCAGCTCACGAGATTTCAGAAGCAAGAAATGGCGACCAAAGTTTTGGTTTCTTGTAAATAAAAGACGATTTAACAATGTTCTAGCATCATTAAATGTTAAATTATGGCGACGGATGATAATTAATGATAATTGCAGGTCAGTCAGAGTACAGTCTCTGTTGGGTGCGGATTGTCTCAGGTGCGGTTTGACTCAGGTGCGGTTGTGTGAAGGGTGCGGATTGTCTAGAAAGCATTGCGCGCGGGTTTCCATCTTGTTTTTTTAATGAGTAGATTTTAGTAGTTTTTTGTACACTTCTGATTTAATCGTGCAGTTCAGGTGTGTTGTTTTCAATGAGCAGTATGACGACCCGCAATCGGCCTATAGGCCGATTCGTCAATTGCTGATCCCCATTGAAAAGAACATACCGGAACTGTACAACTTTACCAGAACCAGAACTATACAACTCCTCTATATTTAATCATTGGTCTGAGAGATTGGCAGGGGGCCTATTGTAAACCATAGCCCAGGCCGATTGCAGGAAAGCATTTACATACTATGATCTTGCTACCCACATCTTCAGTGACTGGCAGCCAAATCTGGACATTTTAAAGTTTTTCACTCACTATTTTCACAAGATCTTTCCAAACTGAGTTTAAACTTCTCAGACCTTTAGTAGATCATCTGCTTTGGATCTCCGGAAAGTGAAGTTGAAACATATTCACTAGTAACAGCTATATCGTGATATTGGCATGGGTCACGCATTCAGCAAACCTGCATCTCTGCCTGATGATTCTACAATGTTTGGTCACATGACCACTTCTGATGTAGTTCTACAGTAACAACATCACTCAACTGCCGGTTTCGGACACTTGCCAGTCACTGTGTACAGTTCACAACCCTCCTGCTGTCATTTGAAGTGAGCATATGCAGAACATGTACTCCCTTCTTGCCTTTGAATTCAGGTCATTAAACAAAACAGATTATTTTTTATGCACATAAAGTGGGGAAATATTCAGCTTAAAAACATTTTTGCATGTCCCTTTGAGATATCAAACTGTTATTCACAGTGTGCATGTAATGTACATGGTGAATATTTTACTTGAAAACATGGCCAAAAGTCTTTGTTTACATGGGCAAAAATATATATTATTGACAGCAAGAAACATTACTTTAGAAAGTGGTGTGAAGGGGGAACTCTCTACTGTTTGAACAATAATGGATGAAAGATTGGTGAACTGTATTAGTTTATTCGGCAAAACTAATTGGCATCCTGCTGAAAGACCTGCATCTTGTTCAGAAGATATATATATATAAGGAAATTATACACCAAAAACCTTGGGTAGTTAGGTAAATCTTATAATTGTTCATTGATTCTTGTTGGCAGGATGAGTTTCGGTGGAAATGGATCAGATGAGACAGTGTCAGGGCTGAAGAACAAGTTTGTAAGCGAGGATGACCTCGAGGACCGCAGAAGGAAACGTCAGGAAGAGTGGGAGAAAGTACGCAAAGCAGATGACCCAGAAGGTAAGTTTCTGCTGAATATCAGGTCTGGATATTAACACTGGAGGGTCATTCAAAATATTTCTGCTAGGTATTTCTCCATGAATGATGCAGAACTTTAGAATATCCAATAAGAATTTGGTACATATGATACAACTACTATTTTACATACACATGAAAGTGTCTCCACAGTCATGTATTAATGAATACAACCTGTCAACCTATTTCAGAGGCTCCCGAGGAAGAGTATGATAGTAGGTCATTGTTTGACAGACTGCAGGAACAGAAAGATAAGAAAGATGCTGAATATCAGGAGCAGTTTGCCATGAGTGAGTAACACCTCTGTCCCTATTAGTTTGAAGAGCTTTTTAACTAACAATGAATACCATATAAAGGTTTACTTGGGCATTGATGACATCATCACTTTTAATGAAACATGGCAGCCTTTATTAAGTCTGTTTGTGAATTTGTTTTTCGCCATGGCCATATAAAATTCTGTGTATTGATGTTCCCTGAAGATGGTGTAGAAATGAATGAATTCATTAATTGCTAAGATTTATTTGATGCTGGTCGGGGTTAGACACAATCAAGGTCACTAGAGGCAGTCACTTAACATGAAAAATCAAACCTGTGAAATTCATTTCCATCTTATGTTTTATTAAAGTTCAAGGTCTCCTTGTCCGAAATCCAAAATTTTTTTGCACAAGGACATACCATTGAAATTTTATGGCTGCTTAACATACGCATGTTGCAGGGGGTACGTACTCTACAAACTGTATACATTGATTTTGTTTTGGATAATTCAGAAATCTTATCCAAATTAGTTATATTAATTAAACAAATATAAAGCAAATAAATTAATATAGTGTATATAATGTTCAAACATAGTTAAAACTAAATTTGAACAACCAAGATTTTAAATATATAGAGAAAAAATGTTGAGACGGGAAATAACATTTTGGTATTTCCAGTAATGCTCCTGCTAGCAAAGATTATCACAACAAATCAACTTCAAATGAATCTTAATTCATAATGCTTATCAACTGCAGATAAGGAAAGAATATTTTTGAAAGATATGATATGCAACTGCCAAAGTATTTCACTTCTTATTGTTTTGAAAAATTGATACATTACCTGGGGTATGTACTCTACGCATAAACTAACACAGAAACAGCACTGATTTTCACAACAAAAATGAAATTAAAATGTTTAGGAAACAGATTTTTATTTTGAATTGATTTGCAATTGATATTCCATAAATTGTTAATACTTAGATATCTTATTGAGCATCAAATAAGTCTGTTACAGTGTTGGGTTGGGCTTAATCAAGGTCTGAATGTACACTTGACAGTATTACAATGTAATAAGATATTTTTTTATGTCACCAAACATTTAAGATGTTGCTTATGACAGCAAGCTGAATAATACCTTTTAGATACAAAAAGAAAGAAAAATCATGTGTCATTTTACCATTTCCAAAACAATAAATATTCTAATGTCCTATGCTTATTAAAAAATAACTGTTGTGGAAGTGCATTCTGTGCTGTACCTTTTTGTCAAGTTAAAGCTAACAACTAATATAAAGGATATTCCACAATACCTCAGAAAAAAATGTGTTTTTTAAGGAATTTCTGGTTTTAAACCCTGTGTTAAAAGATTCTAATAATGATTGATTGATTGATTGATTGATTTGATTTTATAGTAGTTTTAGACATGTACAATATAGGTACAAAAATATATTTGACTAATGTTTTATAATGTTGAGAATTGTTAGTGAAATAATTATGGGTTGAAAATGAGTTGTCTTGCCTGTTTGTAGTGTACGTACCCCCTTGTAGAGTATGTACCCCCTTGTTCACAGAGGTGTTAGTGTTGGTCTTGATAGAATTTAATCTCTACACATTTTTGTTCCTCAAAACATCATATGGCATAATATTCACATAACAATGATTTGACTATCTTAAATTATTTATTTGTTTATTCCTTCAAATTATATTGTCAAATGAATGTATTTTTTAATACATTTGTGTTATTAATATTAGAAATGTAGGCAGTCTTTTATTATTGGGGTTTTAAACCAGAAATTCCGTAACAAAACACATATTTTTCAGTGGTATCGTGGAATATGCAATTTGCAGTGATACCATACACCAGACAATCTAAAATAAACTAGAGAAATAATTAGTCAAAATATAACTTATTTGTGCAATGTAACCTTTATATTAATTGTGAAATTTACCTTGACAGAAAGGTACAACACATGATGCACATTCGTAACAGTCGTTTTTTGATAAATTTAGGACGTTAAAATATTCACTGTCTTGGAAGTAATATGCCGATTCATGATTTTTTTTATTTAAAAGATATTATTGAGCTTGTTATCATAAGTTGCATCTTGAATGAATGGTGACGTCCAAAAATATTTTATTGCATTGTAACACTGTCAAGTGTACATTCAGACCTTGATTGTGGCCGACCCATGGTGTGTTTGTGTTTTGGAAGAATTCAAAACTTCTTATGATACCGATAAATATATACTAGGGTGGCTCAAAAAAACGCTTTTTTGGAAATGTTAACCTCCCCGGGTGGATCGGTGTTCCTTTTGGGCTAAAAAAGTCAGGTAATTTTTTTGAAAATTTTTGAAACACTTTTAGGGGTCTCTCACGGCCCCTCAAATTTGACGTATTTTGGCGATTTTACACAAAAACAACAATAAATTGTGATGTATCTGTATTCATTTAATCATGCATATTATGGATGAATCCATTAGAATATTACTTTAAATTAACAACTGTAACAGTTTAAATGTAAACTAAAATTTTTTGAACCACTTTTAGGGGTCTCTCACAGTCCCTCAATTTTGGGAATTTGGGCAAAAAATGACAAAAAGTGGTTTTGTATCAGCTTCAGTTTCATATGCAATGCATACAGTTCTGTGACTAATCTCTCAATATTATGAATATCAATTGTTTTTTGGGCTTTTGGTAATTAATGTCTACAGATTCTGCAGTCTACACATTATTGAGATTGGCTTTTCTCAAGTTAGCCACACGTCCCCTATGGTCACTTCGCACCAAGATGACTGTATCCCGATGCTGAGGATCCCGTGTCATTTGGGCACAATCTTGGACATCTTTAACTGCCCTCTCAGCTGGATCATTGACCACTGATAAGTCTGCACAGAATCTCTTGCAGTGATCATACTCTTCATAATCCGACCACACTGATGGGTGCTCTTGCAGCCATTCTGCTTGTACAGCAAGCAGCTCAAAGAGTAGCCATGACCGCTCTGTGATGAAAGCAGCGAGGGAAGGCATGTCATCTGTAAGTTGAGCAGCAACTGCATTGAAGTGTGGTTGACCTGGTTTGCCTGTTGCAAACACTTGTGGCCGAGGAGTATTGAGCAGCAATACTGCCATGAACTGCTTGTCTTCCACTGGTGTGAGGTCATCAAATAGTGACAGAACTACTAGTTCAGGGCATAAGTACCATAGATGGCGTCGGACACTGGCCAGTGCTGCGGCTGCGATAACTTGGTCATGCTGGCGGTACCTCTGCAGGTCATACCACAGAGTAAGATCATGACGCGGGGCTGCTGTCGCCAGAGGAGCACTGAGGAAGTAGCGGCCATAGAGGTGAACTACATAGCCAACCAATCTTGTGATCTTTCCTTGTTCTGCCGGAGTGAGGGGGAAAACATGTGAGAGCAGAAAGATCTTGAGCAAGTAGATACTCTTGCCCATGAAACGTGCATGATGGTAGGCCCCTGGGCTGTACATCTCAAAGTGCTCAAAGATTTCTCCTCTGCGTATACGAATAGGCTGAAAAGTGTAATGATTAGATTAGATTATGAATAGCTAACATCCCAGTTTAACACAATGATGGCAAAATCTTAAGGTCACCTACATGGCTTTACTAAGTTAAGATATAGATGTAGATGATACAAAATTAAGATACATTTAGTACAGGAAAATATCATTCAGACAAAAACTTACATCTCCCCCAAGGATGACATTGATTAGCTCACACAGCTCTCTATAGTCCCCTCTGGGAAATGTATCTGCTCGTAGCTGGTCTTGAACCCAGGTGAGTGTAGAGCATGCCAACCAGTTCACCTCACTTTGGTATGGGCCTGTTGGGGATGTTTCATCATTTTCCCATTGCCATTTTGCAAATATACCAGGGACTGGAAATTGCCCTCCATTTCTCCTGGCCTCCTGTTTCCTTGCAGTGTACCAGGCTTTGAATCTTTTGAACAGTGGGTCATCCGGACCTCTCGTAGCACCTTGCAGACGGTCATACGGATGTTTTATATGCAGTTCTGCTATATGATGGCGGCAGGCAAGCCACAGTAACGCACGCCCCAACTGGTTTTCAACATGAACTGAGGCTCCCTCTTGAGCTCCTGTATTGCTTGATGTGGTGTCCCACACGGTAGCAATAATGCTATCTCTTGCCTCCCAGGCATCTACACAGTGCA
The DNA here is from genome assembly GCA_949316495.1 of Amphiduros pacificus. Taxonomy (NCBI): domain Eukaryota; kingdom Metazoa; phylum Annelida; class Polychaeta; order Phyllodocida; family Hesionidae; genus Amphiduros; species Amphiduros pacificus. The sequence continues at coordinate 41,736,413 of OX439001.1, read as the reverse complement.
TGGCTGCTGCCGCCAACTGCTCACCAGTTGCTGGTTCTACTACTGGGGCTCCTATAAACTGTGGTTTCACCCCGCTAAGAGGTATACTGAGAACAACTGCATTACAATCTTGGAATACCAATCCTTGCTCATCTAGGAACTGGGTGATCTTCCCATCCCAGTGTAATGCCTTTTTGTAGTCTCTGAACTTGGATATAAACTTCTCTTTTATAACACTACCTTGTTCTATTTGAGCGGACTTGCGGTGGCGTTTGCTGGTGGGCAAGCTTGCCACAAGCTCATCCATGTTCCCTCCAGCAGCATTTATAGTACTGCTAACCATGCCCAAATGTGCCGCACTGGAAAGACCCCACCTTGTTGCTGCGTCAGTTGTAGCAGACAGTAAGCCTTTCCTGCTGACTCCAGGCAATGGGATTATATCAGGCTTTTTTTCCTCTTCCCGCTGGTGTCGCAGTGGTGGAGTGTACACCTCATGATCAGAAACATCTGCTTCAGCTTCTGAGTCTGCTCCTGTGCTGGATTCAGTAACAGTACTGCTGATTGGTCTTTTCAGTCCTGCTTGCTCAATTCGAGCTGCCTCACTGTCCATCCGTGCTTTTGCCTGCTCCTCTCTCTGCTCACGCCTTTTCTGGCGGGCTGTAAGTACCTTGTCTTGCCCAGTCATACTTCCTACCTGAGGCACCTTTTTCTGGTCTTCATAAAACTTCCAGTCATTTTTCCATTCAGGATTTCCAGAAGCTGATAACTTGTGGTATAGATCAGGTGAGGAAATATCAAACAGGTGATTCAATGATTCAGAAAATGACATAAGTGGGTCTTTATTTGGCTTATGGCGTGACCAGTTCTTCATGATGGAACTAAGCTCATCCATCAATGCCTTTAGCTGACCCTGAATTTTATCAATCCTTTTACAGGGAATTGCTGCTCTTTCCCATATCATCAGCAGTTCACCAGCAATAGTACGGGCAACTTCCTTGTCACTGATATCACCTACTGGCGACATTTGCCTATTCATTGTACTTTCATTGCGAAGATGCCAGGCCCTTTGCAAAACTACTCTTCTGGTGGGCAGCTTGGAAGTTGGCATGACTTCCAAGGATTCACCAACTAGAGCTTTCCGGAATTCATTTTGTTTAGTATTCCCACGTTTTAACATTTTGAGAATATACTGCTGCAGACATCTGCAGATCTCCTCACATATGAGAAACTGCCAGTTGTAACATTTATGTGTATTGTTTGATAATTAGGTCAGTAGTACTCAGTACTCAACTACTCATGCAGGAATGTTCAAACACAATTACATTGTATTATATGCTAATAACTAGGTCAGTGCTCAGACTCAGTGCACTTATTATAAAAGGTTATGCCATTGTGCCATGATGGGTAAAATCATAGAATATATTTCACCAATAAACACCCATGTTTAATAATAAGTAGGAAACAATAATAACATATATATTTGTAATAACAGGGTGATAAAATGTGTTTTATACATTCTAAATTTGAAACTTAAGTCATTTTGTTGTGGATTCTGCCATAATATTCACACATATAGAGATTTAAAGAAGGCTGATACAAAACCACTTTTTGTCATTTTTTGCCCAAATTCCCAAAATTGAGGGGCTGTGGGAGACCCCTAAAAATGGTTCAAAAATTTTAGTTTACATTTAAACTGTTACAGTTGTTAATTTAAAGTAATATTCTAATGTTTTCATCCATAATATGCATAAATAAATGAATATTAAATGATACAGATACATCACAATTTATTGTCATTTTTGTGTAAAATCGCCAAAATACGTCAAATTTGAGGGGCCGTGAGAGACCCCTAAAAGTCTTTCAAAAATTTTCAAAAAAATTACCTGACTTTTTTAGCCCAAAAGGAACACCGATCCACCCGGGGAGGTTAACATTTCCAAAAAAGCGTTTTTTTGAGCCACCCTAATATATACCGGTATATGGATTGGAAAAAGTAGGAAGGGGAAGTGGTCATTATGTACAAAAAATTATCTTTTTACTTTGACTTTCAAATTAAGAACAACAACCTCAGGAAATCCAACCTGCTTTTATCATTTTCAGGAAATCAGGTAAAAGGATTAGAAGAAGATGAAGCCGAATTTTTGGACTTTGTCAGCAAAAGACAACAGGAATTAGACAAAGAAAGAAGAGATGAGAATGAACAAATGCTTGAGGAATTCAGGGTAAATTTTGAATTGTAATACTGATGAAACAAAAAGAAGATATTAAAAAAAAGAAATAATTTTTTTTTGATTTATTTATAGTATCACTTGTTTGATGTTAGCACAAACCAATCAGTGATTGAGAAATTGTAATGTTTTCTTAAAGTTTTATTATTGTCTTATGTGCTGGAAATCTTCTAATCTACAGTAATCTTATGAAAACATTCTTTTATATTTTTTTAATCAGAGTGCTCGGGCACAAGAACCTGAAAACAGTGCACAGAAAGACTCAAAGAAAGCAACTAAAGCAGCACCTGTGTTAGCATCACAAGCCAAAAAGTCACAGTCGGCTCTCCTGGCCGGTGCAATCAAGAGGAAAGGGTAAGCTTTGAAACTATTACAGGAAAATTGTGATCTTATTGTATTTTTCCTCAGAAAGATAATTCAATTAATGGGTTCTTTTGTTTTTGCACTTCTATTTTGAATATGATTTGAAAATTTAATTTACAGACCTCAATATTCACATCCGGTTACTTTACTGATAAATGATACACAGGATATCACCAATATATTTGGTATTATTATTTTTTTATGAAATTAAATTAACCTCATCTTACAGATCTGAGGTGGACGATAATGATGATGTGAAAAAGAGTAAATCTACAGGAACAGATGGTAAGCAAGTAACTGATTAATTAAGTTATGCTTCAATAATTTCCTCATTTTTACATCAAAATCACAAAAGCTTTTTGACAGCATAGTTCAATAGTTTGTAGCTATGCTGACTTCATTGAAGTCGCAGAGCTTTAGGAGTGGGGAAAATGTCTGTCCGTCTGTCCATCTGTCAACATTTCTTTAAAAATCTGCTTCTCCAAAACTGCCAGTAATAAATGTATCATATTTTATATAGAGGTGAAGATTCAGATTCCTTGAAATCTTAGTGATGTCACAAATTCCGTACGCAGCATATCTCAGCAACTACCTATAAGAGGAATTTAAAACTTGGTATACAGAAATGTCATAAATCATAGCTGTGTCTCGCCATACTTTTTTTAATCGTGACCTTTGACCTTGACACCTTGACCTTGAATTCAAAATTTGTGTACATGCAACATGGGTGAAAAGTGATTGGACTGGCCTGCAGAGCCCATAGAAAGTTTGGAAGTTGCACAGTTTGGAAGTTGCACAGAGCTATCAGCTCATGGGGTTATGTTTACTTTGTTAACTGTGTTGATTTCAACCAACAAAGCTCAGAAAGTCAGATGGTGGATCGTTTCTGTCCTTCTGTTTGTTCAATCCACAAGCTCTTCTTGGTAGATTTTTGAGATATTCATAGGAAAGTTTCAGTAATGCCAGCATATGAAACCCAGTGATGTGATGGTGACTGAATCGCTTGCAAGATTCATCATTAAAGATATATGGCCTCTCTTTAGTATTCAATTTATCCTGATATTTATTTTTTTCAGGTAGTGGCGATAAAACATCAGCAAAAACCCTGGAGAACCAGACTGCTCAATACGTGGCCATTTTACCTGGAATTGGAAACTATACAGATAGTGATGAAAATTCTGACTCTGACTCTGATGATTCAGATCACATTAATACAGATATGTTCATCAAAACAAAATGCCACATTCAGATACCACACCACCATTGATATTTGAAAAGTGATTTTAATTGTTATCACGTTATTTTAATATAATATGTGAAATGTGAGTATTTAGTGGATTGAAAGAATTGTAAGAAAATTGAGGAATTTGTAGCTCCCTCCCATTGAAAAGCCAGGCTTAAAGAGCACAATTTAAAATGTTATTCTTTATAGATATATCAGATAAATTATGAGAATACATACATCAAAGTCCCCCAAAATCGTATTTAATTTATTGGTATTGTTAGTTCATTATAAATATGATTATTTTGCTTTGGGATATTGAGCAATGCGATAATATTGATATCCAGTTCAAATGTATGTTCACCAAGATTCCAGAATCTAGGAATGAATGGAATGAAACCTCACTCATCACCACATTTTGTGTGCTGGAAATCTTGACAACAAGAACAGCAAATAACAAGGTATTGTTTCTGTTCATCATTGAATGTTAAATAGCAACAGGATTTGAAGATAAGTAAGGTTTTTAATAAGGTAAAGTAGCTATGAAAATAATGTAATATTGCTATGAAGATTATGTTTTCCTTTTTAAGACACTTACTTATCAGTTTGAACAATAAAGTCTGAAATACTTGTATATTAATCATGATGAGTGAATGAATAATGAAAGTTTTATATGATTTATGTTTATGAAATCATTGCTTTATATATATTCAATGGAGCAATTTAACCAGTTTTCCCAGTTAAACACTGATCATAACAATAGAGACAATAAAACTAGAGACACTAATTGAGAATGGAATTATGACAATGCTGATACATCTAAATGGTTTGACATTATATTAAGGTATGAACAAGTGGGAAATTGTACAATATGAAATTATTCTAGAAAAATAAAATTTGAAATTTTAAGATTTAAGTATTTCATTATTTTTACATATTTTAATAAAGGTGATTTTCTTGCAGTGATGAGTACTTGGGTTGTGCCACCTGTTATGAGACATTATAAGGTGTTTTTTTCCTGCAAAGGTGTAGATTGTAGAACTTTGTTGTATTTATTTGTATACTCAGTTATGGATTCTCATATCCTTTATCACCGAAACTGAAGGGATTTGCCACATCAAAATGTCACCATGTTCCTGAATTAATTATTGGGCTTAACCAGATTTAGTTTCACATTATGGTCAAGAAAAAAAGGTTCAATTCTGAAGTGCATTCTTAGCCAAGAAATGACATTATTGGTTTGAATGCATCTTTGTTTAAATTTCTAGTACTGATCAGAATTCCATAGGCCATACCATAGGGCATGCATGTAAACTATCCATAATATATTGCATAGATGACCTAATTGTAGCTTACATAAAGGGAGTACAGTCTGCTGGAATATGGGGATCTTGATAATGGTCAAGAAAAAAAGGTTCGAATCTGAAGTGCATTGAAAAGACCGAACTTTATTAGATGACTCACATTTTAATACTTCCATATCATAACAGATCTTAAAGTGTTATTTTAGACTTACAAATGCAAATGCAAATGTATAAATATGATCATATTTCAAAAGAATTGACATAACCCCACTGACTCCTGGATATTTATGCAGTTTATTAAAAAAATGAAATGAATAACAGGGATTTGAGGTCAAAACTCAAAGGTGAGCTTCAAGTTCCAATGATTTATACTTTTTCCTTAATATAACACATATACCGAGTTATATTTGCCCTACATCTACATCTACATCTACATCTACATCTATAAGTATACTTGGCAAAACCAATTGGCATCCCGCCGAAAGTCCAAGATTGCAGTAGGGTATGCAGCTGGTCTATATACCAGCTGCTTGACACCAGGCTTTACACTCTGGCAAGGGAGTTCCTGAGAGATGCTGCACTTTCTGTTTCCAAGATGGTTAAATGAGCGGTAGGGTTATTCCAGAGTCAGTCACAGTCCAGTCACAGTCCTTGAGAAAAAGCTTTATTTATAAACTTCTTGCCATTTCTATATAGCGATTTCCATGGTTTATTCTTGAAGAAGCTGATTTCATTTTGACATGTTCTGGTAGTTTCAATGCTATTTCACCATATATATAGCCTTGTACATTAAAACCAGCCTCTTAGTCCTCCCTGCTAGTGAATCCCATTTTAGGTCTTCCAAGAATTTTGTTACAGTGCCTGTTTCTCTCTTCCAATTGCCAGATGCAAATCTCACAGCTCATCTTTGCACTGATTCTATTTGGTGTGTATCTTTCTTGAGGTAAGGGTCCAACACACTTGATGCATATTCTAAGTGAGGATGCAAAAGGGGGTACAAGGGTATTGTAGGCAGCCTCTTTTGATATTTCCTGGGCATATGTTGAAATTCCTTCTTACAAAACCCAGTACTTGCTTTGCTTTGTAGACAATGCAGTATCTATGTTCATCCACAGGCCCAATGCATGTTTATATTCTACTTTTATGTCAGGCCATGCAAATCACTATTTTCATGTCGTGTATTTGGGAAAGGTGCTGAACACTTTCATGATTTTAACCCGTGAAGGCTGGATTGGTATTAAAAACCCAGAACCTGATTTAGGGAAATATTCTATCTTCATTGGAACCCTGATTTTGGACTAGCTTAAATTTTGATACCGTCATTTAGAGGATGATCTGGGGGGTGTAATTTCTTACAAATCATTTCTTTGTCTTTTTCTACTTTGTGGCTTTTTAAACTAATTGACATAGTCCATTGATACTACATGGAATATAGACATGTACAACTATCTGGTGTTCACAGATTTAAGTCCAAACAACATCATGTTACAACGTGCTCAGCACCAAAATACAACGTGCTCACAACATAGAAAAAACGTAAAATTATTATAATTGTATGAAAAGATACTGTGCTCTTGATTCACACCATGTCAAGAGTCCTGTGTACACATAGGCATTGTTACTGTCTATGTAGACACCGACAGTCAATGGACCTGGATTAGGATGAAGGTGACAAAACATGCTCTCGACTGTTTCCATTCCTCATGAACCTTTTTTATGCTGTGATGAGAGAGACTGGAATAGCATTCGGAATTCTACCATTTTTGCACACTTCTCCATCTAAAATTTCGCAATCCCAAAGTTATTTTTTTAAGTCCCACCCACTGACTATCCAAAAAGGTTATTGTGATCCCTGTTTTAGGCAGAAATTTAAAAAGCGATACCCTGTTCTAGAGAAAATGATCATTTCAGGTCTCCACACTCCTCTACTTTTTTCTCCCAATCATTTGTTCAACATTTGACATAAAATCAATCAAAGATGATAACTGGATTTGGATCTCAATCAACATTTTTAGTTTTTAGTTTTACGCAACTAATTTTCATGATATTGTGAGATTGGGAAAATCACAGGGGCACATGGCAGTGTTTACTTCTGACGAAATAGGTCATGTCAAAGCGGTTTATAGGTCATTAGACATGCGCCCTTTAGTTTCACTCTGGCAATATGGCGGACGACGAACTTAAGCAGCCGCTTTTGGAAACAGATGATGATTCGTCATTCTTCACTGACCCCCGCCAGAAAATCAAGAAATTGTATGAGAGTGATAAAGTTCTAGGCAGGCGGAGTCAATATACAGGTCGGGGAGATGGTACAATCAACATTAGTGCCAGCACATCAGTACAAAATTTTCAAGATGAAAGCAGAGACCATATTGTAGCCATCTTTGTTGTTGCTTTCGACACCAAACACGGTGAGTTTGACAGTTGTCTGTTTACACATGAATGGGAAACATCATGGTGTTATTACACTACTCTATGGGGAAAACAGTCCCAGTTTAGAAGAGAGAATATTCGAAATTGTTCCGTTTGTTTCTGGCTAAAGTTTAATATTTCAAAATTTTATTCCAATATTTGTTTTGAGTTTTTGTTGACAGCTGTGATCACAAATGAATTGCATTTACAGCAGTAAAGTTAGGCCCTGTCGTGGCTGAGTTAACCTGGCTCCAAATAGAAATCTGCCCCAATTATTCTTTATTGGGTGATAACTCAAAATCTGGGCGAGGAAGCTAGAACTGCACACAAATGGAAATGCACAAAAAGCTATAAAATCCAATCTTCGGTGAGCTTCGGTGAGCTTCGGTGAGTCGCAATCATTAAAAAACAAGATGGTAATCAGCAATTGGACTATTTGACTCTAAATGTCTTTACAAACCCTTGGTAGCCACAACAACTCTTTATGAACTATCAGAAACATTTGTGACCAATCATATAATGACCTCCTTCAAAAGCTTCTTTTAACAAATTTATTATATTGATTTCAGATTTTCCCTTTTAATTTGCCATTTGACAGGTGTGAGATTTTCAGAATTTTAAACCAACAGCATGGTTGCAAATCAGTCTTACCTGTGATGTTTACTCAATTTCACAATTAGTTTGTCCCTGAACTTGAGTTTTAGTCACTTGTGACCCTTCTTTTCATTATTAAAGAAAAAGATCTGTTGCAAACATTATCTTGCAAATGCATCTACATCAATACAAATAACAGAATTTCAGCAGGAACCAAACAAGACCTTTCATGTGGTTGGCATATTTGTCCTAAAATTCAAACGGTTATCAATCATTCCACCTCATTACCACCCTGTCTTCTGACAACTTTTGTGAGTCAGCTCTTTGACATCATAGGCTGTCCTTAACCCTAGGGACCCATGTGAGGTGCAAAGGCTGAGAGAAAGGTGTGAGGCAGAGTGTCCATCTACAGTTCAAACCTTGCAGTGAGGACCATACATGCACACTTTTGAAACCCACTCATGAACCTTGTAACTATTACGTATAATGTGTTCAATCAAACACATGAAAATTTTTGATAAACATAATGTAATCTTTATTTATACCCATAATCCATCATCAAAATAGACTTGAAATCCACTGTTTCCAGAAATACCTTACTCTGCCCTTCATATTTAAGCCACAACTCTGGTAGAACTCGACCTCCAGCAACTAACAATTATGCCCCTTTAAGCCAACATATTAAAAATAATTCTTTGTTTCATCTTGATCTCAGCATCATTTCGCCAAGTTTGCACAATCAGGTGAAAGTGGGTCAGTTTATATGTGGGAGTGACAGCAACAATCTGGAAGCTCCACAACGTAGTTGCACTTCTGATGTCATATGGGGTTTCTCCCTGTTTGTAGCCATGACTTCATGACTTGGACTCTTCTAAATGCCATTTCATGTAGTTAATATTGGATAAAAAAACTTGAGAAAGGACATTACAGATAACCCTCGTATTTAGATACACTTTGACTGGAAAAGACGGTGAAATGGGTCAAAACTGCAAAAGTCAATCGCCGGAGGTCGATTTCATTTCGTAAGGAAACTTCAATATGATGGGCAGTGTGTGGTGTTTCTGAATATAGGTGATTTCAAGTCTATTTTGACGATGGATATTGGTATAGATACTAAGTAGCTTTATGATTGTCAAAGCATAATGGAATTCCATTTCCCATTTTTTGACATAATTCACACCTGATAAAGGATCATTTGAACAAAAGAACACAAAATCTGTTTTACAGATTTTTTTTTTCATGATCAAAATGACACTTGTAACATTGAATGGTGGTTTGCACTTTTTTGCACCTTCAATAAATGTTGCCATCATCCATCATTTTCAGGAAATATTATAGAATGGTGTATGCCAGAGGAATTTGATCTGGAAGGGGTGGAATTCAAAGCAATGGCTAGTGGTTCTCACACACTGATGAGGGACTTTGTGTAAGTTCATTATTACATACACAGTGATAGAAACAGATTTTCAGTAGTACTAGCCAACTGGTGATTTTTGGCGAGTGAATGATTAAATTTAGCGAGAAAAAGGTAATTTAGTACTATCCAAATGGATTTACTACTCGCCTTGGCTAATTGACGAGTGCTTGTTTCTATCACTGCATACATGTGTGATTGAAATTTTGATTCAATATTTCGAAATTTGATCTAGTGTATTTTTTTGAAAGTTTTTACATAATATTATTTGCAGTCATGCATTGTGTGGATTTAATTTCAACTTGGTATTTATGTGACTATATATGTTTTTGTGCGGTAATTCATGACAGGTATTTCCGTAAAGATAACCTCTACGGGTTGGCATGTTTTGAGAACATGCCAGTCGAGAGTGAGATTGAGCGCGGAGCACGAATGAAGTCAGTTGGAATCCTCGCCACATCTTATACCCTGCTCTACAGACACATGCAGTTCCTGGAGATGCAAGTCAGGTAAGGCTCTATCTATCTCTTATGTAGCATCTGACAAGATTTCCTCTTTATACCTTCTATAATAGAGCATGAGATGGATGTTTCATTCAATGTATTTAAACATTTAAAAATAACTTTTTAGTGCACTTTTCTTTTGTTGATGTTAGCTCTTGTTAATATTTAAAATCTAACAGTATTCTGAATATTTGCTTTTTAGATTTTTAGTTTACTTTGCCTAAGTAATAGATTGTGATGTATGTTGAATGGGGTATCAATTGTGCAAAATATTTTTTCAATATTTTGATGATAGTTGTATGTTCAAACAATAGAATTGTGTTATTCATATCTATATTTATTCAAATCATTATTCTCAACTTTGAATAAATACAAGACATTTGATTGCACTGCATGTTTGTGTTGTGTATGTAGTTTTTGTGTTATAGTTCTATATTGTTAAATTTAAAGGCATTTATTGGAAAACCGAGATTCCACTCTTTCAAATGGATACTCACAAGACAGGTTTGTTCACATGTGTTCACTCATTGCTTATTTGGAAAATATAATTAATTGGGATTAATTATTTTTGAAGTTAACCATTAATTTAACCATGAAAGAAAAGTGTTATAGATACCGGTAGATCCTTTTTAAATTGAAATGCAATAGACCAAAAATAATGATTATGGTTAATTTTATAGGCATCAGTTAGAGATTCCTGGGAAATATAGTCAGCTGAAAGCATTTTATGATGACAAAAAGGGTACGCTCGGTCCCAGCAGCTCTTCTCTCAGTCTTGGTGCCCATAGTATGTCAGGAACCAGTCCTATATCATCACCAATATTAGAAATATTACCCGAACTCAAGGTAAGTAAACACATATTGATACAGTGAGTCAGAAACTGGCATTGCTCATACATTGAAATTAAAGATATTGTGGATCAATTTTGGAAACAAAATGTTCTGTTGACAGTTGTATTGCAGTTATAAATATATATTTGGTTTCTTGACCTTTTTCAGACTGTTTAGATACTGTAATTAATTGTTAACAGCAGATATCTCTTCCTAGAATAGCACAGTGTACTGGAAACCATGCATGATAGTTAAATCATTATGTACGCAAATATAGGCATGAAAATGAATTTATAATGATTTTTTTTAAAGCTAGACACAACAATGAATTCTTTGCATTTTTTGTTTAAGATCACTCACCCGGCAGGATGCTTTTCGCAATTTATGAAATTTTTCGGAGAGAGGATATTTACTTTATGGAAATATGCATTATTACAGAAGAGAATTTTGTTTTTCTCACCACCACCAATAGGAGTTGTATGTTATAGAGGTAAGGTTCATTCTCAATTTTATATGATGGAGTATTCTACACCTTGTAGAACCTTGTAGAATTCACAAGGTTTACCATGTACAAAATCTGATATAGATTAAGCACAATATAAATTAGTTGCACTATACACATTAAAAGCAATAATTGTAATATCAGTAATTTGCCCTTATCCCAAACAAATTGGATATATGCAAGTGAACAGTTTTTTTTTAAATGAAGAAGTATTTTCCAACCACTTCAGTCAGATCAGAATACTTACCGGTAATATTATGTACATATAATAAACCAGATTTACATTGCTCAGTATCGGCAATAGAAGTTTCATCTATATGTATGGTTCAAATCTTCTCTAAATTACTTCAGTAAAATACCATAGTGGAAATGTCCTTATTATTCATTTCAGTGTATTGTTGCTGCACACTGGGGAACCACAACCTGGAAAACTCATTAAGTCACCGAGATATAACACCTTACTTCTATGTGAATGTTGCAGACATTGACACCCTGGACAGTGAAATGTCCTATATAGCATGCAAGTACACAATGTGTATTTTATTCTACTCTGAATATTTCACAAGTGGGAAGTGCCAAAAAGTATATAAATTTGGACTAAAATGTTCACATTTTTGGCAAACTTAACACTATTCTTATTTTCTTTGTGGATGCATTGGTTTTGTTTCATTTGAAAAATGATCAGGAGCTGCATTTTCCTGAAATATTACACTACATACAATGCTTGTACAACAGATCATGTGAAATAAAAAGATTATTTTTCACAAACCATAAGCTTTCGATTTTTTGCCTTGAGCCGGTTTGTGTAGTGATAAGAGTTATATGGTTTATAAACAGGTACAACAGAGAAGATATTTGAAACCAAAACCCATCTGTATGATGTGTATGTAGACAACCAGAATGTTACTACCCCATCCCAGGTGCTACAGGATTTACTGCGGGTCAGTGATGCTGATAGAGACAAATTCCTAAAACTGACTAACCAAAGGTGAGTGGCTTTAACTATATGAACACATTTATCTTTGTCCTAAAGACTTACAGACCTTTAAATGAAGCAATAGTTCTTAATTCATTGAAAAAATGAACTTGAATTCTTTTACTCCTATTGATCAATTTTATGATTGAGATTGTTTCAGAATGAGATATAACCTTGTCTCTGATTGCTCCATCTGCCATGTAAAAGAATCAAGGCAGTTATGCATAAAAAACTCTTGAAAGTTTTGTTTGTGGACTTTCATGTGTCAGTTTACCATTATACCAATAATGAACAAATATTGGCAATTAAACTTAATGAGTATTAAATAATACCCAAATCAATTCAGTTATTCATCTTTGATATCTTTCTGATTTAATTTGATGTAAAAGAAAGAAGTATCTTCTGAAAAATGGATCCTTGTTTAAGTCACAAGTTTGAATACATCTCAGCTCCAGTTCGAGGCACTATTTTCTTGCAAGTTTTAGTTTTATGGCTCATAATCATGATAATAACTTGAGCAGGGTCCCATGCAAAATAGTTTGTCACTCTAGCTAATGATTATTTTAAGATAATGATTATTCCTTGAAGATGTTAAATATTTGTCCACTTTCAGGTCAGCTTTGCTGTATGAAGCTGAGGAAATGGGAGAGGAAGGAATTGATGAAGAGGACATGTTTACAACGTAAATATTTACCACCTTCTGTGTCAATTTACTTTTATTGTAATACTTTAGATAGAGATTTATTTGAAGGCCTATGATGAGATTTTACAGGTGGAAGACCCAGATCTGATAATGATAAATAATGAGTGGTGCTCACAGGGCACGGTATAAATATTTAACTTTGGAACAGATCTCAGTGATTTGAAAATAAAGAATAATTCTAAAAAGGGGAATAAGGGTCATAGTATTTGACCTGTAGCATATTCAATCTGTTCAACAGTTCCATTGTTTTATGGTTTGCTCAAAGGTAAAGGTTCTCACTCATCAATTTAAAATTATACAACTGATGATTAATTTTTAGTCTTGAGGTTAAAACTCTACACTATTAAAGAAAAACACTAGTAAAGCAGGAAAGAACTTTTTAAAAATGTCTTGACTTTTCTGATATGTGACAGAGAATATTTCCATTGCAGATTCTTCCGTGAGCAAAACAATCGACTTTTCCAGACATTACTTGATGTTTCGCAATCAATGGATCGCCAGTTGACTTCAGAGCATATGAAAAGCATGGGCTTAGATCCAATTGGTGATAGAGCATTCTTGATGGAACTAGTAGAAAACTATGGCATAGATGTAATGTTAATGGTTGACAACCCGTGTTGCCCCAGATAGATATAATACATAACAGAATGGATAGAGGTGCTGTTGCTAGTCCTTAGATTATAGCCGGTAATTGTATATATCCCCCCCAAAAAAATGGCAAAGAAATAACCATAAAACTTCTATATTATATATTATCTGAGGAAGGGAGTCTGATGTTTATATTTTCAATATATTACATGAGACATTTAACCATTATAATATGTCTTTTTGCACAGTATAAATACTAGAATTCAGGAATGAATTTCTTGTTTCCATCCACCCATATTTCAAGAAATGAATTAAGAAGTGAATGTTGGATACTGAATTAGTTAATATTGTGAAATAATGAATGTTTGGTGTAAAGCCTGTAAGGTGTGATAATCAGGGCAGATACATGACACAAGAAATAAGTAAGATATTATGAAGACTTTTCTAATATTTCTGAACCACCATCATACTGGCTGCCATCACTCAATATTGACATGTTCATAGCTATTAGTATTAGACTCCTGAGACGTGGGATTGTCTAAATAATGTTCCACACTGGGTTTACAGTGATTCATTGCAGTTTCCATTGCTGTATAAAATGAGTCCTATAAACTATGCAAGGTTTTTCGCATTAATTTTGGTCAAATGGTACTGTACAATAATGTTTGTTCAAATGACTTCTGATCTTCTTTATGAATAAATTTTATATTGCTACAGTGTGTAAATAACCCAAATATATCTCACCAAAGAAAATTAAAAATCAAAGGGAATTTCATTGTTCTCAAGAGGAAAAAAAATCATTATTTCTGAATTATCAAGAAAAGTATATTATTTGCATCATCCATGAATGCTAGATGGTAAATAATTACTGGTATCTCGTCATTTCATTGTTTTGTCAGAAGAAGGCTATCCCTATCCAACACAATCAGATATATTTAAATAAAAAATCACCATTGGGTTTTACTAATTTCTTCAGAATTTTAGATTTGTGGGAATATTTCATTTTGATTTCTATGATTGAAAAAAACTTATATTTATAAGTCCAGCCAATACTATACTTACACTCAAAATATAACCTGGTTCAGATCTTATAAGATCTGTTTTTCAATTGCTCATCACACAGAAATATAAAATGTAGTAGATAAAATTGTATACTGTAAAATAATACTTTATCCAAAGATACTTACTGTATAAATGTATATTATCAATACCTCATAAGAATACCTTGCAAGTCCAGTATGGGTTAGCTTCTTTCCCTCACGCTGAACGTGACAGGATGTAACACACATGGCTAATTATCATACCACATGTGGTTTATGCAGTCAACAGCCACAATGGGGTACAGAAGGGGATTAGCACAAGGTGAAACATCATAATGATTGATTGTATGTTCTAGCTTGTTTTATGTAATCAGCAAACGAGAAAAAAATTAATTATAGCAATAAATATATAAATGTATTGCTATAATTTAAGAGGTCCTTAAATTATAGTAAGATATATATAAATTACATTTTTTATTAATAGTTAACCAATATTGTCATAACAAATTATAAGAGAGGAGATATTTGTTTTTGTAGCAGATATTATAGTTCACAATATCCAGATTTACACTTTATTTCTTCTATATTGTATAATCTGATATCAAAACTTTAATTAAGAATAAGATTGGACTGTTTGTTACAAGGAAAATGTGGCAATGTCTACGCGATACTAAGCATACAAAGAACCATAAATTGCATGAATATAAAAATTATCTTCTTGTTAATCAATTTAAATAAGTATTAGAAAGATTCATCTCACCTTTTGTTCAAAACTACGCCGAGCAAGAACATCTTTTAGCTTTAACTTTACACTTGTATTCATATTCCTTGACATGTGCTCCTAGCTGGTCAGCTCAGCAGATATAATATTGCCCTGTTTCACCCCAACCTGGCCTCTTTCAGGGTGCAACACACATCCTCATGGGACTGTCACCATGACTACGGCCAACTGACCCCAGTTATCTTTGGATACAAGTGCATCTAAGAATAGCCAGCTGAATTGCCTATCCTCGCTTTTGACACTCAGAAGACCATGCAATTTCTCAGAGGCAAACCTTTTCTTACAAAACTTATCAAAACACACTTAAAAACATCACAAATGAATTTTATTACTCCCAAGGTCCAAGAAAACATATTAAGGATATATCTCATCCAAAAATAAAAACAAATATCATTTTGGAAAGTATACTTTTGAAGCTGAAAACATATAGCTCCTGTATATGTGTATGTGGGACTTGCAAGGTATTCTTATGAGGTATTGATATTATTATATCAACTTCTTCCTGATGTAAGATTTTTAAAAGCTTTTTAAAACTAGCTGATATATTTTTTTCATTAATAGTTATTATTTTCAATGTCGATGGAATCTCTATCATGCCTCTGCTGCTTGCTGATTCCTGTTCAAGAATTTAGTGGAATCATTATTTCTAATTAACTCAATTGAAGGGGGCTGTTAAAATATAAATAAAATACGAAAAAGTTAACTCCAATGTTGCGAATGTATCTATTGTACATTTTCATATAATTTCACAACATAAAATGTTTCATTCAGATATTTGGGCAGTGGGTTGTGAAAACAATGTCTGTACTTTGCAAATTTGATTGCTTTAGATAAAGCAATGTCATTATTTGAATCTTTGGATGGGAACATTTACCAGAGTCTGGGGTATTATTAGACCATAGCAGACCTTCCCCATTTGCATATCCTGCGTGAAGAATAAGGATGTGGTTATTGTGTAATAAATACTGTCCTTACTGTTAGTTTATTGATGGTTTCAACATCTTAACACACACACACACAATTTAATCAAACTATTTTAATTCAGTTTGACTCATTCAGAGTGCTCAAAACTGGCAGGCCAGTGACATGACTTATTTGTATATGTTGAATCCTTAAATATATTTTGAGTATTAAAGTTTATCTTAAATTTTAGAATGATAGCGTTTCATATTGTATTCATGAATTTGCTAAGATTTATGTTAGAGAACTTTGAATTGAAAATATTGCTATTTACACATACAGGGTTGTTATGACAAATGCTATGATTACATGGGATTAATACATCATACCCCTTTTTGATTCTTTATAATTTTGGTTGTGGTACGAGTGACTAACAACAGTCACTGAATGAAAAAATGGAAATAGAAATTTGTTATATTTGTTAAGATTCCATTTAACTGTCCATTTATTTATTTGAAACTGCAAAATATGTGTGAACAAATGTGCAATACTTGAATCGGATGAAATGAACTATAAGCATTTAATGTTTTATTTGAACTACACTCTTAATGTCTTATTTTGTTCTTGAAATATGTACTTCAAAGCTAAGTACCATTTTATAGTCGAGTGTGGAGTATTTGCAATTTTAAAGTAGAATACTAACTTAATAGTATGTTGGTTTTTTTTGGTTATATTGTTCAGTACCTTTCTGTAGTGTATTATGTGATGTACAGTATTTTGATAAATTAAAATAGAGATGAATGAAGGTTTACTTTAGGGCTGCTCCACTTAATTGAAAAATTGAAAAATTCTATATGATTATATTTAATGTAAATTGAAGTCTGCTGTGAATATGTAAACTCTCTTCCAACACCATTGAATGAATTTACATTGTGATGTATAATCTTGAATAAACAAGTGTTATATTATATATTTTGTGCAGCAAAACTTTTATTTTAGATAGCAAGAAATTGTCAATGTCCATCAAGAAGATCAAAAGATCCATTATTACCTTGTCTTGCCATGACTTATCTCGAGATGTTTGATGGAACCAGTTATCTCTTTGTTACTTGTTATTATAATTGGCAGTTGAACCATAGCTTCTCCCTTGCCATACTTGGCAGTTTTTTAAGTGATTTATACATCTATAATTTCAATTACATTTGAAATACTTAAGGATGAACAAATATTACTTTAAAAAGAAAGAAGGCATTGATACCATAGTACTAAGTGTCAGAATAATTACTATCTTTTTAGCTGCATTTCAACCTTAAATGTACTTTTGCTGCATTCAACTTACTGTTGACTACACAAAAAAGGGCGAGCAAATGAAAAGCAAGTGCAAATAAACACAAAGCAATGTGAATAATTGCAAAACAAGGGGGGATAAATGCAAAACAAGGGTGATAAGACAAAGGTAAATTTTTTTGTCATTCTGTCAGTCAACTTTTACTGAAACTACTGGCTGGAGTTCTTGGCAATTAGTAGGAAAGATGTGGTATTTTCAGGGGACCAATTTATAGGCTTAGATTTATTTCCATTTTGTATTTTTTTTTTCAAAAATCTAATGGCTTTCATCAAGTTGTCAAGTAGGCTGCCATTTTGAATAACATACAAATATTAGCCACTGAGAATTGAGATAACAAGTTGGGGCCCATACTGAGATTATTCTGTTTGAAATTTATTTGTTTGAGATCAGATATTTATATACAATTTAGATTTGCATTTTAATGATGATGTGTTGCAAATATTTGTATCTCCTCAAAGTTTTGTGAGACAAGAGTAACACAAAATTGAATTTGATCATTTTGATTTTTGTTCTGTTATAATTTTGTGTTTTTCCATTACTTTTTGGCTTGTTTGATTAACTATTTCTTAATTTGTTTTTTGCTTTGTTTGTTGAATTTTTGGCCATCCGTGTTACATGTGGAGCACCTCTGTTTAAATCACAACTTTTTTCTGTGTAAAATTCCCTAAGAGGGCCTCCAAAATTGAAAGTGAAACGGGTAGATGTGGTTCAGTTTGTAATGGGACATGTGTTTTACCTCACTAATTTAATATCGCCCAGGTCATCAGGCTCAGCTGTGTGTGTGTCAGGGGGTGCAACTAGTCTGACAGTTGTGTGCTCTCCTCAGTAGAACTAAATTTAAGGGCTTACCAATTTGACAAGGTTATCAGGGCCGATAGCCAATAACTCACACGAAACAATATGGGCTTATTTGGAAAAATTGTAAGTATAGCACCTGCTACCTGGGGGGGAAAATTCGTGTGCTTTAGTTTCATGTTTTCCAACACCTGAGTCTGAGAGCAATTCTTGTGCCTGACCATATCGGCGGGATGCCAATTGGTTTTACCGAGTAAACTTATAGATGTAGAGACCAGTTTTCCGTCGCTACCAATTACCGCCGATTACAGCGGCCAAGCTGGAGAGGACCCTTGTAGCCGCTGGCAGTCACGGTCTATACCCAAAGACATCGGCAAAATAGACTTGAAATCCACTACTCGTAAGGGACCAGTTTTCCGTCGCTACCAATAACCGCCGATTGCAGCGGCTAAGCTGGATAGGGCCCTTGTCGCTGCTGCCAGTCACAGTCTACTTCATCGGCGGTAGCTGGTCCAGCGCGAGTATTTCTAGAAACACCTTGCACTGCCCTTCATATTTAAGCCACGATTCTGGTACAACTCGACCTCTGGCAACTAGCAATCAAACAATTATGTACCCTTTAAATCAACATAAGATGTCTGTCCTGTTTGAAAATATTTCTTTATTTTTTCTTGATCTCAGCATCGTTTCGCCATTGTTTATGAGTTTGCGCAATTGGGTGAAAGAGGGTCAGTCTAATTATAGGAATGACAGCAACGATCAGGAGCTCAACAACGCAGTGGTGCTTCTGACGTCATATGAAGTTTCTCCCTTTGTGTTTCCATGACGTCATCACTTGGACTCTTCACGTTGTCAAGCGTAACGTCGGGTAAAAAAACTGAGGAAAAACGCTACAGATAGCACCAATTTCTGTATTTTTCAAACATTATGACTGGGAAAGATGATGACACGGTAAGTAAGTACAACAGTCAATTGCCGGAGGTTTATTTACTGGGGAAACTTCAATATGATGGGCAGTGCGTGGTATTTCTAGAAACAGCAAATTTCAAGTCTGTTTTGCTGATATCTTTGGGTATAATTCATCGGCGGAAACTGGTCGCTGACGAGTACAATTATTTATTATGGCTCTCAGACCCAAGACATCTCTGAGAGCATTGTTCTGGGGTTGGCATGAAAATTAATCATTAGGGACATTATGATAATCCGACCATAGGCCCCCTGCCAATCTCTCCGACCAATGATTAAATATAGTGGAGTTGTACAGTTCTGGTTCCGGTAAAGTTGTACAGTTCCGGTGTGTACTTTTCAATGGGGAAAAAAAAACAACATTGTGATCGGCAATCGGCCTATGACGCAAGCAGTATCAATGACATGGACTAGCACTAATTATATTCACATTATTATATAATCCCTAAAATCCAATGCCGTAGTTAAACTCCAAATTTCCAGTGTTAATATTTGTCTCTATGCAGGAATTTTTTGGATATGCGCGATCACGACAATCTTACGATTCGATCAGTGCAGATAGATAGTCTGTAAAACAAAGAATTAACAAGTTATTGAAAAATTAAGCGAGACCTTAATGAAATGTATCTGATCACCATTTTCACACCATTCTGTAAACATGGTAATGATGTCAGAGTCAGACTCCCTGAAACATGAACTTTTGACCCCAGTCATTTATTGAGAATAGGCTGATTGCGGGTAGCCATACTGCCCCATCGAAAACAACACACCGGAACTGCACAATTAAAATCGAAAATGGACAAAAAACTCTCTAAAATCTTATCATTGAAAAAAACAAATTGGAAACCTGCAACCCCACTATATTGATTAACCATGGTTATAAATTTTATAAATTTACTAATAGTATGCATTTACACTAGTCCAGATAATAAAATTGTTTTGGACTGCCAAACAACCAAATTAAAATAGGTTCATGCTTTAAGGGTTAACAATGATATGCAGAGTAAGATAACTTTGCCATGTTCTTCTATCATCTATTAATGTGAATTGATACTATTGTGAAGAAAGAATGTCAAAGTTTGAATTCGGATGTCAACACAGCAAAGCAATTTTCATTAATGTGTTGTAACAATCAGATTTTTAAATGTTCCTTTCATTTTGATAAATACAATACTGTGAAAATCATCAGGAACTGAAATGCAGGCTAATTTACCTTTGTTGTTGGCATCTTCAAGCAGTTTTGCATTCAACTACCCATCTGCCTTCTAATTCTTATGGTTTATGACTAAGTTTGCTGGAGTGTTCGCCAGTTGTTTATACAATTGAAAACATTTATGCAATAAATTAATGATGGAAATGAATCTTACATTAACACAGATTCAGAAAGAATTTTCACCAGAGTTTTGCACCAGATACATGTATTAGCCATTTAAATTGTTAGGTATATGTTCACTAATGACAGACAGAATGTAACTTTTTTTTGATATCTTCATATTGGGGGCGATATGCATGTCACAGCATCTATAAGTGAATTATTTTTTTGTGGTTTTTTTTTGCAAAAGTAAAAGAAATAAAAGTAATGACTTCATACAGAAAAAACAAAGATGAAATCTTTATATTGGGGTTTTATTTTTGCTTTTTGGAGCTCAGACGCATCTGCGAAGAAACTATTAAAACATGGAAACCACAAAGCCGATGATTTCAAGATTTAAGATATTAAAACTTTGAGTAAGTTGACCGCAAGGTTAACCTTCAGCATATTATAAGTAGTTTCCAATATGATGCTGTACTAAATGAATTTGTTTAAACTATTGAGGCTTCTAATCCAATGTTTTCCAAGTTTAGTCTAAAAAATTTTTTTATTGATTTAAAGCTGCATCAAAACATTTGTGTTCTTTTGGCCAAAAAATTTGTTTTTCAAAATATCTCTGTTGAATGCTTCCTTTTAATGACTATGACCTTTCACTTTTCAGGCTGTCTTTGCAGTGGGTCTTTATGCTGGAATATTCATAGACCAAAATTACACGGTTTGTAAAAAATATGTTATTTCCTGCAAAAAGTCCAAGCATTAGCATATTTATGAATCCATACATTTTAAGATTGTCAATCAATATATCCATTAAATATTTCATTTTGTTAATCGGGTATTCAGAGTTTGTCTATTAAATTTTATTTTTTTTATGTAATTAATATGCTAATACACTTTTGAAAAAAAAATTTCAGGTTCCAAAAGTAGGTGATCCACAACAATTATGGAAGGAAGTGAATGAATGGATTGAGCAATACAAAAAAGACAACAAAAAGGATTAATATTCCATGTATTTTATCTAAATATATATAATGACATTAATAAGTTATAATTGCACATTAATCGTGACCAACTTGAACACAACAGACATTCATTGCAAAAATAAATGATGTTACCAATCTGAAATTTGCCACTGTGAAGGGAATTACTTTTTCTGCTGTGCTACTACTTTTTATACTCTTTATATATTTGCAAATTAAATGATTCTCATTAAAAAAATAGGGCCAAGTTTTAGTGACATTCACATTTACCATTGTTATTTCTGTGTAATTATGCAAAACAATAAATCTGAAGTTTCTGATAATTTACAAAACACATTTTTAATGTGAAAGGTGAAGAACAAATTGGTTTGAAACGGGTTTTTGTGCATTTTGCAACATCAGTATACTATTAATACAATTAAGTCCAATGGTCATTGATATGTGTTAATTCTTATATACAGGTTGTATATAAAATGTGTGATGTACATTATTGTAAATAGTATAAAATATCAATAAAAGTGATAAAACCCTATCATATTATAAATCAATACAGTGTTTCAGGTTAAATTGTGATTGAGATGAAAGAGCATGATTTGTCTCCTCCACGTTTTGTATAATATTAAAAATATATATATATTTCAGTGAAACTTGGACAGAAATATATTGATGGTTTGGTTTAACTCCCTTAATACAGAAATAAAAGAATTAATTTAAGTGAATCTAATTTTTGTTGGTTAGATCATCACTTATTAGTATATTGAATTCTGAGACCAGTGTCATTGAAGTTATTCGAAGAGTAACAAAATATTTGTCTTAATTAACAATGATATATATATTATCTTATTTTTGAGATGGTGTTATAATGATACACGGTTGCTTGACAATATTATAAAGTCACATAAACACCATTATATATTAATCCGTACTTTAAGACAACTTTATTAATAACTTGACAGATCCGTAGCTGCTCCTGACCCTGTTGTCAATTACCGGTAATATTTTTTTCTCAGATGTTTAATTATTTGTCTCATTTATTCTGAGAAAGCCATCAATGTGATTGTCACGATGTTGAAATATAGAAACGTGGTGAGCACATCTTCCTGCCATTGATACTATGGACGCTTCTTGTAATCATCTGTTAGCTGCTGAGTTGGCATCACTTTGCTTACAAATTTCGTTTTGTCCCTTTATAATTTTTTTTTTTCATAAAGGCAATCAACATATAGGAAGAATTTTAAGATTTATTTGTAAGTTACATCTTTATTGATCTTGTTATATATATATATCTAATGCTATTTTCCAAAGCTGTTGAATTCTGATTGATTTGCAACTTAAGAATATATATATATATATATATATATATATATATATATATATATATATATATATATATATATATATATATATATATATATATATATATATATATATATATATATATATATAGAACTCAGATGTCATTTATTCGGCCTTAATTACAAAATAAATGTTTTAAATACACAATGTTGTCCAAATTAATTTAAATAAAGATATCAGGCCAGGGAGACCCCTGTTAAGGTGGGTTTGCATATCCCACCGCTATATATATATATTTATATATATATATTTTGCTGTCAACCATGAGGTTGCCAAGAAAATTATGCAAAATTCATTATTATTTTAATCTATAATTATTGCTCTCCGTTTTAATATACGAATATTATTCAGAACATATATATACCTCAATTTCATTAATCTCAAATTCAAAATCAAAATCTGATTTTAAGACCTTGTTTTTTTCATCAAAGAAAATAAAATGAAGTTTAA
Source organism: Amphiduros pacificus (assembly GCA_949316495.1). Lineage (NCBI taxonomy): Eukaryota > Metazoa > Annelida > Polychaeta > Phyllodocida > Hesionidae > Amphiduros > Amphiduros pacificus. The sequence goes on along the minus strand of OX439001.1, from coordinate 41,712,869 downwards.
ATCAATTTAATGTCAACACATTTGTTTGTGGTTTTCTGTGGCAATCAATTTATGACCCTGAAGGGGCTCATTCTATTTTTTTGTGATCTTTAAATAGATTGCAAACAGGAAGTAGGGGGCGCACAAAAAGCGTCCTGAGATACCAAAGTTGGGTTGGATGTCTTCAATCAGACGAGGAGAGATATCGGATATCATTCTCATGAGGCATAGTCGCTTCTTTTCAAACAGAAAAAGCAATTATGCCAGTCAAAAAGAAGTCGTGAGTATCTGCGATGAACAACAATTTTTAATTGACTTCCGAATTTATCGATAAACTTCACGTGATTGGCACTGACAGCAAATGCTTGATGTTGTTGATGTGTGCGCGTGTGTGTGTGTGTGTGGGGGGGGGGGGGGGGGGGGGGGAGGTCTCTCAATTTAAACAAATCTAAATATCTCAAATATGATCAAAGATGTATTTTTAAAAATTATGTGGATAAAACTGTCCAGTTTAACACTGAAGTTGAAAAAAATATTATTTCTAGTAAAAAAAAAAAAAAAATAAAAAAAAAATATATATAAATATAAATAATAATAATAAAATAAAAGTTCACATGGCAGGCTTTAAAAAAATTCATACCAAGTGATTTTGCAGGATTTTTTTTATCATTATACTTGGTCATTTTTTGTTCCTTTTCATCAAGAAGACCCATCTTTGCAACCAGGAAAAGGAGATTGTATTTCCTGGAATATCCGAAACCAGTCAATGTAGTACATAATATGTTAAAGGGATTAAGCACCGATTTTGAAAAAAACGTTTAAAATTCACATATTGGTGATAAATGTATTTGTCTTTCATGTCTATAAACTTTTTGAAAAATGCATCCCCATCATTGTCTGTAAAACCTATTTGAACATGAACCTAATATATAGGCCCCTAATGAAAGCACACTCCTTTCTTGGCGTCATTTTTATGTGGAGTGTCATCATAGAGGCACTGAAAGGTAAAATGACGTCATAACAGCATGACAATATGCTTATGACGTCATGAAATGTATTGTCTTTTGAATAGCACCAAAATGACGTCAAACAGTGCTACCCTACTTTGAGCCTCAATTGAGGTGAAATAAAGTTCACGCTACCCGTGTTTACCCGTCACGTGCAGCCATGGGCTGAGAAAATCTTATACAGACTGTGCAACTTCTATGTCTTGTAGTAAGTTTTCTTGGTGCTCGATGTCAGACTTTAATACGTCATGGTGTTCATATGTATATATACTGTTGCAAAACCAAGAAAACAGGATTGGTGCTTAATACCTTTAAAAAGGAAACAACATATTAATTATGATCTTGAATGTGATTAATTAAAGCCGCTCAAGCTCAGCCAAGTCCCAGTCAGATCATGCAGGCCCTACTGAGCCAGTGACAATGATGACAGAAGGTCAGCCAGGACTATCCCCAAGTAAGGGTGGGAAAAAAAAGAAAAAGAAGAAAATGTCTGCGGCAGAAAAAGCACAGGTAATATATATACTCTAGTAATTTTTTTTTTTTACTTTTTCCTAATAAGAAATGTTCCTCATAATGTGTTCCTCATAATATGTCTGCGATACCCAGTGTTATTTTAAAGTACCAGTAATTATAAACCCTAAATAAATTTCAATGGATTAGTGCTTTGCGTGATTTGAGGGTCAACTTTTGATTTGTGTATTTCAAACCTCACTATATTTTTTGTAACCCTACCATACAGGCCAGACTGGACAAGGCTGCTGATGATATGAAAAGGTCTGGTAAACCTTTGGTAGAATTCATATCCAGAATAGAGAACTGGCTGAGCAGAAACCAGAAACGAGCTATGGATTTGTTTAAGATGGTTGACTTGGATGCAGAAGAAGCCCTTACTTACGAGGAGTTCAAGTCAGGTAAGAATTACCAAATATTTAAATTTAATTTGACAAACCAATAATCTCTTGTGTCACCATTCACAACCTCTTGCTGTCACCATATATTGATTATTAAAGGATAATTAAGTAATAAGTAATTACCTCCTTATTTACTATTTCTGAGAGAATGAGGAATTTTAGCTCAGTTTACATTTTGAGGTTGATAGAATTACCAAACTTATACTATGGCTACATCTTATCAATGTCCACCTTAAAGAACCTACTGTAAAACAACCTTTTTTCTACTCCTTCTTTTATTGCAAGTCTGAGCTTCTGACTGAATGTTTTCAAATACAAACATATTTTTGAGCACAAGTACCAAAAAGACTATTTATAATACAGTGTGTTCCAAAAATAATATATATTATATGCAAGAGAAAAGCGCTTAGAGCAGACTTAGTCTGATACAGCGCTATATAAATTTTTATTATTATTATTATTATTATTAATAGATGCTGTGTTTTGATATTTTCAGCCATGCTAGATCTTGGTGCCCCGTGCAATGCAGTAGAACTGCACCTCTTGGCGCAGATTTGTGATCGTCATGGACTGGAGGAAGTGGAATATCTTGAACTAATTGATGGATTAAAGATTATGAGGTGACACCTATGTTTACTTCTCCTGGCAGAAATACACTAGGACTTTGTGGTTTAGAATTTAAACCTTTCTTAAAATTATGTCTGTGTATGAACCTTTATGATTATTATTATTTTTTTTTCTTGTTTCTCTTTTTTTATCATTTCGATTCTGTTTTCCCCCAGTCTCACACTTTCTGAATATTATGACTAGCAATTTACATGTATGTCTGGTTTATAATCCACTCCATTTATTATTGTGGCACAAATAACCATTCTCAACAAATGACCTTGGCTATCTAACATATATCGGTAACACTCTTTTATTATAATCAAGCATGCAAAGTCCTTTGGGTTTTGAGACCTATTCTGTAATATGTCATTTCAATAAAGTAAAGATATATGAGATAAATAATAGTATTGTCATTCAGAATCTAACATCAATGAAATTGGTTTTACTTTGTAAAAAGTAGCAAAACCTCCCTCTGCCCTGTGATATTTTATAGCACATTTTATTTTGTGATAGTGATCAATGCCCATAAAATCTTTTTGAATTTCAAACTGAAAGGTGATTGGAGCGCAATTTTGTCATAAAATCACAGGAACAAACAATTCATGCTTCCCGAAATAATCTCATATCTACATTTCAAACATTTCAAATATATCAGCTAAGATATTGTTATATGAAAACTGCTGTTTGAAGTTATTTAAAAATAATTAAAGGGAACAAGAGGAGGATTACAGAGAGGAGGATGTGAGGCCACAGCTCTCAGTTACAAACCGTAATCTGGAAAAGTGTCCAATATGCAAGATGGCAAGCTGGGATGGCGAGTCCTACCAGGAGGACTACCCTAGGTTAGTGCAGCATAAACATCTCGGAACTTTAACCCCAAGGAAACAAATTTGCCCCTGGGTATTGCTATGGCCTATGTGGTATGTCTGTCTGGAAAGATTGTGTGTTGCTAGGATCTATATATCTTTTCATTTTACAGGTATATTGAAGTGATTTTTCGTCTGGCTACATTTGACAATTTCAAAGGGCACCCTGGACACTTCAGCAAAGTAGTGCACAGCCACATCACAGTGCACAGCCTGCTTCAGATCATCAAGGACCACACTCAGGTTGCCACCACCCAGCTGGCCTTATTCACAGACAAGAGCCGCGATCCCGACTCCATGCTGGCCCCAGCCCACAGCCTAGAGGAGTGTGGATTCACAGGTCACACACGAGACCACCCAACAGAGTTATTGCTCTTCTATGATTATAAGGTGGAGTTCACAGAATGCCCTCTACTCATGTGTGATCATTATTTTGGCCAGAAACAAACTATCTCATAGTCTACATCAACTGTGCCTTATAGAAGTATAGTATAGCCAAAAGAAATGGGACAGTCCTGCAGTAATTTTATTACCGGTACTGGCGGTAGTTTTTTGTACTTAATGGATGGAAATTAAGCTACTGTTGTGAGAATCCATTAAGGATTTGTACCATGCTGCTAGCCAAAATGAACAGTGAATTTTTGGACTTTCATCAAGACAGAACAAACACTGGTATTTTTATAAAGGAAAATATATCTTATATATAAGATTTTGATATTTTTATTCTTTATTAAAATTGCAATATACAGTTGTAATTGGTTAGCACTGCAGCTAGACCTTCATTATTACTGTGACCAAGTTTAATTTTACAATTAAAATTATGTCTGTGTATTATAATATTAATATAGACATCTAATTATGGAATTGAGCATTGTCCATCTTTTTACCTGTTATATGACTATTGTGTTCCACACAAAATTGACATTTTTGATGCATTGAAATATTGTTCATTGAAATATTGTTCATCAATTTAACTCAAAGACCGACATTTTCTGTTATTTTCCAATACTCAAAGCCTATTACATCATATGGCTTATAGTCTGTCAATGATAACATTAATGTTAACAAAACTATGTCAGCATTGCCTGAATGAATGGATCACACTGCTCGATCAAATCCTGAAATAAATAAAGACACAATAAATAATCATAATTCTGCATTTTGTTCGGGGGGAGGAAGGTAACACTACTTATACCTCAGTCACATTTGTGCCGATTTCAGTAAAGATGCCCGGCCAATGGGTATTTTTTACAAAATCAGCTAGCAGTTCAGATTGCCATGCGGGCACCGGGAGATCATCGGCCACAATTAGGCATCATCGGGCTCCCTACGATATTATATAGACGTCTTTAGGATATCTGACAGACGTCTGTCAAATGAGACAGACATCTTTAGGATATCCTGCAGACGTCTGTGGTATCTCATCTGGCAAGTGCCATGCCCTTTAATAATGTGACCACAGCTACGGCATATCTCAGATTGTTGCTAATGAACTCCCCTGCGCCCGGCAGACTGTGAAGTCGGCTGATTCTTACTTCCCGGTCGGCGCCCAGTGCAAATGTGACTGAGGCATTAATCAACATGCTATCAAAATATGATTGATTATAGAGTGTGGTGATTCCTGAGAGTTGTATACCAGTATTAGGTAGCAGATCTTACCTTTGGCAGAGTGTCCAGGCTTGATGCAGTTGCACATGATAGTATTTCTTGCAAGGTTGTGGACAACTGGGTCAGAAACTCTACTGTTAGAGCCTGGAAATATAATAAAAAGAAACAATTTATTTTGTAGCATAATCACTTTTATTAGAAAATAGAGGGCAATATTTGTAAAATAATGTACAATATTTAGTGAGTGGAAATAGACCCCAAACAATATATTATCCAAAAATCAACAAGACATATTCCAAAAATTAACCAAGGGGATAAAATGTATGTTTTTGAAATGGCCAAACTCAGAAATGTTCCTACACTAACCATTCAAATAAATAAAATACTTCATAAAGGAAAAAAAAATTTAAAAAAAGTATTTTACCTGATGATAGTTGAGGCAATGCTGAGGAAGTGATGATTCATTTTCAGCTTTCTCATAAAGTTGTGTACATTTAACGTGAAGATGGAGGACTGATTCCACAAGCCAGGGTTTGGATTTCAATAGGGAGCGCTGGGTAATTCTCTCACACTCAATCATAACTCTGCGTAATAATTACAACATGAGGAGATGCATTAAAGGCCTATATCATCTTGAAAACATATGCAGCATTAGCTGAACTGTGAGATACATTTATTTAATTTGATTCATAGTTTTTAAAAAATGTGAGTGTAAATCTATATCAGGAAAATATTGGTCAGGCAGGCAGATGTAATATTTGCTGTGCTTAATTGTTGTTATGAATCTTAAATGAAATAAGTAATGTTTTTCCCCACAAGTATTAATGGACACTCCCTTTGAACCAGAGAAACGTTTAACCAATTTCTTGACTTGTACAAAATTAACTAGAGAGGGGAGCAATATTTGCATTTTAATTAAAAGTTCTTACTTTGCACTTGCCACTGGCATAAAGTTAATAATATGATCTGGAAGTATCTTCTGCATTTCATCTGGGCAAGGACGGCCTTTCATTGCTTGAAGAGGAACTTTGTTTTTGCAAATGATTGACTGTGCTAACTTGACCATACCAGCATCATCTGTCTGAAATAGTACATGGTAGTCAAAGCATTCCACATGAAATATACTTGATAAACTTATTAAATCAGCAAAAAAACAATTATTTGAGTGAAAAAAATCCTTTAAAGACAAGTCATTTCAGTCTAAATCAAATCAAATTCAAGTAATTACCGGTATATTTTTATAAACATTTTTATAAACATTTAAAACAATTTGCTTGGTATTGTGCTCTATCAAAACCAAATAAATTGAAAGTTCTCCTGTGACATTTACCTTGGAGCTGCCCATTAACAAAGTGTGTGTTAAATGAGCCATTATACAAGTTAGACATGACTCTGTGACAAAATGGTCACTTTCCTGGGAAAGGATGTCTAATAAACTGCCCCCTGGCAGAGTCCTGCAAAACACAAGCTCAGTTCACGAAGTTCATCCGTCCATACCACAAATTCAATTTTGTTTATAACCCAACTACAGAGTGGAAACATTTAGAGCAGTTGTTATTACTGAGTAGCTGCAAGAGGTTCTAATCAGGTCAATTTTCTTAAGTATCCTGTATTTCTTTATATTTAAATGAAGTATGTACCTGTCTGTATATGCAGTGTAATATCTGTATCCCTGACACCATGCGGTGACGACCTCTGGATTTGACATAGTGTCACACATCTGTTCACACCGTTGAATGAGTTGAGAAACAATTGATGTTTTGTCAATGACACATCGCACTAACCAACTTCTAATATTTTTCCAGTGTTTCTGAAAATAAGCATTTATGATAAGATGTCATATTGCTTTTAAAATGTCATGCCTTATTATGAAGTTATGGCTGTTCAGTAAAAAAGGAAAATAAAAGTATAAGTTAACATTACAACATCTTGTAGGTCCAAACTTTTCATGTTTTCAATCAATAATATACAGACTCAGATGACATGCTTGAGCAATTGTCAGATCAGGAAGTATTCTTTCTTTTGATTTATTTAAAAAATGGTAGGGTCTGAAAAAAAAGTGGAAGGGGTAACATTTGGGCTATTATGCATTCATAGGTTTAGTTTGATAATGTGATCTTAATTTGTTATTAACTTATCGTGTTAATAATTTCAGAGATTGGGTAACATGACTTTGATATGTATGTCAAGGTCACCAAAACTGATTTCTAGATCTTAATATAATGCATCCATGATTTATGTTTCAAAAACTAAATTTTAATTGCTCTCAAATTATATCATATACTTTGATAATGCGATCTTAATTTGTTATTAACTTCTCGTGTTAATAATTTCAGAGATTGGGTAACATGACTTTGATATGTATGTCGACTCAAGGTCACCAAAACCTTATCATTTCTATATCTTAATATAATGCATCCATGATTTATGTTTTAAAAACCAAATTTTAATTGCTCTCAAATTATATTTTTCATAAATGGAGATAAACTCCCAAACACTTTAGGTTACGACTTATACCCCTTTGGCAAAAATGTGCTAAGTGGTAAAAAAGGTAAATCAAAAATGTTATTTGTGACTGACAGCAAGCTGCAGAGACGAGGGAGCAGAGGTAGGGGTAATTATCAATCTATTTGTATAGATAGCTTGTCTGACACGTTTCTCTCTCAGTGAAAAAAAAAAATCAAAAATGTTGCTTGCCATTAGCAAGATTCAGACAGGCAAATAATAAAAAATAGGGAAAAAGAGTAAAGTAAAATTTTTGAACACTTCTCTGGGGATGTAATGATCCTAGTTTACTCACAATGATGGATGCCTCGAAAACAGGACATTTGTGTAGAAACTCCGCAACCATTTCCTGTCCTGATGGAATGCAGTTTATACCCAGCATGCCCTATAGTCATAGTGACAAAAAGTTCAAACATATTCTGTCTCACAGAAACATACACAAGTCACCTGATGTTTGTCACCTTGCAAGGTTAAACACACCCAATGTATTTATACCCAGCATGCCCTAAAGTGATAGTGACAAAAAGTTCAAACATATTGTCTTCTGTTGCATCTTTTGTCGCAATCAGTTTATCAGACGTACAAATTTATTTGTCTGGAACTCATATAAATTAAGATATAATTTAATACCAAAATCATTTAAACCTTATGGCAACATAATCAAAAATGTTTCACTTCCCATTTTCATTTTAAATAGACTTAATGAAAAAGGAAAAATGAGCAATTAACATATAAAGTTTGATGTGTTATACCCGATACATAACCAGGAATATATTCTTAACCTTTTCTACTTTAATCATGATTATCAAAATATAGAAATGAGGCTTGCACTGACCTCTAAAAGCTGGACTGTGGTTATCATATCTAAACCCGCCTGACAACATAAATGGTTTCTCTGAAATTTAGAAAGGAAAATGTCAAGATCTATTTTCTTCTATGCAAGTGTAATACCGGTAGTTTGAATTGCACCATCTGGATGGGGATTGTGCATGAATTTAATTCTTTTACATGGAAAACTGCAAAGTAATTTGATCCTCTTTAATTAATAACCCATAAGCACATTGCCTGGTCACAACCCTTTTTGGAGTCTACTCACCAAATATATATTTGTGGTATGAACTGCAGCTTGCAGTGCCCTCTGGTCAAGAGGTCCATGTGGGGAATCACAGAAATACAGATATGCCGGGAGCTGACCTGATATACTGCAATTTACAATAATATCTTTTATTAAAATTTACATTAAAATTAATTCTGTCCAAATCTAGGCCCTTTGAAATAAGGGCCCAATTTCTAAGCCTTACCCTAAAAAACTCTACCTTCAATATTATATATATATATACCGCAGATAGTATAATATAGTGCATATTCCCATTAAACCACCTTGTGATGTCGTGACGATGCATTATGGACCGAATTTAAAAAAACAAAAAAACCTTGAATATGGTTTTCTAAGGTACCTTGATACTGGCTAATTCCATACTTATTTTAAGCCCATCACCCTAGGGATGAGCGCTAGTGTGTGACTGACTGGAGGGCTGAATTGTAGACCCTGCCTGAACGATGGCCTATTTTGAGAGTCTTTATATGGATGCAAAATACAATTCTTTAACCATGAGGAAATTGTTTTGCTGCATACTTCACCATTGCCCGACACTTTACAAAAAACCTGGAGTCCGAACAGAAACCATAGGTGAAATCTATATAGTATTTAAACATATGGCCTGTCCAGAGAATCACTGCCTGAAAAAAAACATCACATTTCAGAGTAAAATAGGATTTTGTTTGCATCTGTCTGGGCCGCCTGTGTTTTTAGCAAGAAAGCTAGGTACTGCCCGGATATACACCCCATCACCAGAAAAGATCAAATTTCTTGAGATTGAGATTGCATTAATGTATTTTGCTAGCTCTTTTTGTAGAGGCTAGTGCTAACAAAAAAACAGTTTTCCAAGAAGTAAACTTTTTCTGTTCAATAGTATCAAACCTGGGAGGCTCAAACTGAGGTCCCAGCAAAAATTCTAAAACGTGTATGAAATCCCACTCGGGTGCACATTTTCTCACTGGCGGTTTCTCCAGTGTGAAATTCTTAACTAAAGCTGTAAGGACTGGGTGGTCACCTTCAGTGAAACTGTCAAAAGTGCCCAAAACTGCTGAGAGAGCTGACCTATGATTTGCAGGCTCTCTCTTTAACACACTGAACATACATAAAAATATTCTGCTATCAGTGGAATGGAGACAGACTCCAGAAATTGTTTTTTTTTCAAAGCTATTTTTGAGCTTTTAGATTTAAAAGAAAAAAATATCATTCCATAATGAATAGGTTTTGGGGAATCTTATGGTAGCATTTTGGATATGTTTAACTACGGTAGATAAGCTATTCCCCACAAGCCCTTAAAGTTGATATGTAAATAAATGTTGATAACATTGATAATGGAAAATAAATGTTAATGTTGTGCAAGTGGAAAGAATTGTCCAAAAGTTTAGGGAAATTAATGTATCTGTATTTCAAACACTTGAAATAAATTGGGCGCATTTTGTAGAAATGACTGACATGGACGTATTCAAAATGCTATAGTTTATTTCTCTACATCTGGAGTAGAGAAATAAAATTTATAACTCACTAATAAGTGGAAAAAGTAGAACACCTCATTTGCAATATGTTTAGGTCTAAATACTGTCTGTGGTGACAAAGTTGAATAATATCATATTCTTCAAGTTTTTGGCTGATATGACGTTATAAGATACAAAGGTTTGATGGTAACGCACATTGAACCTTTGAGCTTTTTGTGTCACAACTCTATTCATTATACTCCAAAATTGCCTGTTAACTCTGTGATTTCATGAAAGCTTTAATAACAGATGTTTAAAAATAATAGAAAAAAGATAGTCTTACTTGAAGAACAGTACAGTAGCCATATGTATCTGCTGTGATGATGCTGAGTGGTTCGTCAGGTATTGATGCCATGCACTGTGCAGCCAAGGAGTGTCCTCTCTCTGCTCATACATCAACATGCCACAACACCTCTACAGCATAGAATATACTCCATCATTTCTACCGGTTCATATGCAAGTTGCTGACATTGGATAACAAGCCTGCCTATTATTGACGGCAACAACAGGGTAAGGGCAGTGTCCTGGGAGACAGGACCCACATGTTGGTTCAAATGAAAGAATAATACCAATCAAAGTATAACTGAAATCCTTCAATTGTTAATGGCCCAAACATTCCATTTTGGTTTATTCCGATATTCTTTTCATTTATGAGATCACAAATTTTTGTCCATCTTTTTTGGCATAACAACATTTTGATTGTGTTTTCAATTACCAATAATGTTAGTGGTGCATTATATTTCAAATTTCCAAGGATCTTTTGAAATCAAGTGATTAATTATTCTTCTATTTCTCTTTAAAAGAAGCACTTAATTCAATTAGTGTAGTGTTATTTACTTGATATTTCAAGGTCATTACATTTTATACACTAGAATTTTGAAACAGAAAAAAAGGGAATTAAGTTTGTGATTGCTTTAAAACATAACCCCATGGATAGATAGCTCTGCTGACATAAATGAAAATACACAAACTGAGATATTTTAAAGTGTAACTAGCAAACATGTTATGGTTTTCAATACAAAATCCAAATTCAGTTTTGATGAGATATTCGTTGATATCTTGTAAATCATCATCTTGTTACCAATGCAAAATTTCATGCACAAAATTTGTGACCTTAAGGTCGCTGCATTAAGACAGAGACATTTAAAACATAAATTGGTAACAAGTTAAAGTTCTGGATTATCGCTCAGGTGAACCGATCTCGTGGTGGCGCCACCGTCGCCACTTCCTCTTTCCCACATGTGGCCAACATGGCCAGCTTGTTAAGGGAATTTTCACTTTTTTTGTACAAATGGACCATGTGATCATCTTTGGATCATCATGTTGATATTAAGTAGTTGCAGTAGATTATAAAGGTACTATTGTACAGCATTTAGATGGAGAACTGTATTGTAATTTGTGCAAGATCATGTGAGACTTGGATGGTGCACCGTGCTGAAAGCGAGTGGCAGACCTGCTCTTTCCAATCTCTGTTTAAATATCTCTGATTAAGGTCAATGGATGCAGGGGCAAAATAAAACTGAGAGTGCATAATTGCACCTTGTGGTTGTCAGGCAAGCCCAATATTTATTTTCTTTGTTAATCGTTCATGAGATCTTCTCCTTTAGATATTAGTAGACAAAATGTTGTATTTTCAGAGGTCTTATTCTATCTGTTTTCAATTAGGCTCATTTTGTTATGATTTTTCAAAAATCTAACAGCTATCATTACGTTGTCAAGGAGGCTGCCATTTTTAATATCATAGAAATATTAGCCTATGAGAATTGAGATAATGAGTTGGGTCCAAATTTGGTATGTAACATGCATTTTGATTGGTCAAAATCATCATCTATTCAAGTCTGCTATTGACAAGGATTTTAATGATCATTTAGGAAGAAATGTACACAAACATTACAAAAAAGCAATGAAGATCATAGCTCTAAGGCCATAGACATGTGATTTTGTATGCACATAAGTTTTGAATTCAAGGTCAATGTGTCAAGGGCAAAGGTCTCATGACTAAGAAAGTATGACAAGGCACAGCTATGTCCAAAGAAATTTCTGTATACCAAGTTTTAATTTCCTCTTATAAGTGGTTGCTGAGATATGCTCCTTACAAAATTTGTAACCTCAAGGTCACTGCACTAAGGTCAATGGTGACATCACTAAGATTTGAAGGAATCTGAATCTTCACCTCAATATCTACCACTGTATAAAATTTGAAACATATATTACTTGTAGTTTTGGAGAAGAAGATTTTTAAACACTGTTGGTATATAACAGATATGAAGTACTTTTTATTCACTTTTAATGGTTGAGATGTTGCATGTACACAAAATTTGTATTTAAGGTCAATGTGTCAAGGTCAAATGTCACATGACTAAGAAAGTATGACGAGGCACAGCTATGACCTAAGACATTTCTGTATACCAAGTTTTAACTCTGTACAAGTTTATGCTCCGTACAAAATCTTGTGACCTCAAGGTCACTGCACTAAGGTCAATGGTGACATCACTAAGATTTCAAGGAATCACTTCTCTAACTAGTTTCTATATAAAATATGAAACATATATTACTAGTAGTTTTGGAGATATTTAAGGAAATGTTGACAGACAGATGGACAGACATTTTCCCCACTCCTAAATTTCTGCTACTCCAAAGAAGTCAGTAGAGCTAAAAAGGAAAGGTAAACAACTGCGTGGCCAGCAAAACTGTCTCCTCAGGCATCAAGTGTGAGACAATAATATAGATAATCTAAACCATGATATGTTTTATTGCAAACAAGCCTTTTTCATACGTGGGTTCCCACACTACAGGACTTTTGGAAATCGGGACCTTTTCCCGACTTTTCATGCCCAGACCTAACAATATTTTCATATTTTCACATAAGTATTTATGTTTTATTTTTAAAATGGCCGCCAAACTTCAATGGTATCAGGGACGATGTCTCGTGAAAATTGCTGAATAATTCGATTCAGTTTTGCATCGTAATCTTTTTAATTTTCCCCACTTTGTGCATGATTTCCTGACTTTTTTGGGTCGGGTACCTGACCTTTTGCAATTCCTGACTTTTCCCGACTGCGTGAGAACCCTGTTTACAACCTCAAATGACTAAATGATTAAAACAATTCTTGCACTGCTTAAGTTTATTGTAGCAACAGTTTTATTCACATACCTGTAGTAGATTAATGATGTAGGTTCTGCTATCACTACAACTGTTCTGGACATGGTCAGGGCATGCACTCTGGAATGGTACTTGTCTTGATCTGAAATGCCATCAACTCTACACTATATTTCAGATATCAATTTCTTGCCTCTCTATGCTCCATATTCATTTCTCATAAGTTATATCATAGAAACAGGGACATATCACATCCATCTATATCCCATCCAATCTCTCTTAAATATATTTGTGGAGATTGCCAATAAATTTCATTATTTCACATTTAACAGAATTCGGGAAGTAATACAATAAGTGTGTGATCCAAGACTTACTGGTCATATTTGAGCAGTGCCAGGATGAGTGTTGTTGCAGTTTGTCTGTAGGATTGTTCTTCATCGCCCAACGACCATTTGTGTAGCACCCAATCAAAATACTCTTGTCTGTAGGATGTACAAATGACTCAAACAAATCATTTTTATTTAACCGACAATATATATGATGTTGTTATATGTTATATGATTATCTGTTTAAAATAAGATAAATAGTTATTAATCTAATTGATAAACAGAGCATTTAACATGATACTCACCGTTGAATATCAGTGCTGAAGAAGTCATCATGCGAATGTATCTTTAGTTCCATATTTACCCAGTCGTCTAAGCTTAGCTGTAAAAATATTGAATCATACTTCACTGTAAAATTTTACTCTAATGATTCCAATTATTTCATTTGTGTCATCAGTGTTGACTGAAATGTATTCATAAGAGCACGTCAGTAGCAACCCCCTACCCAACATCAGCAACCCCCTACCCAACATCAGCAAACCCCCTACCCAACATCAGCAACCCCCTACCCAACATCAGCAACCCCCTACCCAACATCAGCAAACCCCCTACCCAACATCAGCAACCCCCTACCCAACATCAGCAACCCCCTACCCAACTCAGGTGAGGTGATTCATCTTCTGAAACAAACACTTAGGGACAATCCCAGCCTACACACAAACTCAAATTAATCTACTGCAATATAAATGGTTGGACAGACAAGAATTCAAATATAAGATTACCGGTAGCAGCTATTAACAGTTTTAATGCAGATATGATTTGTTTAGATGAAACACATCTTTGAGAGAAAAATGAGAGATAAGGGAAAATTAGAAAATGCAGGTGAACACTTTGATGATTCACTTATGAATGGCAATATAACTGAAGATGAGGTTAAAAAGGTTATTGGTATTGATAATTTACCAAATGAAGTGCTTAAAAATTACACATCTTGTAACTCACTAACCTGCTTATTTCAAAAGATCTTTGTGACACATAATTCCAAGTATCTGGAAACTAGCACTAATAAAACCAATTCTGCTAGGTTAATTATGGTAATTGATCCTAAGCTACTACAATATCGGGGCATATAATAGCTCCGCTGTCAACTGTATATAAACTGTATACTTCTGTGCTCAATAACAAAACTGTTGCTCATAAAAATTGAAAATTGCCATAAATATTGTTTCATTTCATGATATCAATGTAATTTTAGCTGAAACATCCCCATAGGTTAATATAACTTTTTACATTTGTTTTCTTGGATACTGCATGATTGAAATTATCTTGAAATATATGATTGAAATGGCAACAAACTAACTTGACTGAGGTCATACATGTCCCAAATGACTGTTTGTATTGGAGAAAAATATGCAATTTACATCAAATCAGTAAATATTTACGTTGTGGTGAACCATAAATTTCAGCGTAGAAATCCGACAAAAAGAATTACATGACGCAACATATGCATTTTTACGCAAAATGGAAAATTTCGAGGTGGGTGGGCAACCCCTAAAATTTATTTTTATAAACTGAAAAAAAAAAAAAAAAATCACATGATTTTTTACTTCTAAAGGAACACTGTTTCACTTAAGAAGGTCAACTTTTCAAAAACAATATTATTTTGAACCACACTATATCTCCAGCTATACTGACCTGAGACTGGTCCATCAATTCCTTGAAGGGTTGAGACTGATATATTTCCACTGAAACCTGTCTTATCGTGGCATCAGTTTCACATATAAGTGAGAGATCTGTTTCCATTTCCATGCCAGACGTCCTGCTTCTGACTTCAGGATACATTCTTGGAATGAGATAGCAAAACTAAAAAAAAAAAAAGAAAGAAAAATGAGAGACTGAGAGAATAAGAAAATAGAATTCTTTTCAGCAAATAACATATCTATTCAACAAAAACAAATATCTCTAGATATTTTAATTGTATATCACAAAACAATTAACTAGTATATGTTTTTTTCTAAATTCTCAGCAGATTTAAAACATAAATAATATCATATGTTACTTAACATATACCTGTTTAATCAATCTAGGAGGAATCAACGCCCTCTGGTCCATAACTTGGTGCACAGAGAAACTTTGAAAGGTAGAAAATGCTTGCTGTATGTAACTTGTATAAAACCTAAAATGTGTGACAGGGAAATTCTATCTATCTCATAGTATATTTTATTTAAAAAAAAAAAGGAAAATCATGTGACAAGACATTTACTAGGAATACGCTGATCTCTAAATCATATTGAAAGCCGTTGCTTTCTAAATACTAAGTCTGAGTATATACATCACAAAGGGTGGATCAAACTAAATTTCATATGTGAAACTAAATTCTAGATTAAATAAAAAATCAATAGTTAGTTTTCAGTAAATTTGAAGACATTTTTTAATAAAAAGAAAAACCTTCATAATCAAGTCGTCAATTTTACTAACATTGCTATTACTGCCCAATAATACAAAGTTTTGAAATCCTAGTCATTTTACCTGACTAAAAATGGACAATTATTTCTTGAGCTGCACTGCAGTTTGTCCAGGAGTATGTCAACAAAGTTACCCTCTTGCCCTGCATACATGAAGGACACTCCAGATAGAAAGCTGGGGCATGAAGCCAGATGCAGCACAACTCCTGAGAGACCAAAAATATGGCAAAGCTCAAGCTGCCCCACCTGTATCCACACATAAGACAAGATATCAAACTGATTATTTAAACAGACAGAAACAGGTTTAAAAAGGAACAGGATATGCTTTTCCCAATCCATTGATCACCTCAAGACCACTTTAACCAGACAAAATATATTTATTATTTTTGGATGAAATATTGATGTGGAAGGGTGTTTGCAAAAAATAGTTTTCATTTTAACTTAATAGATTGAAATAATATTTCAAAAGATATTCAAATACTAGTTCGGGATGTTTTCTATCTTGCCAATGTTAACTATTTAGAAGTTGTCATCTATTAAAAAAGTTGTAATCATCTCTCCTGTATCCTCTCATTTATTACC
This sequence comes from Amphiduros pacificus, assembly GCA_949316495.1. NCBI lineage: Eukaryota > Metazoa > Annelida > Polychaeta > Phyllodocida > Hesionidae > Amphiduros > Amphiduros pacificus. The sequence goes on along the minus strand of OX439001.1, from coordinate 41,696,304 downwards.
GGTATATGTCAAATAAAATAATATTTTACAACTAATCTGGATATTTACCTCACTGACAAGCAAGCTCCACAGTCGACATAGGAAGGGTGAGACGAGCTGGGAATGACTTAAGACGACTGATATTAACTGGTATAACCAACTACCACTACTGCCAGAGTCCGACTTCATCAAGGCAGTACACAACTCACATATGATGTTCAGGATTTCATCTATTATCTACACCAACAAAATTTGATGTTAACATTCAGATTTCTTTTAAATGTACGCTTCTTATGTTTGAAAAAAGTTATCTTCTACACCAAGAAACATATTGTTTAAAAAAAACCCATGAGCCACAGGAACTAACCTGTAATTGAATAGAATGGCAACTTGGTGTGTCAAGTGTGACCTCTATATTCTTACATCTGTTGTTTGAGCCAGGCTCAGTTCCCAGCACAAGATGCAACTTCTCTGATATGACAGACATCTGAGCTGTAATTCCTATATTTATAAACAATACAAGTTAGATATACAAGTACTGAAAAACTCAAACAATTTCAGAGTTAATTTTACAGCGAGCAGCTCACTATAATTCATGAGCTATATTTAATAAATCCACATTTTGGAAATTTGAGACTATTTTGAAACTTCAGAAATCAAACTTGACTGTAAAACAAAATGCATTTAGATGTGCATGCCTGTTATTTTGGTAGATTTGCTTGCATGAGCCTTTGATGCAAGAGCTGCCATGTGTGATAAGCTAGCTTTATACTGCTCTAATGGAGACAGCAGCAAGTCCTCCATAGAATCCTCCTCATCAGAGAACACTCCTACAATAAACACACACACATATATATATATATATACCATTCAAATATGATTCATGAAGCAAGATAGTTCATGCATTCACATACCGGTATGTATCTATTACAGATTCAAGATGTTGATAAAATTACAAATACAAGAAGAGACACATGAATCAAGGCATCCAAAGCTTCTTCAAGCTGAATTTCCTGTATCTAAATGTAACCATGATTAAGCTATATTTGTACCTTGCAGTAACTGTGCTGCTTCCTTCTCACAAGCCTTTTCATAATTTGTATACAGTGAAGTGGGAATTTTATCTGATCTACAAATACCAAAAAATAAATAAATAAAAGAAATGAGCGACTAAGTTTCTGTGATAAACAACAATTGAATATCATTTCAAATATCAAGCTGATATGAAAGATGAACACATGGTTACCTGTGTAGGGCTTCAATCAATTTCATTCTTGCATCAGCAACATCTGGTAACTTAAACAAAGTTTAAGTATATCAACAGAAGTAAAATATATTAAAAACTCTCAAAACAGGCTGTTGTCAATTTCTAAATATCTTTATATAAGGTAAAGTAATGAAATATGCTTCGAATTAGTTTCTTAGATCAGGCCTACAGGAAATATTATAAACATAATCCAATGAAATATTGACTAAAACAACCCAAACAGTATCTATCAAGTGTGAATCATGTTTCAAAGAGTTTGGCATAATATTCTTACTGGTCTGGGTTTTAAAAGTGCAGGCAGAAACCTTCCCACAAAGTAGGGCTTCCGGAAGATGCTGGCCTCCATAAGGCTAGCCGGTACTTTCCCATTTCTCTCAAATGCTGCTAAACTTCTTTCTATATCTTGGTCCATCTGCTCCAAAGCCTAGCAAAATCCAATTCAACCAAAAATGGTTGTATGGATACACAACAGGAACATACATTAGTGACATGCCTATTTGCCAGAAATATATCTTCAGAAATACATGAAAATGGTCATGAAATAAATATTCAATTTACCTTATATTTATCACTATTAGATGTCCCCTCATCAAATATACCTAATTGTTCGATGGGCTCCTGAAAACAAAACAATGTTCCAAATCCATTTTATGATAAATATATATATATATATATATATATATATATATATATATATATATATATATATATATATATATATATATATATATATATATATATATATATATTCACATTTAATACATTTTGAATGTTGCTTTCTCTTTGATGTCATGTAGCTAAGCAGTTTACCTTCAGATCTGACAACCTGGTGTTTGCCAGAGTGATGTAGTCTGTCAGAAGAGGGCGACACTTTGCTGGCACATAAGGTGGCTTCAACAAATGGACCTATGTTTGTAAACAAAATTTTAAAAACTCAAAATTCATCACAAAATGTTTAATTTGAAAAAAAAGCTTACAACTATGATAAAACACAATAAATATCTTTATCAGATTAATAATAGTTAATAACTACATTTATTGACCCGGTTAATACATTTCATGTAAAAGACTGCTGATATTTACCCTGAGGTATTGTGCAGATTCAAAGGGGACAATATCTGTGAGGAACTTGAAAAGGAAAGAGAAGGTCTTCTTGTTGTTGGCAGGCGAATGATTGGCATCTCCAAATGTATTCTTCAATCAAGAACAAGTACAATATAATTGCCAAATAATGTGTTAAAAAACTATCACCTTTTCACACCATAACATTAAATATCTTTTAGTTTCTTAATTCTTGTATCGATTTATAGTTATTTCAAAGCCAAGAACATCTTTATTTTTTGGTTTTCCAGACATATCTAGAGTAAATGTCTTTCAACATTTTTATAAGTTATGGCCAACTGCCTGTAAATTGCTTTGAGACAAACTAGAAATTTACAGATGATTTTATCACCCCCAAATGCTTGCAAAGGTGGCCCACCTCATTTATCTGTAGTCTCAGTTAGAAAGGCAACAAAGTTTATTTTATTGGAACTGTATCAGGTTATTAAATATGCACAAATATTCCATTTACTCTATGGCACTGTGAATATTTCATTGAGAAGAAACATGCATGACAAAAGCGTAGTGAGTGGAATCTAACCTGGAACCAGTCGTGGTATGAAGGGAAGACGTGCTGGCCTTCTAGGCATGCTTGGCGGGCCAGCAGGAAGCCTGTGATCACCCCATCCAGCTCACACTGCTCCAAACCAACACTCAATGTCTGGCAGATCATTGCTAACAGCACAAAGTTCATTTAAATCTTAGATTGCCACTTTCTTGAATCTTAACATGGATCAATAATTTAAAAAAAAAAATAATTCTGCTAGCATTTTAAATATCATATAAATTTTAAGGATTTTCTCTAAACATGACAAAGATAAATTTACCTTGGAGAAGTTTTGTTGCATCTTCAAAACAGACAAGATATGTTGCTATAAATGTTAGAACTGACTGCCAATTGACTTCTTGCTGCTCTAGAACTCTTTTTACAATCCCTAACACATCCCCACTATCAAACACAAGCATTAACTGCAAGAAAACCATTTTATATCCTGGTTTAATTATAAATTCATTAAATGTAATTACATATTTTGAAAGAAATCAGATATTGAGTAAAATTCAAGATTATTTATTATCAAGATATTTAAATCTTAAAACTCTGAATATTTCTTTCAAAGTTTTATGGAGTAGTCAGCTATTCTACCTCTGAATAGGTCCTAGTGATGTATTCTGGGCTGTGACCAAATGTCCATCCTGTCTGCTGGCTCAGTGCATCTGCCACTTGAAAAATGTATTTGATTATGCTTTTGGTTATCACAATATTTAAATCTATATTGATTAACGGTAATTTAAAGGTTGAAGAAACTTGAGGCATTCATATTTCTATACTTCCTTGCTGGGAAAATGTAATCTAGAGGTGTATCAAAATTGTGCAATACTAATGATAGTTTATAATCTATATTCTTATAAAAACCATTTCCTTCAATTTCTAGCGCCAATTTAATGCTAAAAAATGGTTTCCACTATGTACTGGAAACAATCTGACCCAAAAGAAAAAAATCAAACATTTTAGAACACTTATATAGCAAAGAAGTATTTTTCATACCTTTGAGAACAGGATTTTGGCTGAGAATAACTGTGATTTGTTGCAAAGAGTATTTGCGCAATATGGTTGTGCTGAGGCCTGACTCTGTATTTAGGACCACCTCATAGAGATTGATATCTCTTTCTGTGCTCATGTCAATCATCTCTGAAAATAATTCTCTCATATTTTAAAATTAACACCTGGAACATTCATAGTTCATCTTGTAATTATTCAGTACTCAATGCCAAATTTTGTGAGGATCTTTTTTATTTTCAGTCTCTTAGATATTGATATTTTAATCTTTGAATAAATCATTCCATGTGTATATCTTGTGGAATAATGTGATCATAATTTCTTTATACTTTTTAATCTGAATCTTAGCATGGTGTAATACAAGTGTAAACTAAAATTACTCACTTTTAGCAATGCTCTCAAGCAAGGCTGTTGAGACCTTCAAAATAAAATTGAGACAAATATAAAGAGAATTCTACAGGGTGAATTCAACATTTCTAATGCTGGCTGGCACAAGCTTGAAAAAATGGCCTTGGTTGGCAGGACAGTGAGTGAATACCTTTTTGAGTCCTTTTGATGCTGGATCCTCTGTTGTTCTGTCTCCATAGGCTTGATTTATTAGGTAGCTCACACATCCTGCGATCACGGTAAAATTACAATACAATATTAAATGCCCAAATTAAGGTATCAATTCAAAAGAAAAAATCTGTGGGAAGTTCAATACGTATAAGTGTTTAATTACTTGCAATTGATTGAGTTACTGACAATTTGCTAAACAAAATCCTTGACAAAATGAGGTACTATTTACCGTGAATAATGGCTTTCCTTCTTCCAAGTGAGTCCTCACATCCCTTCTCACAGAGCATAACGATGGAGTCAGCAAACCCACCAATCACACCTGCTTGGCTGATGTTGCTATGGGAAATATAATAAATGATATTATGGTGATTTCTGCCATTTTTCTAATCTACTGCCAAATGGAGATGTATGGTAAAAAGATGACATATGATAAACCTTACCATGATATGAATGAATCGTAAGTCATAATGCCCTCTGTGTTAAGCATCCAAACAACTTCAATAGGCAATGAACACTAAGAGGGATAAAAATATTAAATCTTTTACCAGCTACATTTAAAACAGCGAGGTCATATCCAGCCGTTCCCCTCTCCCTCTATAAATATCCCTGAATGAAACTAGGGCTACAACTTGTCAAATTATTTTTTTTTTTATATTTCCTTGAAGAACACAACATAATTTTGAACAATCCAGATCTATTGCATCTATTTTTATGACTTGCATTATTGATACTCAGATATTTATGAATATAATATTGAATATGAAAAATTTAAAATTATCAATAATTTATGAATTACACTTTCTATTTGGCGATTTTAAGCTTACCTGTTTATTGATCATCTTTACAAATGTATTCCTGTTGAAGCCTTGTTTGCTCTGAACACTCTTGATAACATCCAGAAGTACCTCAAATGTCTTTAAAATTAATCTAAATGTTTTATTTGGAATCCATGCATTATAAAATCAATAATCTATAAAATATGAAATTATGCCAAATTCCAAAATCATTTTGCTACATTATAACATAGGATGATAAAAAATATTGTGTATGGGTAATTATAAGCATTTTCTTAAATAATTTAAGGCCTCAAAAAGTTAATTCAAACACTTATTTAAGGATCTTCTAGTTTGTTTTTCACCGGCATTTTGGAGTTTAGTTCTATATTGATATATAAAACATTGCTAACAAAGGAAATACCATTGTTAATATTAATAATAATAATACAACAAGTATATCAGAAATGTATTTAGTAAACTGTTCCAGTTTTGCTTCATCAGGAGATATTAAGAGGGCTTTAATTAAGATTTCAGAACTTGACAAATAACTTGAGAAAGTAATGGTTCTGATCACTGAAATATAGTACCTGTTTTTCAGATTTATAAAAAATAAAGGTCTTACAATGTAAATAACATACCGGTAAGCCAATGGTAATTGGCATCAGAGCTGTGCTGACCATTGTAATGTTTGTGAACATTTCGCAAAACATTTGTTAATTGTTTCATAAGTGATCATTTTAAGCATTTATTCAGCTTTGCAGTTCGAGAACAATCGATATGGTAAAAAATATACTCAGTATTGGGGTTAACTCATCAAAGCTACGTTGCTTTATTCAAGAAGTCTTGAAACAAGCCTATATTTAGATTACCGTATTTACTCGTGTATAAGTCGACTCGTGTATAAGTCGACCCCCCAAAATTGAGGTTATTTTACATGAAAAAAAACAATTTCCGAATATAAGTCGAGTTGGTTTTTCAGGAGATATCGGCTCTGCTACCATTCAAGCTTAAGCTGAAGCTTGGCGGTCATTTTAAAAGTGAAACGTAAATATGCTTAAAATATAAGATATTAGCCGTCTTATACACGAGTATATACGGTAAAACGTAAATACGATGTTCGTATTTTCGAAATAACGGATATCAGACGTAGCGGATCGATTTTGATGGCATTTTAAATGATAAATAAAGGTATTTACCCAATATTATCACAAATTATGCTTTGCAGATCGAGAACAGAAAAAAAACATCCATCCATTTATAACATGCATTACGCTACACGTGGTCGTAATTTTGAAAAGCATCAAAAGAAAACATAACGTATATGGATCGATTTTAATTACGTTTTAAATGATACATAAAGGTATTTACCCAATATTATCACAAATTGTTCGAGAACAGAACAAAACCATCAATCCATTTAAAACGCAATTAAAATCGATCCACGTGTGAAAACATTTCTGTCAACAAGGAAGACACGAATCAAAGCAATAGAAACAATGACGATATGCAAAACTGTGAACGCTGATAATTGGAATCAGTGAGAACAAAGTCAAAACAAAGTGTTTCGAAATAATATTGGGTAAATACATTCATTTAACATTTAAAATGCAATTAAAATCAATCTGCTACGTCTGATATTCGTTGTTTCGAAAATATGAACATCGTATTTACGTTTTACCGTAATTACTCGAGTATAAGACTGTTAAACCGACCCGCTATTCGTTATTTCGAAAATAAGAATGTTCGTAATGAAAACTCATAGTGCCGTAATTTTTTGGCGTAAATCCTCGTCCACAGGTTGCTCTCGTGTATAAGACGAACCCCCAAACATTAACTAAGAGTTTTTGGAAAAAAACCTCGACTTATACACGAGTAAATACGGTAGTAAAATTTGGGACTTGAGGTTACAGGTGTGTATGCATGTGCAAAACAATTCACTCATAAGAATTCCTCTCCAGACATCAATTTTATTATTTCATTACTATATCTTATCATAAAGTATTTGGGCTTGAGGTTACAGGTGTGTATGCACATGCAAAACAATTCACTGATAGAATTCATCTTCAGACATTAATTTTATTATTTCATTTCTATATCTTATCATAAAGTATTAGGCCATCCAGAAAAATGTAAGCCTCATGGTAAATACAGGCCTTGACATATGCACTGGGTCGGTGATCCGGGGCCACCAGATCCTCTCTTTTGGCCAGTGAATGCTCTGTTATAGTGGCCCTGTTGGGCAACCATATTTTTGGTCTTTTAGTGGCCCAAACTATCTTGATTTTATTCTAATCATTGATAGATATTTGTCTAATATCATGAGCATTGGACTTGTAAATTTTGACTGGGACAAGTAACATCCTTTCAGACATTAGTCACTATATATACAGCCTTATGTACAATGCTATATATTGTATCATGCATCCTATTATCCTTAGAAACTTAGGGCCACCACATCCTGGGCAACCAACATGAAATAAAAAGAACTGTTCCCCTGAAAATATGTTAACTTCAAGCAGAACAGGTAAGAAATCCATCCTGTACTTTCCGAGGAGAAGATCAAAGTTGACAGACAGAATGATAGAAATTTCCCTCTCTCACTGCATAAGTAATGCTGATATAGTCAGCACAGCTAAAAAAATCTATAAAAGATTATCAGACTCCTCAGCCCCAATTTACAGCTTTCCCTGTCAGTCCAGATGACACTTAAGAGAGAGCCAGCTTCAGCATTATATTTTCATTGTAATTCAAAACATTTGATAGGAGTGTTCGTTAGAGATTCAGAATTCTTCCATTAATTTCATTCAGCTGGAATATTGCATGCTTACCTTCCGCTGCACAGTGTGGAGCATATGCTCGTGCTGGTGACAAGTGAGCAGTTGTTGAAGTTTACTGGCACAGACAGTGGCTGCTGTGGTCTGTATGGCGGTCCCTGTCAACTGAGACTGTTGCTCCAGCAAACTCTCCATGCCACTTACTGAAAGCATAGCATTGAAAATACTCACATCAAAAGAAAAATATACTTCTTGTTTGAATAAACAAAGAGTATTATATAAGGCAGGTATGTCTGCTGTTTCATAAAAATTAATATATTACCTGTGATTTGATTTTCTTTGCAACCTCCATCTTTAAGTCGCTGTGCTGTTGCCTAAAAAACAAAACAGAAATCATATTTTTACCCGTAAAAAATTTCATTTTCTATAAATAAGAAGTGTGACAGCTATGCTTTGAAACATGATTTTGCTGTTAATGCTTGACTATCTTTGGAAGGGAGATCATTACTGTTTGTTTGATATTATCAGTTTGATAATACCAGTTTGATAGGTTTAAATATTTTCATATGAATCATAATATCATTTTATTTGATCAACTTCCTCTGCTCCCTAGAGCAGTACAGCGTGCCTACCTCTTGTAGAAGGCTGTCCACATCTTGGTGGTGAGAGATCAGCTGGAACACAGCATCCTGCAGCATGTCCTGTGTCTGGTCAGACAGCGGCTCTCCACCACGGGAGGCTGAAACATATACAAGAATATAGCTAGGATATTAAGAACTTGCTTTGTAACAAACCAAATCATCCTTGATTTCTAATTTCAAATATATACTTTATGGAATAGCCTGCTAAGCTTTTAAAATGAAATTTGATTCTGATTTCTACCCTATTTACCGGTAGTATAAAATCAGTGACCCTTAAGTTTTTTCAACTCTCTCAGCAAAAAGACATGCATATATATAGTAGTTTCAGTAATAATTCACATATAAATCTTGGTTCTCAATATATTTCACAACATAATCTCCTTTTTTAGGGACCTTATTATAAGAGACAAGGTTATTATCTTTTCGGGTCTCATCTTTTCATAGGTAACAAACAATGAAATAGAACAGTGGTCTGGAAATATATTCATTGCCAGGAATTCTATATTTGAAAAGTTATCAATAAAACTTCACCAATGCTAACACATTAATGTGGTTAGGGAAAACAGACTTTAATAGATAACATTTTTACATTCTGACAACTTTTAACTCCATATATAAATTGTAATAATAACACTCTCAACATAAAACAGGAAACCTCTTTTAAATGACTCTTTTGTGCACTGTTAACACATTACACTACATGAAATGCTTTCAAAAAAATTCTGTCGTGATTTTAAATCTGAATGGAATGAATCTTGCAAGTGTCAGTAATAATCAATATTTTTCATATAATTTATGATTTATAATGCACTATATCATCAGTTTGTGATGGATATTTTGGGGTCGAATGACACTAGCATGCTCTCCATATTATCACTCTACATGAGACTTCACATTGTTTATTGAATTCCATTGCACACAGAATTATAACAGTTTTTATCTTTTGCAGATTAAGATCCGCATTCTCTCCAAATTATCAGCCTTAGGGCTTTACTTTGTTCAATCATTAGGATATTGAATGTTTGTGCTTTTTTCCAGATCAATATCCACATAGACTGCATATTATCTCTTGTGCTGTGTTCTTCCTTTGAGGATCATGTAGCATCACATCTGAAGAGAAGCATTGGGAAATCATTATCTCCATTAAGACTGGCGATGTATGTCAACATGATCAATATAAATGGGACAATATCAGTCAATAAATTCATTTCCACAAACTAATCTGGATTTTTTTCAAACTTTAAAATGTTATCAGGTCATAAACAAGCATTTGCCTTAATCTTTATTATTGGCATTGTGTCATTATGGTAAATTGAGCTCTTGTTCCACATCATGATCAAGCAAATAATTGATAACCATATCGAAGAATAAAAAAATTCAATAATACATGATAAACAGTTTATATTTTACAATCATATGTTTGCAATATGAAATATATGCATTAGTACTAAAATTGCAAATTTCTGCAATAATTTTTGTAAGTTATAATATAACACAGCAGAGAACGGCACAAAATGGCAACGATAATATAAAGAAACTACTTGCAGATATCACTTTACGATTCACAGATGACATGGATGATGATGAAGTCTTCACAGTCGATAACTTCTATCATGTCAAGAACGTTATGGTGAGAACAGAAAATGTTGTTTTTATTCTCCTTGGCTAGAATGGCCAGAAGGTTTAGTGGGGTAAGGTCAGTGCTGGGTGTCTTTACCAGGAGACCACCACGGCCTGGATGGTAGAATGTCTCCAATTTGAATCCTCCCTCAGGCTGACAGTGGTAGTTGGTTTTCTTGAAAAGTTTCTCCACCACCAGGTCATGATTTATGCCAGTGTAGCAGCCGGAAAGGAAATCCCAGCAATAGAACAGAAGAAACACATCCTTCTGGACATCAGCAAACAGTGGCGTTGTCAAGGCCTGTCTCTGGATCTCTGGATATTCTTCGAGAGGCCCATTTAGACAACCATCGGTTTTGAATGTTTTGCAAAATGAGTCTAAATCCTTATTTTCTTCAATCTCATATCCTGCACACTGCCATGCCTTACATAAAGTGATAGCACTTTCCATCATCATCTTGGCATGCTTCTCTCTCAACAGCTTAATTTCAGGATCTTCTTCATCTGGGCACACATCTTTAATATCTTCAACGATGGAGTCCTCATTATGTTCAGTTTGTCCATCACAAGATCTCAAAATCTTTTCGATCATTTCATATTCCTCCTCATCATATCTTGTGTCTGAGGGATTGTTCTTTGTTGAAAGCTTCTCCAGTCGGTCTGACAGAGCTGTAGTTTCATCCTGCATGTTAAATCCATCACCTCTGCTTGATGCTCCACTTTCTCCATAGGCTGATGCCATAACGACTATTAGAAGCCTGGGTAAAATCAGCAAAGTAAACACTTGGATACATCAAACTTTTTATGCCTTTAAAAAATAGTTATTTTTCTGTTATATCCAGAATACCCATTGCACGTTGATGCCCAAATTGCAGGATTATAGATTTTTTTTTTCAAGCAAAATATACATTTTATAAACCTATACAGTTGCTGAAGGTTACAAAAAGGAATGCTGCATGTGGCAACTATATGACCTTTGACCTACTTTGGAATCATAAGTGCTAAAAATAGTTTAAATAGCCTGCCAGTAAACTCTGTGATAGCAATTGACTGACTTCAGAATCATGAGGGCTAAAATTAGACTCTTGCTAGTACATCACTTGATGCTGATCAACATGCTGATGAGTGCCCTCTGGTGACAGATTTTCACTGGGAACATTTTCAAAACATAACCTCCTGGGTTGATATCTCTGTTGACTTAACTGAAAACACATGAACTGAGATAAAGTGTAACTAGCAAACAGGTTATGGTTTTCCATACATAATCCTAATTCAGTTTTGATGTGATATTCATTGATATCGTGGTGCTTGACATAGTATTGATGTAAATTGCTCAACTACTCTGATAGTGATAGTTTTATATCACTACTCTAGATATGTTGTTTCATGTGCTGCATATTTCGGGACTGAAATAAAGGAGATTTCCAAAACCTTTGAAAAATTAATCTTGTGATATTTACAAATTCCATATTTCTAAAAATTACAGATAAAAATTGGGGTTAAGTACATGTTTACATTTTTTTTTAAATATAACAATACTTTACTTTGTTCATATATCTGATTGCAAAACATGTGGCTGCTCATTAAAAGACCAGGTACAGAAAATGCAGAATAGGGCATGTAGAATTGTGCTTATGGCACATAGACGAGCTCATATTCTTGACATGCATAACGAGTTATGTTTGGACCGATTGTCCACAAGAAGGCAGATTCACTGTGCAACAATGACTTATCAGTGTATAAATGGGTCAGTACCAGCATACTTACAGACAATGTTCAGACCAGCAACAGATATACACCAATACCAAACACGGGGTGCAACCTCAGGTAATATGTTTATTAGAGGAAATAATAGGGAATTTGGTAAAAGAACCTTTGGATATAGATCCAGCCTACTGTGGAATGCAATACCAAATGAAATCAAACAAAAACATTCAAAAGAATCATTCAAGTGGGCATACAGATCTTGGCTCACTCAATCTGTCACAAACCAAATGTAACAATTTGTATATTTGTTCTAAATATTCTACAATGTACTCTGCATATCTCTATGTGGGAAACCAATAATGTAAAATTCAAACAATATTTCAAATAAAGTTAACTCATAATAGCTGTACTACTATGTTGAAATTTTAATGTGCCATCATTGAATTATGTTATATGAATAAATGGTATATGTCAAAGCAGGGTCCCATGGGAGACCAATCGATATAGGTCTATCTGCCCCAGTGAGTGACATCCTAATTCCTTTGAATAAAAAACTTGCAGCACCACGTAATCATTGACATAAAAAACCAACACCATGGAAGAGCAAGTTAGCATGGCCACTTATTCAGATGACCTATAATCATATATTTGTAATTATAAGTTTATTTGACCTCTGAAAATGTTCAGTGGTGTTTTATTTCCTCCCATAATACATTTAGTTCTCTCCAGATTTATTTTGTGCAGATTTATTATCAAAGAAACATATCATGTGTGTTTGTGTGTTTACTTTAAAACACTGACATATCACAAATATATGACACTTAAAGAGCTGAAACACATTCTCAGGTTTCATTTAAAATGGCACATGCTACTCATGCTAAAGATTAAGAGCCATCAATGTTAAAACAATGGGACAACTGGGTTATGCTTTTTTAAAGACTGCAACTATGTTTGCTGTTCCCCATGATTTTAGATTTTCCCCTTTGTCAAGTGAATCTTGAAATATGTTTTGAGGATCGGAGCTATTTCATGTGAACATTCTTTCAAGACTCTTGTGGGTACTTGATCTGGGCCATTGGCCTTTTTGCCGTTAAGGTTTGAGAGTTATTTCTCCACACCAGCAACTGTAATGGTTATTGGCTCTATTTGTGGAGAAGTAGGATCACCTTTGTCAGGAATATTTTCCATGTTTTCAGTAGAAAATGTATTGACATGATAGAACTACTGCCTTGCCTTTACTGTCTTTCACTTTGATAACAGTATCCTCATGCCTTGATCTAATATAGTTCCAGAACCTTTTTCCCATTGATGGTCTACTGAATTCAATGTCAGCTACTAGATCAAGTAACCCAAGAACATATTCATTATGGGATTCTCTCAACGTTTTTTTTCAGAATTGTTGTATATTCTGTTTTCTTCTAATTTGTCTCTTGATTTCCTTTGTCATCCATGGTACAACCCATGTGCTAGATATTTTCTTTATAGGAATGTGATTTTTGATTGACTCCATAAGCTTTGCTGTGAATTTAGTGTTCAGAGATTCAACTGGGAGATTAGAATTTTTAACTCCATTTTCAAAAAAGGGATGCATGCCTTGTTTAATTGCATCCATTTTGTCTTTTTTGTTCAGTAATACATATCTTGGCTACTGTGGCATTTGTATTTATTTCTGTTATCACCACATCATAGTCACTCAGGCCTGGACATATACTTATTTACCAGGCTTGGGTTTGTTGTTCCAACTAGATCTTGCCTGTTTCCTCCCTTGGTTTACTTGTGTGAGGCAATGTTCGTTAAAAGTATCAACCATTCATATTGTACCATGTGATATCTGGTACATTGAAATCCCCTGTTAGTAATTAATATATTTGGGGTATTTGTACCAGACTGGGGAAGAGATGTGTTTAGATCATGGACATTAGATATATGTTTCTATCTGTTGGCCTATAGTAGCATCTGATGAATAGCGGTTTATTCTCCATAGAAGTTCACAGTTAGTTTTCAGACTCTCTTCCTCAGGGTCTGATAGCCACCTTTTGTGGATACTGATCAATACTCCACCACCACCCTTGCATCTGTCTTCTCTCCCTATATCATAATCAGGGTGGATGACGCAGTCTGCAATAGTGTGGTCAATGTGGGATTCAGCTATGCATAATATATCAGGGTAGTTATGCAGAGATTATCATTTCTCATTGATAATGTGTGTTACATGTCTACATGTCTCATAGTACAATTAGGTTCTAAGTGTCAACTCACTAGGGAGCACTGAGCAGTGCTCCCCCAGCATATGTCTACCCCCTGGGGGTGTCTTATGCTCTGGTCTGCCTTTCTGGGCACTCATTCAGGTTGCAGTTCCCGGGTTGCAAGGACAATTATTTTACCACCATCCCACCCTAAAAAACAGGTTTGGGCTTTAGAAAGAACCAGATCAAGTGATATGCATGTCATCCATGTAGTATGTACTTTAATAATGATAATTGTCATAATTTTTAACTGTTATAATTATGTATTGATTTGTATTTAATTATGAGTGATTTGTTAGATTTAAGTTGTACGCCTAACACCAGGGTGTTCATTGTATCCCTGGGAGTTATGGCATAGATTTATCAACATCAATAAATCTTACCTCCAAATTCTACATCTTGTCCCGCATTATCTAAGCTCGGTTATTAGTTCCTGTAGCTCCAATTGCTCTTTGGTTGAGTTTAAGCCTCTACAATTCACTGTCATAACCTTAAGCTTTTGAATTTTTTGTTTTTTTTCTACCATGCTTTGGTCTTATGGTGTATGTTTTTCCTACAGTGTGAGCTTCTGATCTTATACTTATGAGAAATAAGGAATTACTTGTTTCCAATTCATTTTCAAAGAAAGCATCTTAAATATTTGGGAGGCAACATTTCTAGCACTCCCATGACAGCCATTTTTATTTATTGATTAACTCATAATGTTTATTTGTGAGCCCATCACATTGAATGTGTACATATGTGTCACACTCATCACACCGCACGGCCCTGTGATTGTTGGCAACTGGTCCACAGGGAAATTGAACAGGCCCTGTGAACATCACCACATAATAATAGCAGGGATATCAGGAAAAGTAGCACATAGCTATTGCATCTTTTCTTCGGATATGTTTTATCCCAGAGGCGGACATTCTGTTTCCTGTATATGATACTGGCTTTATGTATGACAATGCCCAGTATTGGGTTTCTTTGAATCATGCATTTCTCTTGTATCAGGCCCATATTCATGTAAAACGTGGCACTTCCATATCTGTAGGAAGTATTGCCAGAGTTTCCTGCATGAGTTATGCTTGCCACCAAGATACAAGCAAGGCAGCTTAGGATCAATTTTGTAAAATCATGTTTTATGCACATATTGTAAGAGTTGAGGTAATTATAAGTTTTTGTCCATATGATTGGACAGATAACATCTAGGTGATTAGACGTGGACTGCCTTGTTGATTAGGCAACCAGAGAGCTAGGTGAAAGTGGTGAACACTCGACACGACTACAATGGAAATTTGCGCGAGGAGTGTTGCACTTAATTCAAGGTTATGTAAATGTGCAAACAAGGTCACATGGTGTGATTGGCATTTGCAATCAATTGATAAACTGAAACGCTGTCTTCAGCTGTAATTGGTCCAACCTTGAAATTGTAATTTAATGCAAGATGTATTTGTTGACATTATCATGACCTCATCAATGACATCATGCTCATGGTGATGTCATGGAAGTGATGAAATTCAAGATTAAGCCAAAATCACATGTACTAATAGAAAGGTTAAAATCATCCTTCTCTGTATATGCCAGGGAATATATTTCACAATCCCAGTAAGATTTTCAAAGTATTTGTTAAAACATAGAGAAAGCAGATCCCACAAAATAACAATGACCTTTACAAATTGGAGCTCTTTTTCCTTGCCTGTACCATCATAAAGGGTTAAAATGAAATTCATGTAAGTTTATACCAGATATTTAAAAATGTATTAAATGTCTCTGGCAATACTGTGTACCACTTCTCAGAGGATATGTGTCATTTTGTAAAGTTCTTTTTCTGCCACCAGGGGTCACTCATTGAAACCACTCTTCAAGGAAATCAGTTGCACTCGTACAGTAACGTCGCACTCGAGTAAAACACCAAGATCTCTTGAGCAAAGCCAACATTGTTCTGTAAAAAAAGTGAACACGTTTAATATTTCTTTCTCTCAAAGAAACTTACCCAATAACGAAGAAAAACTCTTCATTAATCTCAGAAGACGTTTGCTTTTCCCGCAAAAATTGTCTGATAAAGTTCAAACGGGTTGTTCTTATTTCTGATTTGTAATACTACGATAGTGTACCAGCAGACACATTGAGAGCCACCTTGTGAGAAGAAGAATGACCGAACTGGAGACGGTGAAGGTGGGAAATATAATTTAAAGTTTCTTTTGATTCCATGAATGACATTCAGAAATATCTATTGATTTATGAACTTCTATTCCTAGTGAAGAACATTTGATATAAAGATTGCAATGACAGTGTGAGAGCGCACCTAGGTGCAACCAGATTTTGAACGATATTAGAGTGTTCAAAGGCCAAAACATTCAAGACTCTTGACAAGAGTCATGACATGTCACTGACAGTCTCACATGTGATCACACTGTCAACACTGACAACAGTGACAGCAAACATAGCCCTGGATGACCACATCAGCTACAGCAGAGCTGGGCTGATTGGGGTCATGGATACTCCTTACCATTTTACCAGTCAGTCAGCAGATAATCAAGTTTTCTTTTATAATATATTTCAGGGGAAATCTTAAGTTTATATCATCTTAAAGAATAAACTAACCTTAAGTGATTCACCGAGATTTGGACACCCTTTTTCCTGCCAATACTATACTTGGAGGATTTAATCCATCTGACAAAACTAGTGTCTTCTGCTCTGATATTCAAAATGGTTCCATAAATATGCAGGAGAGACCTCTGGTAAGAGAAAAATGACAGGGAGCAGTCCACAGTTCTAGCAGAGTGACCTTGTCAAACTATATTGTGAGTAAAGTTATCAACACAGTTTGTGATTCAAATGCATTGCTCATTTGCATAGTGATACTTGGGCTTATTGCATTCGGCGCGTAGTGCGCGTTTATGCGCGTTGTGTCAGTTAAACGCGTTGTGTCAGTTCTGGTATTTTTGGGGGCGTTTGGGATCAAAATGCGGTTTGAATAGAAATGTTTGTATGTACATACTAGATAACACCAAACTTGGATTTAAATCATAAAACCCAACCATTTGCAAGTTTAAAAAATGACACTTCACTGAATTTGGCAGGAATCAGCTTTTGTATATTGGTGTGTCCAGAAATGGATATTGAAGGAGGTGTTCAATTTAACAAATTTCACAATTTATATCATTTGGCATTTCTTCTTCTTATAGGACTTTGTATGATATTTGTGAACACGAATATGCTAAAAAAATAATAAAAACTTGTACAGAAAAGATACTGTAGTGTACCCCATTTTAACAAATGTAAAACCCTGGACTGTTGAACGCGCCATTTATCAAACGCGCAACGTGCCGAATGCAATAAGCCTGATACTTGTAGTAAGTGAGGGGCTCTAGACTCCTGCTTATAACAAACATTTATTCACAAAGATTTCTCTATCAATTCCTAAGTTCTTCTGCCAAAGTCCCTTTCAAAAATTGACTTTATAATTCACAAAATACCAAATGTTAGTTGATTCTAATGTGTTTGTATTTACATTCAGTTCTTTTTCTCCATAACTTGACGCAGCGGGTGGACTCGCTGCTTACACACGATTGGTCTGGCGGAAAGTGCCACTGTGCACACGATTGTGTATAGGCGGGTGGGTCGGCGGATTTAATTTAATGAATAAATTTTATCTCCCCACCAAAACTAATGACTACTCCCCAGATCCTATTTTCTGGCTTACTTTCTGGGTTCATGCAGTGGTTTGCCTTCTTGCCACCATTTTTTTAAAATGGCTGAAAAACAACTCCTTGTTATTGTGAGGATTAAAGTACAGAATTATAGCAATTCGTTCATTGAATAATGATGCTCTGATGGTGACGAGCCAGATTGAGGCCAGGGCAACAACATACCTGTTGAAAACGAGACAAAGTCGCCATAAAGTAGGTGAAATAAAGGATATTCAGATTCCTACCAAGGAAATAATTAAACAGTAAACGGAGCTGAATTCACAAGTGAATCCAGCTCCACGGAGTAACAGCAAACAGTGAGCTGACAGTGAGCAAGGATAAGCTGGGATCTCATATTCATGATATCTACATGGCCTCTGCTTGAGAACTCAAACCTCTTTATATGATAATTCAATGAGTTCGAAATAATCAAACTCATGTTATTCTTGAAAAAGTATTGAAGGGAAGTAACCAATCCATTGAGAACCTGGAAGATAAGTAATCATTCTGTCTGGCCTGTGAACATGTGTGTTTGTGTGTTTGTTGCACCTTATTTTCCTTTGTTCATTCGTTCGTCAGCTTCAATGCAACTTGTTTATTACTCTCCATAGCAGAGCCAGGATTTATACCTAGCTCTGCAAGTATTGACCATAATCAGTGAGTACTAAGAGGCCACACCCATAACAAGCTTCTTTTAGCAGCCAATAGACACAGATTAAAATATGTTGTCACATGTAATAACAGAGCCAATCAGTGTCCTTGTTTTGGTTAGGAATTGAATACAACAACAAATACATGTGCAAGTCAACTGGTGTCATTGTTTTGGTTAGAAAGTGAGTGCAACTGATGTGTGTGCGAGTATAATTCAGCCAATTGGGGTCATTGCTTTGGTTTGAAAATGGGCGGGCATTGTGAGAGTGCATGTGCACAGCCCACCAATTGCCCACCTATCTGTGGATTATGCAATCGACCTTGCGGACTAGATTGAAACATTTCATCCGTATTGTGGCAGAGGTAGTATGTGACTCTACCTCGCCATGCAGAGTACTTGGTTATATGCTCTTAGGTTTATTTATATGTGAGGCACCTGAGCATGCTGAGCATCTTTGAGATTATGGGTTAAAGTTAGCGACATATGAGTTATTTGAGGCCATATCATATGCATTTGAGCAACAGCAATTTTTGACCAATTGGAGTCATTGAATGATTTAATTTGATATTTTACAAAATCCTTTTGTGCCAAAATTGATTTACCAATGTAATTTATTCTGAAAAAACATAAGAATGCTGTAAACATGGTAAAATAAGATTGATTTGACACATCATTTGAATTTATTCCCAGGTGGTGTGATTGTTTGTTCTGTGCAGATTGGGGCAACACCACATGGATAAAAATTCCCACCAGGGGTAAATTTATATCATGTATGGTGTCATATATGTATATTTATTTTTTTGTTTTTATGTTTGCATATCTTAGAATGTTCCAGAAATGAATGTTTCTGGCCTAATGCAGCCATTTACAGATTCTATTGTTTGCAAGTTAGATAAGGTGGTATAATATCAGAGACATTGGGTGGTTTTCTCCTTTGATCTTTGGTTGCTGGTTACTGAAGATCAAATTATTTAATACATAAATAACATCAGGGGATTTTGTTAGGCAACTGTGACTAAGTAGGGCTGTGACCAGATCCCATCCTTATCACCAGAAACACATAAAGACATTTAAATTGGCAATGGGTAAGGGGCATCCGCACACTGGCTCAGAAGCTGCCTATGTCCTAACCTCACCACTAGTGACACCTTGCTCAAATCAAATGCACAAATTGTATAAATCAAATGCACAAATTGTATAAATCAAATGCACAAATTGCTTGTTTATATAAATCTTTGACTTACATTTGAACCATGAGTACCATGAGAACCATCGATCCACTACGTCCAATATTCGTTATTTCGAAATTACGAACATCGTATTTACGTTTTAACGTAAATACTTGTGTATAAGACTGTTAAGATCTTGTTGCGTAAGTATATTTACATTTCACTTTTAAAATGGCTGCCAAACAGTTGAATGGTAGCAGTGTCGATGTCTCGAGAGAAAGTGACTCCTCTTATATTCGGAAATTGTTTTTTTTTCAAGCAAAATAACCTCAATTTTGGGGGGTTGTCTTATACACGAGTCGTCTTATATAAGAGTAAATACGGTACTTAAAATAGCCTCTGACTTAGCCACTGCTGGTATTGAAACATATGTTATTTATTGTGTAAGGCATTGATTAGGCAGCAGCATACATGATAATGTGTTCCTCTCCATGGAAACTTGATGTGCAATGAAGGAATCCAGGAATAATTGACAATACTTGTGACGCTTTACAAGGGCCGGGTATAAGGGGCCATGCATGTTGTAATCTGTATTTACGGTAGTCCACTGGTGTGGGGTGGGGCAAGAGTTCATTGAGAGTTCATTAAGATTTGGACTAATTATATTTTAAAAGGGAATCTTTTTGTTCTGTAACTTTCAGCATTTTAAGGCATATTTACAGGCAAGTTTTATGCAACTCATGGTTGACTTACCTCATAACATTAACAGCATGCTCCATGATAAATCATAAAACTCATCAACATAATCACCATATTCTCACAAAACAAATGATTTTGCATGGACTAAAAACAGACTAAAGAACTTTGTGAATAAGTACTTTAGTCTGTTTTTAGTCCATACAAAATGAACAAAATGTAAATGATGATTTATTGATTAAATGTTGATTGTCTATTCAGGTTAAGTTGCTGTTTTTTGCGAAGAGTAGAGAATTGGTTGGGAAGACTGAATCTGACCTGAAAGTACCCAGCAAAACAAGTGGTTTACAAATCAAATCCCTGATCTTGCAAAAGTTCCCACAGTATGTAACTAAAATATTGTATAATGATTAAAGTCACAGACTTCTGAGACTTCAGATAAAGTTTTATGATAGAAATGATGATACAGGCACTGACATAACATGTACATATTCTAAAATATTAACAAACTATTTATAGATTGGATTTGAGAATAAAAAATAAATAAACTTCTTAAGCTGAAGAAGAGAATCTTCAAGAAAGAAAGGTTAATCAGTGTCTGAAGTGTAGTTAAGTAATGACTTTTCCCTGAAAAACATAATATCTGTCAAATAGTATGATTTGATAATATTGATGCATGCTTGCATTTGTGGTATATTTTAGATTGAGTGTGATCAGGGAGTCTATGATTGTGGCTCACAACGAGGCATACATAGAGGACGGAGACCAGCAGATTGAGTGTCAGGAAGGCGATGAATTAGCAGTTATTCCTCCTATCAGTGGTGGATAGCAACCTGTAAGTTTTCACTCTAGAAATGCTATGCTCAATTTTTTCACCCAATATTCACAAATATGGCTTGGAGATTTGCATTTGATATCACCACTGTGACAATGCTTTATTGATACATTAAGATTATATCCCACATGTAATTTATATTATCAGATTTGCATGGGAATTTTACATTGGTAATCATGTAAATAGAAGGGCATGTATATTTATTTGCAATCATAAAACAGTTGATAGTGGTGTTTGGAAAGATGAAGTGTAATCATGATAATGGATATTGGAAATCTCGCTTAAATATACATGCTTAAGCAATTTAATAAATTTTAAAATGTCAGCAAGTTTCCATTGTTGAAAGGGTAGCAAACATTATGGACTATATCAAGATAACAGAAGACAAGCTACAAGTGGAGGAGCTAACTCATCTTGTGACATCACCATCATCAGGTGCCATCTCTGTGTTTGTGGGTAAGCATTCCATGTCCATTTGGGTCATTTGTGCTTGTGGAATTTGCAGTCAAGACAGGTCCACCATTTTTGTTCTCTACTGTACTAATTTGCAGAAGTCTTGACCATGCACTTGCATGTCCATTATAAGGATTATATGATCGTTTTCTATCAACATCTTAAGCTATTAGTCAAACTTAAATTAATAAAAAAAAATACAGGTACATTCTCTGAATCTATAGCTCAGATGAGTTTAATACTGACCTTTCTATGACCTTTTTATCACGAAGATCAATGTCACATTTGTCACAATTGGCATCATGAAATACAGATTATTTAACAAACAAAGTTAAAGAACTCCTAAAGAATTTCCAAAATGTATTTGGAGTAGTAAGCTATTAGTGTTTGGGATGGGCCCAGAGGGAATGTGTAACAAGAGCATAACCACTAAACACAATTAAATTAAACATGTTTCCATGATGGGAGACTCACAGCTCATGAACTGCTTGCATCACTAGGATTTTGCTTAAGGAGAATTGGGAAATATTTGCACCACCATTTATTTAAGTATTTGAGATAGAATTTAATTTGAACAGTTTATACAATCAAATAAGTGCTTTTATATCAGTAATATATTCAATTTTAAAAATCTAGACATATTTTCTAAAAATACCATTTTGAATTTATTCTGCAGGAACCACCCGGGATAATTTTGATGGGAAAAAAGTCTTAAGATTAGAATATGAAGCATATGAACCAATGGCACTGAAAGAGATTAAGAAAATTTGTGACCAAATAAGAACCAAAGGAAAAGTAGAACATATTGCCATTTATCACAGAATAGGGTAAGGATCACTATTAAAGGTGCTATGAAGTAATTGTAGAAATAAAATATAAAAATCATATATTGGTGAAAAATGAATTTGCCCTGCATTTGCACATTTTTGGTTGAAGTATTGCAAATAGTCTCTGTATAATCTACTTGAAAAAGACTAATAAATAGCTCACCTTTGAAAGTACACTCCTGTCAAAACATTATTATCAAATGTAGTAAAAGAGGTACTGAAGGTAAAATGACATCAAATGAGAGTGACAATATGCTTGTAACGTCATCAAAGGCATTGTTGTCAGAGTGGTGCTGGAATGACGTCAAACAGTGCTAACCTGCTTTGAGCCTCAACTTGGGTCACAAAGATTCATGCTTCAGTGTTTACATATGATGTGCAACTATGAGCTAAGACAGCTCTCAGCTGAAAGTACAACTTCTGAGTCTAATAGTCAGTTTATCTTAAAAATTGTTTGGGATAAATTTGCTCTTATCATACTGTACATACAGAGGTCAACATAATGTGTGTACACACATTTTCAAATGATATTGTACATTTAAAATACAAGTATGGCATTTTCATATCATTTGACCCCAAAAACCCTTAATTTAGTGGTATGCTATCCTTATTGAATTTTTTGTTTGAAGGCCATAATTGTATTTCATAATTATTAGAAAAAATGGATCCAAAGAGTGGTGATTTTAAAGATTTTTTTTAACAAAGTTTATGTTGAATAATGTAATGTTTGATTACTTCAGTTCATTGATATCTTTGTTATGATAATCAGCTGCACCTAGAATTTTATTTTTCTTTGGTTGGCACATGGAAATAATTTACTGACCCCCAAAATAGGGGATTTTAAATATCCTTGACAGTGTAAAATGTAAGGGATTTTCTGAACTTCATACTCCCTCCACACATCTTGGACCGTATAGAAAAGGTACTGTTAATTGGGATGGCAATAATCAATTCTTTGTTTAAAATTGAATATAATCATGACTTCAATGAGGAACATCATTTTGCAAAAATGTATCAGCTTATAATCTCTTTTTGTTTGATATTGATGTCAGCATAATGGAATAAAAGTTTTATTATTTCAGGCTGGTACCAATTACAGAAGCTAGTGTGATTATTGCTGTGTCTTCCCCACACAGAAGAGAATCCCTTGACGCAGTACATTTTGCTATTGATACCTTAAAAGCCACAGTACCCATCTGGAAAAAGGCAAGCATATAAACAAATATTATATAATTGATATAAAATCTAGGCAAGGTACCCTGTTGGCAGCCAGGTTGGGCAGGGCTGGGTGTGACCTGATAAACAGCTGGACCTAAGGATCAACCTGTAGATATATGTGAATTAAACAAATGAGGCATGTAAATTTTTACCCTAGATTACAGGATAAATCTTGTTATTAGGTAATTATGGTCAGATAAATACTCCACCACATGTTTACTATAGAGTAATGTAATTTTTATGGGATGAGCAGTCACAGGGTTGCAGATATAGTACATTGACCACCAGCAAGTGCTTGATATGCTAAGGGGAAACCCAGGTGGCATTATGTAAAACTTGCTCAACAAATTTACAAAAGTTCAAACCTAAGTTTAAAAGTACAATGGACAGACAACAACTGAGTGTAATATTGACAGAGACAAAACTAGTACATCTTTTCACAAGTATGCCATTTTCCTTTTATCGTTTCATGTTTTCTTTTAGGAGATTTATGAAGAGGGTGTGCCGAAATGGAAAGAAAATGCTGAGTGTTCATGGACATCTTGAGCTCATATTTGACTAAATTCAATTCCAATTGATAATTTATTGATGATCATATTTATAACTTATTGTGATTTTTAAGATAAATAAAAAAAAACAGAATTTAACTTGTCTAATTGATAGCTACTAGTATTTGGATAAAGATTAGAAGGCTATCATGAAGTCTTCAAAACTCTTTTACTTTAAATATATATTTATAAAAAAGGGATTTTTAGGATAAAAGTATTTGGTATTTAGGGTCGATTCAATGAATACTTTTGCAAGAGGGCTAGATAGTTGACAAAAAAATCAAATTTCTAAATCAATTCTGAAACTGATTTTGTGATAAAAAATAAAATTTCTTCAATAATACATTGTATTGGTTTTTGTGTGGCATTGTCAGGAGGTTCTTCATATTTGACAAATAAATTAATCTTTAATTAATCTCGGCAATTAAGAAATGGTTTCAAACAAAGGGAATCTGTAATTAATCCTTGATCCTCAAGCCATCGATTTATGGCTGCAACACAAAGTTTACTGCTCACATGTTTGAGCTAATGAAATAAAAGAATTAACAATAACTGCATGGTATTGTCGTGTTGTACTGCTCAATTCAGTAGATACAATACTGCTTAGTGCAAAAACATGTTTATTAAATTATATATTTCAAAAGAATGAGTAGAGCAATAATATTTGTAATATTTGTATTATATTTATATTGAGGTCACAAATTTTGCAGTGAGCATATCTCAGCAACCACTTACAAGGGGAAATTAAAACTTGGTATACAGAAATGTCTAAGGTCATAGCTGTGCCTCGTCATATTGTTTTAGTCATGTGACCTTTGACCTTGAATTCAAAATTTGTGTGCATGCAAAATCTCACAATCATTAAAAGTGAATAAACATAAGAATGGCTTTAGAGCTATGCTTATCAGTGCTTTTTTGTAAACATTTCAAGTTGCAGTTTGTGATAAAAGACTGCCATAGCCATACAATGTATTCAAGGTAACACTGACTTCTAGTGCTGAAACTTCAGAGTGCCGAGTGCCATCAGGAAAGGAGGAAAGGATGCACACAAGTTAGACTTTATCTGAGGTGAGACAGAGATGTCAGTGAGCTTCTACTCCCGGTAATGAGGGCACAACACCTCTATAAGTGTACAAGCTAACCAGGTAACTGAGGTTAACTGACTTTTTCAAATATTCAATTTTCCCTGATCACTATCAAAATTCTCTCATGATTTTAACCCGCGGAGGCTGGGATGGAACTGAAAACCCCAGAGCCTGATTTAGAGAAATATTCTATCATTTTTGGTACCCTGATTTAGGACTAGCTGAAATTTGGTACCCTGATTTAGGACTAGCTGAATTTTTGATACCCTCATTTAGGGATGATGCAGAAGGAGGAGATTTGGAAAAGGGGATTGTGATCCCTGTTTTAGGGAGAAATTTGAAAAACAGTACCTGTTTTAGGGAAAATATCAGCGAAAAGGACCCTATTTAGCCCAGCTTCCCCAGTAACGCTGACTATGAGAGTACCCCCCCCCCCCCCCCCCCCCGGGACTCGGGCAGTAGGTAGGGGATGTCCCGGGACTCAGGCACTGGGAGTGGGTTGCTAGCCCTCTGCCTCTGACAATGTTCCGCTGGAGGTCCTGAAGGTTGGGCAGCTGTGCAGGCATGCCCTCTGAACAAGTGGCCAGGATCTGCTGCTGCATCGACTGCTCAGTTGTCTGAGTTGTCTGGACATGCTCCTTCATCGCCTGCTGCAGCCTGAGCACCACACCCCGTGCTGGATCAGGGGCATGGGTGGAAGCACTGCCAGGCACCTCATTCACACCTAAAATGATAAAATCAAAATTTCATTATTTAGAAACTATGCTAACAGAACAAAAAGTTATCATTTAAAATGTCCCTAATACTATATAATGAAGTTACCAATACAAAATTGTCTTTCAAATAACCGTTTTAAATTTATTGTATCATCCAAGCTAGATTACAGTTTATAATGTGGAGATATTACCTTGCCCTTACAACCATTGGTGTAACATCTCCGTTCACACTCCGGCCACCTAGTCGCCTGCTAGGCTCTTCTGTTTGACATTGACATGGCCCTCAAACAACAACTTGTTAGCACCTCTGACTGACGTGATGAACTTAATAGTGGAGATGACCTCTGCCACATTCAGGCACCCTTTAATAGGGGACATCCTGAGTTTGACTCAAGTGCCCATTTTTGTGAGCACAATCACTTTCAACATTATTTCAGTCATTTCGTGATGAGACCTACTGGTAGCAGATATAGTACTGCCTTGATCACTGTCGCAGGTCCTGGACATGACAACCTACCCAATCACAGATATACAAGGACAAGGAGGTAATCCTTTAGGCATCGGCCTCAGTTCATATGTGAAATTGTATCATGAATTCAATTTTGGCATGGCTGAGGATCGAACCCACGACCTTTGGATCACTACAGATGAACTAGTGCTAATAAGCTGGCGTTGTAACCATCTGCGCCATAGCCCGTGGCCTGATAATTAATATTAGATGAATATTTCGAGATATTTGGTGTAATTTGGAGTAATGTAGGGGTTGCTTCATTGCGCAGCTTACCATTTACGTATGTCGCCACCTTCACGATGATGTAGGGTCTTTAAAAGCGTGATTTATATTGTTTACATGTAATTTTTATTGGTGTGTTTATCATTAATTAACATTTTATTATTAATTAACATTTTTGACATTGTCATTGGATGTTATGTGTCAATCATGCAATATGTCGTTAAGAATTATTTTATATTTTTATATAATCATTCAACATTTGTAATATTTTGTTTCATAACACCATAATGGCACTAAGTTACCTTTATGTGTTGATGTGCCGTCAAGAAGCCGGCACAAGAATCTGGATGTTGTGTATTAATTAGTACGCCTTATACCCCATAATTATATAATTGGGGGACTTATAACTGCAACATAAACGTTGCTGGCATTTCCACGATGTCTTCTCACCAAACACGGCAGGCTCCCGTGAGTCCCACAGGCATATCTAAAGATTATCTTGGGGTGCCTGTGGTGTCTTAAAATACGATTTTAGGGGAAAATGAGATTTTATTTTATTTCATGTGTTCCCAAGCCATCGTGAGATAATCTGAAAGTACAATATCCTACAGACGTCTGTCAGATGATGTAGACATCTTTAGGATATCCTAAAGGCATCTGTGTCATTTAATCATGCACGTGCCATGCGGTGCCTGTGTATTATGTGACCATAGTTACGCAATATTTCAGATTGTTGCTGATAAACTCCCAAAAGTGACTGAGGCATCATCAGGAACATTTAGCTGTAACAAAATAGTTGCCAGCTTGTCCACAATGTCTTCTCACCAAACATCATCATAAAGTACACAGCAGGCTCCCATGAGATTATGGTAGGCCTGGGACCGAGACAGGCATTGATTGCTACCATACATTATGTAACTGTTGTATATTATATTACCTGTTTGAATCACAAAAAATATGTATGGACCTTGCTTTATCTTTCGTGCTTTACACAAAATGTGACCTTTTTGCTACCATTAAGAATGAACGATGAAAATCCTTTAATAAAATAATTTTTTTATTAATAATTGTACATCACAAAATTGGCAGTGGGTCATGTCTTTATACTAAGATACAAAATTTATTGGAAAAGTATCTTGAAAACATGTTCGTTGCAATTCTGAGTTTACTCAAATTTCAATTATTTAATCATTTTATATTATTATTTGGACGCGATAAACATTATTGTAAAAAACCATCCTTTTAACAAATTTGAATTATCAAGAGTAATGATTTTTAAAAGTTTTCATTAGGCTTTTAGAGTAGTAGACAACCCCGTCCACATCCTTTTTTTGGTTTTTCTCGTGGTTTGTGATGAAGTTTAACCATTACAGCTTCATAAAACACCTTTTCCATACCGCTCTGCAAACAGATCATAAAACAGTCTGAAAATGAAATATTTCACGTCTTTTATATGAGAAATATTTTATTTGCTGCAATCCATACATATTTTTAAAAACAAGGTATTTTATCCTAAAAAAGTTTTTGAAAATATTCTCGTATTACACACAAAGGAAAGAAATGAGAATCTTGTGTACATATACCATACTCAAGCTATTTTTTCCCTAAATTTAAAAGAGACGTTTATGAGTCCCGGCAAAAGAGCAGAGTCAGGATCTAGTCTCGGCAGAGGGACAAGTGTGGGGAGAGTAGGTCTGGTAAGAGAGAGATATTTTTAAAAGGCAGTGTGCAAGTAAGGTACTAACACGGTACTGAGCAGGAGAGGCCTGGGGTATCTGCAGGAGCAGTCGTGGCGAGCGCCAAGCAGCAAGCCACCAGCACTATGCACCTGAAGGTACAGTCCACAATCCAGTCTTCATGACAAAGAATTAGCGGTCCAAGAGGCTACAAACTAGTCTTAGATAAGATGAAATCAGGCCCTGTGCGCAAAGAAAAGGAGTGATCTATGTTTTTGGAACAGAAAAGGCAGGTTAAGAAAACGTTTTTATAGAGCCTTCACGGAGCTCGATGAAAACATGTCTGTTCCACTCCACTCCACAAATGTGCACTCAATATGATTGAAATATATAGTAAAATCTGTGGAAATGGGAGCTTCATTTTCAAAGTCATTTAAAGGTCACCTCAAGTTCACTGGCAATATTTTATCAAAATAGCCTACAAAGGTCCACATTCAGTCATGAATCATTGTGTACATGAAGATGTGTCTAACAGAGTGAAGTGTTATATGCCTATGTCTACTGATGAACTGGTGCACTACTCAGGTCAAGGTCGACGAACACTCCACAGTGGCGTAAGTTGCCTGAACAATAATGACCACAGCATCACCATAAATTTAGGACATAGGCGTTAGAACGGGTAGGGATCCAAATTCATGTGTAGTGGATGTCAATGTGACGTTTTGCACCATTTTACACACTGAAATTTAAATTTCTCAAAAAAAAATTGATAATTAGTTAATGAAATATTTATTTATTGAAAAATACCTACAAGAAGTAAAATTATGTCAAATAATAGTACAAGTTGACTATATTTCCCATAAAAAATGGTGCCTTTATATACATTTGAATAACATTTCCGACGGGTAATTTTGCTCAAATTCATTGAAGTTTATGGTAATTTTTCAAATAATGAAATTATAATGATGAAAAGTGTCCCATATTATGCTGAAAATATAATTCTGACAGCATGCAAAGGAAAAGGAATTTTAAAAGTTGGTTTAGTAGATTTTCTGCCTTTTGGATTCAGTAGCAGTATCAGTATCAGTTTAATGGACTTTTAATCAGTCCTATGACTGTTTCCCACTGGTGTGGGCTGCCCATATCTTTATCCAATTTCTGTCTATTCTCTTCTTGACACAATCTATTGTCTCTGCATTTACCACTTCCTCTGGTAGCTTATTCCAGTCATTTATTACCCGTTGGGTAAAGAAGCTCTGTCTCAATTTGGTCCTAACTCTTGGTTTCTCGAGTTTGTATTTGTGTCCTCTTCTATTTGGATTACATGTGAAAAGCTTCTCTGCCTCTAACCCTTCTTTACCTGATAGGATCTTATAAGTCTCAATGAGGTCTCCTCTGAGACGTCGTTCTCTGAGCGTAGGCATATTCAGCTTCTTTAATCTCTCTTCATATGTAAGGTTATGGTAACCCCCAACCAGCTTGGTGGCTCTCCTTTGTACATCTTCTAGTACTTTTATGTCCTTTACAAAGTACGGTGACCAAGCCTGCACTGAGTATTCCAAATGAGGTCTAACGTAGGTCCCAAATATTATTTGAAACCCCTCTTTATCAAGTTTGCCAAAGCAGTTTTTAATGCTCCTGAGTATAAAACTGGATTTGAAAGATATATATAATTTTCCCGATTTTCACATTGATTTCCATCGGATAAAAAACGAATTACAACCCACAGGATATGACTACACATTCCCCTTGATCGTACCGATCACAGAATAACACAGATAGTTCCTTTTTCACAATCATTGCCTTTTTCACAATCATTATCAAAAAGGATCCATCCGTGTTACAAAAGAAGGGGAGTGACATTGTTTATATTGTTTGACACACAACATACATGTAGATCAGCACTTGCTCTAATGTTTGCCACAATGTTTTGGACACAACATATGTTGGGCACTTTTATCTCCTACTTATCTGCAGTAGATATTACAGTATGAGATAAAGACAAGAACATGGGTTCCTGCTGTGTTCAGACTGACAGATCTCTCGTTGGTTCTGGTGGAAGGATTTTGAGATCGGACTCTTGAGATCCTTCCACCAGAACCAACTTGAGAGATCTGTCAGCCTGAACACTGCACGAACCCATGTTCTTGCCTTAATATCTTCTCTTACACTCGAATTACTAATCGAATCAAGGTTTCAATATCAACCATTCCAACCGGTATACTACCCATGCCAAGGTTTCCTTAATATCTACTCTTCCATCTGGTGCACTAACCGAGTTAAGTGGACTTTGACCTGGCATAAAATGTATAAAATTGATCCTTTCTAGCAGCTTCTGCCTGTACCACATATTAACAAATAACTTATTTATAAATGTCTACAAATGCCTCTGTGACAAAATAAAGCCCACAAACTTTGAATATTGTGCTACCGGTACGATGGTTTTAAGTTTTTATAAATATAAAAGATGGCATATTATGAAGGCTCGCTAAGATTTGACAATATATATTGCATGAGAGGATTGTACACTATGAGTTTTAATATTCATATAATATTATCGAACCTGAGTTAGTGCAGAGCATTCAAGGTATTTTTCAGCTCCCAGCTTTTTTGCTAAAGCTTCGCCTTCTTCATAGGAAACCGGTTGCATTCTTAACCTGGCAAGTCTGGCTCGAGTTGATTGGTCATTACGAAGATCACTTTTCAGGCCAACCATAATCCACGGAATTTGTAAACGCTTTGAATAATGTTGAATTTCAGGAAACCACTGAAATTAGTTTACAAAGTAAATCCACGCAAAACAAATTTTAAAAACGATCCAATTCTGTGGATCTCACAGTGACCACAGTCTTTAAAGTGCAGATTTAACAAGTTAATACAAACCTTCCACTCTGCACATTCGTATGAAGCAGGGGAGTCCACTGAAAAACACAGCAAAAATACATCTGCCTCCTTATAAGAAAGAGGTCTTAGTCGGTCATAATCTTCTTGGCCAGCTGTATCAAAAAGATTTAGTCTCCAAATATTTCCATCTCCAAGTTTTACATCCACTGAGTAGTTATCAAATACCTAAATAATGAAAAATATGTTCATGAAATGAATAAATTGTTTATCAATCTCAGACCTGTCTTGTGGGGCATTGACGTACTGTGAGGCATTTATAAAACCCCACTTTTCATAGTGCAGATGCTTAGTTGCCTCCGCACAAAATAATTTGAAGAGCCATAATGGATCATTTATGATCAACTATAATTACTTTGGTTCAGCGTATATACTTACAGTTGGAATATATTCATTTGGAAATGTATTTGTTGTATATGATATTAGTAAGCAGGTTTTGCCCACAGCTCCATTTCCAACCAATACAACCTTGATACTCCTGTTTATAACATTATTATATTCTATTTCATTGTTTAAAAACTGAAATAATTACATTAATTATTTTTTCAATATTAGCTTTTGAAAAAACATTTTATGATGTGCAATAAAGGTTTACTTAATAAAAGATTTTAATTCTTCATTATGTCCAGAGAGTCGCATTTTAGAATGAACCATTCCTTATTGATAAATATAAATTAGAATAGAGAACTTCGTCAACCTTACTTGTCGGGTTTATGATCCTCTTTAACAATTTCACATTTGTCCACGGCCTCTGCCATTGATGTAGAGAAATCTTTTTCAATTCTTTCCTTTAAATTGTCTTTTACTGCAGGAGAATGGCCAGGAGTAGACATTGCTGAGTCAGATGCATTAATGTGTAGTTGGTTTATACTTGCATCATGGGACTGGGCATGCACTGGAGAGTCCGGCTTGTCTGTGCTTTTCTTGCTCTGTATCTGCTCAGTGGAAGGTTCGCTTTGGACGCCTTCCTGTGGGACCTGTTTGATATTATCTGTAGATTCTGACACTGTATTACTTGACTCTTGACTGTTCCCTACTTTCTGAGGACTTACCTCAGGAGAGGCGTGTATAACATTTTGTACATTCACGTTAATTGCAGGTGCCGCTTGCTTGAGTTCCATCATGGTTTCTTTCAGCAATGTCAGTTCTTTGTGAGTGTAACGGTTTTTGGGGGATTCCTCCGATACTGGTTTACTCTCAGCAGGTAAACCACTCCCCGTAACGTGGATATCCCCTGAATCCACAACATCCTCATTCGCCAACATTCTTTCCAGGGCCTGAAAATTTGTATTGAAAATAATAAAAAAATACAACCATTTTTTATATATTTTTTATTTTTTTATTTTTTGGCTAAACGGTTAATACTCACT
Organism: Amphiduros pacificus; assembly: GCA_949316495.1. Lineage (NCBI taxonomy): Eukaryota > Metazoa > Annelida > Polychaeta > Phyllodocida > Hesionidae > Amphiduros > Amphiduros pacificus. Next base: position 41,663,521 of record OX439001.1, on the reverse strand, counting down.
CACTCATACTAGTCAGCTAGATTATCTTAAACTAGATCTAAACGCAACAAAATCTAGAAGGCAAGGATCCAATTCAACAGAATAAACGCTCACATCTCATCATGGTTTGTTTCTTACCAGATGGGCTCGCACACAGGCCATATTGTACTTGACATCATAAGATTCCTTTTTCCTGATGTCTTGAATCCTGTCTTGGACATCTGCGAAAAATAAGCAGATCAGGCGGTTATAACAGCAATACTGTTTAAATGGATTCCGATGGAAGTTAGGTTTACACTTCAATATACAGTTTTCTTCGAGAAACTGTACTGTGTATGTTGCATACAAAAGCAAATGTTCATATATATATATATATATATATATATATATATATATATATATATATATATATATATATATATATATATATATATATATATATATATATATATATATATATATATATATATATATATATATATTGTGTTGCTCGGATATGTTTCAATAACTGAATTCCTCGAAATCAGACAAGGGGTAACTGTATGTTTGAAGAATGGTAGGGTTGTACGGATATTGAATTAATGACTATTCCATATTTTGAGTATTGGTCAGGGTCAGAGGGTATGTGTGTGGAATTTCCCGGCATTAATATACTTATGAGAAATAATTATCATACTAATAACAAAATGAATTTCTTCTATGTATTGACTGGAATACAAAGTAAAGCTACCTGTAAATTTTGGTCTTTGATTAGGATCTCGCGCCAAGCATTGCCTTATGAGATCCTTCACAGACTCGGGCATGGACTTCGGACAGGTGGCGCTATTATCGTCCAGATCCACTGGGCTTCCTTTCTTGTCACACAAGTATCTCACATATATAATGTCACTCAGTGCAATGGCTGTTGGAGATAAGGAAACAAATTGCTGATAAATGATATGAGTCGTTCATGAAAACAGGCAGAAGGACACTTACAAAGGCAGAGGAGATTTTTGCCATTTTTAATAGGAATATGACTATGGATCTATTCAAATATGTGCAGTGATGGAGAACTATACTCTGTGATCACACCCTGATGTTTTTTGGATAAAAATTTTGTCCAAAAAGTGACATTTGTGGACAAGTTAGTTTTGGAAAAGGGCAAAATATTTGTTTTGTTGACACGGTTGTCCTTGGCAACAAATTGCCAGTCAGACTGTCACAAGGAACTTAGCTGGATTAGTGGATTTACCTGTGCTTGGATTCCCACCTGGCCAACACCTTAAGTAGATAAGTACTGTGTTAGACCTTGAGTATTCATCATGTCAAAGCTAGCTGAGAAGATTAGGGAGAAACTATCACCCTCAAAGGGCAATAGCAAAGCAAGCAAAAATGGCCCACCTCAGGGAGGGCCATCTGGTGAGGAAAAGGATAAATCAGGCAAGGGAGGTTCAGTAAGTGATGGCAAATCTGACACAGACAGGAGACAGGCAAGCACAGTCACAAACAGAGCCTCTAGCAGAATAGCAAAAGCAAGCCAATCAAATGCCAATTCCCAAGATAATGAAATTGAATTCATCGGAAGTGAACTTCTGAGCCAGACAAATGCAAAAGTTGAGATTCCTGATGATACAGACAGCCTTCATGATTCAGAAGATAACCAATGCTCTGCATGTGATAAGAAATTCAAAACCAAGCTTTTCTGTTGTGATTATTGTGAAAGCTGGTTCTGCAAAAGTTGTCAGCAGCTTGATACCAAGCTGGCTAACCTGCTGCAAAAGTACACCTCTGTTCGCTGGTATTGTAACACTTGTGACTCATTAGCCAGGGAAGCAATAGAAAATCACAAAATTACAATGCAAAATCCGGAGAACAATTTAGTGCATACCATAGGAACTAGAATTCTAGAAAAACAGGATAATGTATCAGGAGAAATAGAAGCAAAGGTAAAGCAACTGTTGACAAAAACAGATGACAAGATTGTTGAGACAGAACAGAAAATCAAAACTTCTTATGCAGAAATAGTTCAGAATTTCCAAGTAAAAGACCAGATTGGAGACATACAGAAAAATATCCAAACTTTGAGCAGTCAGACAGACTTGGGAGTAAATGAGATGCAGGACAGAGCAGAGAGGAAGTCTAACCTCATAGTGTATGGTATTCCTGAAAGTGATTCTTCTGACAATGAAACAAGAAAAACTCATGATTCAGTTTTCTTCACAGAAATTTGTGAAACTGGCTTGGATATTAAAGTTAAACCTGACCAAATAACTCGACTTGGTAAAAAGCATGAAGATGGCACACCCAGGCCAATGAGAGTGAAATTGTCAGAAGAGAAAAGTAAATGGTATGTTATTAGCAAAGCCAAAAACCTAGCCAAGTCCGATGATGAGTTGCTCAAGAAAGTATTTATAAGTCCGGATCGTACACCCATGCAACGGAAAGAGCATGGTATTCTGATGAAAAATCTCAAAGATAAACGTGATCAGTAGGGTGGCTCAAAAAAACGCTTTTTTGGAAATGTTAACCTCCCCGGGTGGATCGGTGTTCCTTTTGGGCTAAAAAAGTCAGGTAATTTTTTTGAAAATTTTTGAAAGACTTTTAGGGGTCTCTCACGGCCCCTCAAATTTGACGTATTTTGGCGATTTTACACAAAAATGACAATAAATTGTGATGTATCTGTATCATTTAATATTCATTTATTTATGCATATTATGGATGAAAACATTAGAATATTACTTTAAATTAACAACTGTAACAGTTTAAATGTAAACTAAAAATTTTTGAACCATTTTTAGGGGTCTCCCACAGCCCCTCAATTTTGGGAATTTGGGCAAAAAATGACAAAAAGTGGTTTTGTATCAGCCTTCTTTAAATCTCTATATGTGTGAATATTATGGCAGAATCCACAACAAAATGACTTAAGTTTCAAATTTAGAATGTATAAAACACATTTTATCACCCTGTTATTACAAATATATATGTTATTATTGTTTCCTACTTATTATTAAACATGGGTGTTTATTGGTGAAATATATTCTATGATTTTACCCATCATGGCACAATGGCATAACCTTTTATAATAAGTGCACTGAGTCTGAGCACTGACCTAGTTATTAGCATATAATACAATGTAATTGTGTTTGAACATTCCTGCATGAGTAGTTGAGTACTGAGTACTACTGACCTAATTATCAAACAATACACATAAATGTTACAACTGGCAGTTTCTCATATGTGAGGAGATCTGCAGATGTCTGCAGCAGTATATTCTCAAAATGTTAAAACGTGGGAATACTAAACAAAATGAATTCCGGAAAGCTCTAGTTGGTGAATCCTTGGAAGTCATGCCAACTTCCAAGCTGCCCACCAGAAGAGTAGTTTTGCAAAGGGCCTGGCATCTTCGCAATGAAAGTACAATGAATAGGCAAATGTCGCCAGTAGGTGATATCAGTGACAAGGAAGTTGCCCGTACTATTGCTGGTGAACTGCTGATGATATGGGAAAGAGCAGCAATTCCCTGTAAAAGGATTGATAAAATTCAGGGTCAGCTAAAGGCATTGATGGATGAGCTTAGTTCCATCATGAAGAACTGGTCACGCCATAAGCCAAATAAAGACCCACTTATGTCATTTTCTGAATCATTGAATCACCTGTTTGATATTTCCTCACCTGATCTATACCACAAGTTATCAGCTTCTGGAAATCCTGAATGGAAAAATGACTGGAAGTTTTATGAAGACCAGAAAAAGGTGCCTCAGGTAGGAAGTATGACTGGGCAAGACAAGGTACTTACAGCCCGCCAGAAAAGGCGTGAGCAGAGAGAGGAGCAGGCAAAAGCACGGATGGACAGTGAGGCAGCTCGAATTGAGCAAGCAGGACTGAAAAGACCAATCAGCAGTACTGTTACTGAATCCAGCACAGGAGCAGACTCAGAAGCTGAAGCAGATGTTTCTGATCATGAGGTGTACACTCCACCACTGCGACACCAGCGGGAAGAGGAAAAAAAGCCTGATATAATCCCATTGCCTGGAGTCAGCAGGAAAGGCTTACTGTCTGCTACAACTGACGCAGCAACAAGGTGGGGTCTTTCCAGTGCGGCACATTTGGGCATGGTTAGCAGTACTATAAATGCTGCTGGAGGGAACATGGATGAGCTTGTGGCAAGCTTGCCCACTGGTGTGAGGTCATCAAATAGTGACAGAACTACTAGTTCAGGGCATAAGTACCATAGATGGCGTCGGACACTGGCCAGTGCTGCGGCTGCGATAACTTGGTCATGCTGGCGGTACCTCTGCAGGTCATACCACAGAGTAAGATCATGACGCGGGGCTGCTGTCGCCAGAGGAGCACTGAGGAAGTAGCGGCCATAGAGGTGAACTACATAGCCAACCAATCTTGTGATCTTTCCTTGTTCTGCCGGAGTGAGGGGGAAAACATGTGAGAGCAGAAAGATCTTGAGCAAGTAGATACTCTTGCCCATGAAACGTGCATGATGGTAGGCCCCTGGGCTGTACATCTCAAAGTGCTCAAAGATTTCTCCTCTGCGTATACGAATAGGCTGAAAAGTGTAATGATTAGATTAGATTATGAATAGCTAACATCCCAGTTTAACACAATGATGGCAAAATCTTAAGGTCACCTACATGGCTTTACTAAGTTAAGATATAGATGTAGATGATACAAAATTAAGATACATTTAGTACAGGAAAATATCATTCAGACAAAAACTTACATCTCCCCCAAGGATGACATTGATTAGCTCACACAGCTCTCTATAGTCCCCTCTGGGAAATGTATCTGCTCGTAGCTGGTCTTGAACCCAGGTGAGTGTAGAGCATGCCAACCAGTTCACCTCACTTTGGTATGGGCCTGTTGGGGATGTTTCATCATTTTCCCATTGCCATTTTGCAAATATACCAGGGACTGGAAATTGCCCTCCATTTCTCCTGGCCTCCTGTTTCCTTGCAGTGTACCAGGCTTTGAATCTTTTGAACAGTGGGTCATCCGGACCTCTCGTAGCACCTTGCAGACGGTCATACGGATGTTTTATATGCAGTTCTGCTATATGATGGCGGCAGGCAAGCCACAGTAACGCACGCCCCAACTGGTTTTCAACATGAACTGAGGCTCCCTCTTGAGCTCCTGTATTGCTTGATGTGGTGTCCCACACGGTAGCAATAATGCTATCTCTTGCCTCCCAGGCATCTACACAGTGCATGGCTGCTGCCGCCAACTGCTCACCAGTTGCTGGTTCTACTACTGGGGCTCCTATAAACTGTGGTTTCACCCCGCTAAGAGGTATACTGAGAACAACTGCATTACAATCTTGGAATACCAATCCTTGCTCATCTAGGAACTGGGTGATCTTCCCATCCCAGTGTAATGCCTTTTTGTAGTCTCTGAACTTGGATATAAACTTCTCTTTTATAACACTACCTTGTTCTATTTGAGCGGACTTGCGGTGGCGTTTGCTGGTGGGCAAGCTTGCCACAAGCTCATCCATGTTCCCTCCAGCAGCATTTATAGTACTGCTAACCATGCCCAAATGTGCCGCACTGGAAAGACCCCACCTTGTTGCTGCGTCAGTTGTAGCAGACAGTAAGCCTTTCCTGCTGACTCCAGGCAATGGGATTATATCAGGCTTTTTTTCCTCTTCCCGCTGGTGTCGCAGTGGTGGAGTGTACACCTCATGATCAGAAACATCTGCTTCAGCTTCTGAGTCTGCTCCTGTGCTGGATTCAGTAACAGTACTGCTGATTGGTCTTTTCAGTCCTGCTTGCTCAATTCGAGCTGCCTCACTGTCCATCCGTGCTTTTGCCTGCTCCTCTCTCTGCTCACGCCTTTTCTGGCGGGCTGTAAGTACCTTGTCTTGCCCAGTCATACTTCCTACCTGAGGCACCTTTTTCTGGTCTTCATAAAACTTCCAGTCATTTTTCCATTCAGGATTTCCAGAAGCTGATAACTTGTGGTATAGATCAGGTGAGGAAATATCAAACAGGTGATTCAATGATTCAGAAAATGACATAAGTGGGTCTTTATTTGGCTTATGGCGTGACCAGTTCTTCATGATGGAACTAAGCTCATCCATCAATGCCTTTAGCTGACCCTGAATTTTATCAATCCTTTTACAGGGAATTGCTGCTCTTTCCCATATCATCAGCAGTTCACCAGCAATAGTACGGGCAACTTCCTTGTCACTGATATCACCTACTGGCGACATTTGCCTATTCATTGTACTTTCATTGCGAAGATGCCAGGCCCTTTGCAAAACTACTCTTCTGGTGGGCAGCTTGGAAGTTGGCATGACTTCCAAGGATTCACCAACTAGAGCTTTCCGGAATTCATTTTGTTTAGTATTCCCACGTTTTAACATTTTGAGAATATACTGCTGCAGACATCTGCAGATCTCCTCACATATGAGAAACTGCCAGTTGTAACATTTATGTGTATTGTTTGATAATTAGGTCAGTAGTACTCAGTACTCAACTACTCATGCAGGAATGTTCAAACACAATTACATTGTATTATATGCTAATAACTAGGTCAGTGCTCAGACTCAGTGCACTTATTATAAAAGGTTATGCCATTGTGCCATGATGGGTAAAATCATAGAATATATTTCACCAATAAACACCCATGTTTAATAATAAGTAGGAAACAATAATAACATATATATTTGTAATAACAGGGTGATAAAATGTGTTTTATACATTCTAAATTTGAAACTTAAGTCATTTTGTTGTGGATTCTGCCATAATATTCACACATATAGAGATTTAAAGAAGGCTGATACAAAACCACTTTTTGTCATTTTTTGCCCAAATTCCCAAAATTGAGGGGCTGTGGGAGACCCCTAAAAATGGTTCAAAAATTTTTAGTTTACATTTAAACTGTTACAGTTGTTAATTTAAAGTAATATTCTAATGTTTTCATCCATAATATGCATAAATAAATGAATATTAAATGATACAGATACATCACAATTTATTGTCATTTTTGTGTAAAATCGCCAAAATACGTCAAATTTGAGGGGCCGTGAGAGACCCCTAAAAGTCTTTCAAAAATTTTCAAAAAAATTACCTGACTTTTTTAGCCCAAAAGGAACACCGATCCACCCGGGGAGGTTAACATTTCCAAAAAAGCGTTTTTTTGAGCCACCCTAGTGATCAGTCCAATAAGTCTGGGGATGGTGCTAATTGGGTTATAAGAAAAGGCAAGGTCGTGAATACAGCCAGGAATGTAGACTTAACACCCCACCCTCCCGGCCAGGCCCCACCAGTTGTGGTGCAGGCTGAAGTCCACCATGCTTCGGGGGACTAGTGAACACTCAACAGAGACCAGAAGTGAACTGGCACAGCATGCAAAGGGTAACTACACAGTCTGCACCCACACCGGATATGCATGAGGACACCACACCAAACACCACACCATGTGACAGAGACACTTTACCCAGTGCTAGTTTGCAAAACACAAAATTTGGTCTGACTGTATTATACTCAAATGTAGACTCATTTCATGATAAACTTTCAGAACTCAAAGCATTTATTCACATCCACCAGCCAGATGTTATGTGTTTGACGGAGATATTGCACAAAAACAGGGGTATGTTGCCAGAAGACTCTGAATTTAATATTGAGGGATATGACCATTGTACAAACCTGAGAGATAACTACAAGCGAGGAGTGATAATTTACACAAAGTCAAGTTTAAAAGCCAGTCCTATTAAAATCAATGGTGATGACATGTTTGAGGAGTCAAAATGGTGCACTCTGAAGCTGAAAGGACCAGATAGACTTGTTATTGGCTGTGTGTACCGATCACCAAACAGTAAAACTGAAAATAATGGCTATTTGAGGGCCCTATTTGATAGTGTATATGAGATGAAAGCAAGTCATTTACTCATAGTAGGGGACTTTAATCATCCTGAAATCAACTGGAAAAATCAATGTTCTTTAGCCAGCATGTCACACCCAGCTACACAATTTCTAGAAAAAGTGAGAGATGCTTTTCTCTTTCAACATGTGACTGACCCAACCCATTATAGAGGTACACAAAACCCAAATGTGCTGGATTTAATTCTCACCAATGAGGAGGGCATGGTCAGCCAGTTAGAACACTTAGCCCCTATTGGATCAAGTCATCATTGTGTGCTGAAGTTTATGTTCAATTGTTACTTGGTGGAACCGCATTTTACCCCACGTTACAAATATTACAATGGCAATTATGAAAGCATGAGAGAGGAGATGAGTAAAATAGACTGGACAGATGTGTTGGATAGTGCAAATGTTGATGAATCCTGGAAAAAGATAGACAGTATTCTTAAGGATCTTATGAACAAACACATCCCCAAAACAAAGCCTTCAGGCCTCAAACCCATTAGAAGAGCCCTGTACCTTGATAGGAAAGCTCTGGCCAAGGTAAAAAAGAAGCATCATAGTTATAAGAGATATCTGGAGACACTTGATGGTCAGGATTCACTTATGTATGCAAGGGCAAGGAATCAGGCAAAGTGGGAGTGTGTTAGGGCTGAGAAGGAGTATGAGCGCAAAATCGCCAGGGAGGCCAAACGTAACCCAAAAGCCTTTTACAAGTTTGCAGACTCAAAGCTAAAAACACGCACTCGTGTAGCCAATGTTCAGAAGCCTGATGGATCTGAGGCAGAGACTGACAAGGAGAAAGCAGAGGCCCTGAACCAGTTCTTCTCTTCAGTGTTTACTCACGAAGACCTGCAAAATGTTCCAAGTTTTGAAGAACGCATTTTTCTTACAGCCCTAAATGATATCGAGATATCAGAAGAATGTATAAGAGTAAAACTCTCTCGACTAAAGGTCAACAAGTCTGCTGGCCCAGATGGCATTCACCCCAGAGTGATAAGAGAGCTAGCCAATGAACTTGCTGCACCTCTGTCTATATTGTATAGATTGTCAGTGGACCAGGGATGCTTACCACAAGATTGGAAAATAGCACATGTGTCCCCCATATTCAAAAAAGGGAAGCGAACTCTATGTACCAATTATAGACCAGTTAGTGTTACAGCAATCTTATGCCGTGTACTGGAAAGCCTTATTAGGGATTCAATAATGAAACACTTGATAACTAATGACTTGCTTGCCAAATGTCAGCATGGATTCATACAGGGCAGATCATGTCTCACGCAACTCCTTGCTGTACTGGATCTGTGGACCAAGGTGCTAGATAGTGGTGGCTGTATAGACAATGTGTATTTAGATTTCGCCAAAGCATTTGACAGTGTCCCATATCAAAGACTTCTGACAAAGTTAAGCGGATATGGCATACAGGGCAAAGTGCAAAGTTATGTACCTGGGTAGAAGAAACATGAAACATAAATACTATATGGAAAATGATAATGGTGAGAACATTGAGTTAAGTGAGACCCAGTTAGAGAAGGATCTTGGAGTATATGTTGATCCGAGCCTTAGGTTTAGCCAGCATTGGGAGCAGAAAGTTAATGCAGCAAACAGGCTTGTAGGTATGACACGGAGATCATATAAGTACTTGGATGGCCCTTCTCTGAAGAGGATTTTCACTGGTCTCATACGACCTCACTTAGAGTACTGCAACTCAGCCTGTTCTCCTGTTCTGTTGGGTGACTGTGTCTTGGTAGAGAATGTGCAGCGCAGAGCGACGAAGTTAGTGCCTAAGCTCAAGCACATGGATTATGTAGAAAGACTCAGAAAACTGGACCTCCCGAGCCTGTATTACCGACGAGCGCGTGGAGATATGATAGAGGTTTACAAGCATGTCCATGGAAAGTATGATGTAGAAGCTAACTATCTCAGGATAAATGAGAATGTTTCAATGAGGAGAGGTCGCTTTATACTACACAAGGAAAAGAGCAAACTAGCCTGTCGGACAAATTTCTTCTGTGTGAGAGTGGTCAATGCATGGAACTCCCTACCTGAAACCATAAAAGACGCTCCAAGCTTAAATGCCTTTAAAAGCAGATTGGATAAAGAATGGGAGAAGCATCGGTTTATACAGGAACCCCTACACAGGAAGTTCCTGCCTGATGCGACCAGAATTATGGATCAGACCGACCTTCCAACCGGCTGCCTTAGGTAGAGCCGACAAGGGAAGAAGAGGATATGTATGTATGTATGTATGTATGTATGTATAAAATCTCCATGAGGCAATGTAATTGTTTATATACTGGTAATTGTATATATAATGGAAATCCAAGCATTTGATTATATTGTTTTTGTATCTTAATCCATATATATATATATATATTGCCTTTCATTTGTAAGGATGATATAGCATGAGTAGGTAACAAAGCTATTACATATTGTTTACGCATAATCATTATGACATTTCAAATATGTTAATATCTTGAATAATGTAATATAACTTGCGCAAATGTGAAAATGGAATGCCACCGCCTATTTCGTATATCGTTACTCCAAGACTGAAATGTAATATTCAATACATATTTATTTCAAAATTGATTGATATCCCAAGAATTTAAGATTCAAGACTGTTGGAAAAAAAAAAGATCTGAGGGTTGAACATGAATTCAGTCTCCTATATTTCTGCTGATCTGTAGAAAAATCATGTTCACTCAAAATACACTGAGTAAATGAAAGTTTATAGCCTTGCACCATTAAATAGAAGTTGTAAACGTCGATACCCAAGCCTTGCTGGTCAAGTGTTATGGACTTATGTGAAAAAACTCTTCATTTCCATAGTATACAAAAAATCATTGAATTAAAAAGGGGCTTTCATTGAAGGTGAGAATTTCACTCTTTTTAATCTTCATCTTCATCTGTAATACTTGTAGATGTAGATCAAAACATTGAAATAAGTTTACTTAAAACAACAGTTTTCAAAAGTAGTGTTATAAGTGTACTTGCAGATTTAGAACAAAAACAATGAAATTCACACCTTTAAAAAAAGATGGGAATTTAACTGTTTTTATGGTTCTTACCTCCAGACATCTGTCTGCTCATTGAATGCTGCCTCACTATCTAGTACTTCAGGAGATAAATGTGTGATAGTTCCTTTCAATACATTTCCCGTGCTTTTGCTTGATATATCCTTAAGTCTTGTCAAACCGAAATCTGAAATCTGAAAAGACAAAAAATAATTTGTGAGTTTCTTTTTTGTGACCTGTAATGACCTTTGAGGCACAATTGGGAAATCATTATTGGCACAAATGTCATGTAAAATCGTCGGAGAAAAATATTCGCCGCTACACAGAATAGATATACTATTTGTATTACCTTAACAGTGAAGTTTTTCTTGACCAAGATATTAGCAGCCTTAATATCTCCATGTGGACCCGTGTAGGACACCACCGATCCACTCTTGTTAGTCCTGTGCATCCACGCAAGCCCTGTCACAGCCTGGGAGATCATGTCCATCAGCAAAGGCCATTCCAAATTCTCCCCTAGATTCTGTTATATATTGATTGAATATTAATAGCCCTTTGACGACAATCTGTTATAATTGTGTGATAATTAACATCCAGGAGAATAGCCAAATGTGAAAGTAAAATATCTTGCCACTTATCTTAATAGGTAAAATAATATAATTTCTTCTTTACTCGATACATACATTCATTCTATGTAAGGATATTTGGATATATGTGACAGCTAACATGTGAACATGTGCTTGGATAGGGTGCATTACATTTTTTCCCTTTAGCCAAAATACCTGACAAAAAGATGAATGTCTCAGGTCAGGGTACCAGTGGTAGAGATTAAAATGTGAGTTGGTGTCATGCTGGGAACACTTGCTTGCTGAGATTAGTACTCAGATTATTGGGGTGTATGGTCACTTTCATGTCTAAAATATTGAGTGAATCACTGCACACACATCTGAGCATTATTGCTACACATTCTTCATTCAAATTGTGGTTTCATTTGACAATTAAAATTGATTGCAGTATTTTAATTTTTATTTTAAATATAAAATATCTAATTCTATATTGTTAATAGTGTTTAAACAACTGTGAAACCAGAGGACTATTTTGAAGGCATTGAAACCAGTTCCAAGAGGTGGTCTTTGCACATTTGAGTACATGCAATTTTGGCTGATCGATCTCATTGGAAAACAGAGAAATACACATACAGGTAACATGTGACCTGTTGAATTTCATCATGACTGACAAGGTCAAATATTGACAATTCCACATTTTGAAGATCTTGAATATTGTTTTGAAATAAATAATATATCAATCTAAGACACTATTTTCTAGTTGATTCTCTGAAAGTAGGTACATAAGGTTAGCATGTTATAATTTATATTGAATATGAGGTGTGTCATGTAATGTCCAGATACATTTTATATATTTATCTTGAATTCATAAAACAGAAGAGTGTAAGAAAAGAAAGAAAGTCAGACTGGAGTGGTGCAAATCGTTATGGAGACGCCAGATGGAAAGTTGGATGTTGGTTTCATTGGGAACTAATAAGTTGATATCTCAATGAGATAACTCATAACAGATATCAAGATGGCTGAATGCTGGTTGGAAATGTGCGTGATTTTTCGTTAGGGAAGTGCACGATATGGTGTTTATAGAACCATGGGCACTATAATCAGCGGTTTTGTAAAAAAATAAATACATAGTGAACATTTTTAAACAGAGAGACTAAAATAAACTTGCGTCTCTGAGCTGCAATATTGATCCCAGCTCCATGTACTCCATGACCAAACCATATACTCCCATGTCTGGTTGCATTAATATGCCATATATGTGCACAACATTCTTGGAGCTAAGTCGGAACATGGTTTCTGCTTCACGAAGAAAGCTTTTTTCCACACTATACAAATTTAAAATAAAAGAAAAGTTAAGAAATAAGAGGAATTCTGGTGTTGAAAAATTGGTAATTTTAATAGATTTTTAAAAGTAAATCAACCCTTTTAAATTAATACATACCTTTTATCAAGTCCACCTTTTGCGACATTTTTCAGTACCTTGACTGCAACATTCTCTCTGAGAGCCTTGTGTTTCCCAAGAAACACTGAGGCAAACCCTCCATCGCCCAGGAGGTTATCCTTGGATTGCTGCAGATCAATTTGGTCCAAAGTGAGTGCCACTTGGAAAGATTCCTCACTATTTGCTTCTATCACTGACGCCATAGTGTAGATTAATAGCGGTGTGGTGTTGGTAACATCTTGGTGCAGGTGTGAAAGATTATTGGTTCCCTTGAAACAGACCTATCCACATCAGTTACTCCTCGACAGGTGTGCAGTCAATCATCGCTCCACTAAAACGGGTGTAAAATATGTTATACTAATAGTAGAACAATACACAAGACAGTATTAGAAGCGAAAATACAATAGCTAAGAAACAAGTATGTTCTTGTGCTCGGCCTGATACCTGGATATGTACCTCAAATCGTTTTTAGCCTCTATAAAACATAATTAAGTCCACCATTTTTGAATACACAGATAAATCTTGGTTAATATTATCCACCTTGGGCGAATAGACCTGTGCCTAATCCTGTCCACTAGTAGGTTATCTTGGCCTTAATTGGTCTGACCATGATGACATGAACAAGTGGTGTCAAGCGTTATTTTAAGAATCGAATACCTCCGCTTCGCAGTGCAGCGCTAATAGTTTTGAAAATATTGAACCATAGTTTTCCCCATGGGAATTTCCAGAAATTTTTCATCTGAACTTAATTACAAAAGATAACGTTTCATACCTCTTTCTGGTATATTATTGTCATGTTACTTCATCATGCTTATTCAATTTGGATGTTATAAAAGACTATTGGCTAACATGTACGTTTTACTTTTCATCCGGGCACACCTCTGGCTGTCATTACACATCGATATATACACATCTATCAGCATGACCAGGAATACAACAGTTGACAAGATTAAGCAGACATGCCTGGTATCTGATCTATAATTTCAAATTTTACTGAAGATCGGGACTTGGTCTGATTAAAATATAACTAAGTGTCATACATTGATAAATATATATTTATATTTTGTTACGATCAGAGATATATTAAATGTCTCTGTTATGCTAAATGATAGTTTTAAGCTATTGCGATCACACTCACAAGTTTCCACATTTATCAACCACAGCGTATTTTCTGATTACATCCTTGTCAGGGTGTGATTTGCATGTGTCCCACTTAACGTTCAATAACATAACAAACTAAAGTAAAATAGGTCGGTGACAGTGACCCCAGGACACCGCTCATACTTAAGACTGAGTGGAATCGTCGAACTGCAAGGCCGTAAATTGGATCAAGATGAACCCGAGAAAATGCGTCCTCTAATATTTAAGTGTAGTTTGTCTGTTCAAACATCGATGATGATGATGATGATGAATATGATGGTGATGATGATGATGATGATGAATATGATGATGATGAATATGAGAATATGATGATGATGATGATGATGATAATGATGATGATAATAATGATGATGATGATCATAATAATAATAATAATGATAATGATAATAATAATAATGATAATAATAATAATAATAATAATAATAATAATAATAATAATAATAATAATAATAATAATAATAATAATAATAATAATATATCTATGTGATCATTAAGGTTTGGTTAATACACCAGGTGACAGCTCTGACAGCGCTTGTCTGCACTTGCACTCAAATGTGAAAAGTGTGCTCTTCAATATGAAACAAAGATAGCTGCAAATCCTGATCAACGCCACCTTAGATATATAACCTTCCATTAATTTATCACGTACAGAACCATTTTACTTAATGTTTTACACCCTTTTACTTAATGTTTTCATCCATGTCCCAAAATGTTTATGGCCTATAATTTTGGTGTTATTGAATGATACATGCAAACAAATATTACTCAAGCATTACTAAGCATTACTAAGCATTCTAAGAGAGTGGTTGGGACTTTCTCTTGTGCATGAAAACAAATAAACACATTTAACATTTTGAAAGACAGTGGAATTACAAGATGACATGTGAGACACAACATTCAGCTCAAGTGCAATTAGTGGTGGGTATTATAAAACATAATTTTGGAGCTATATGTTCTTCTGAGGGGCCTGCAGATCTCAGACCTGGCTGTAAGTGTCACAGACCAGACTGGGGGACATCTCAACTGCATAAATAAACATAGAATTGAAATTTTTCAAACGTAGAATATATTCCAGTCAGTGTAGTCTGCATTTACGGCAACTTCTACTTCCATCACTACTTGTATATAGGTTAATAGTTAATATATAAGACTGAGACAGAGAGGGGCTGGGGACTTCCACTCTCTGGCAACCTGTGATATTAACTACCTTAGTCATCATGGCTTCTGCACATTACGTCTGAGGGGCCTGCAGATCACAGACCTGCCTGCTGTGCCTGTCAATGTCACAGACTGGCGGACACCTCAACTGCATAAATAAACATAGAATTTGAATATTTTTTTGCGAATGTAGAATATATGAAAATTAATAACTTTATGCACAAAAGAAAGGTATGCTATATGTTTGACTGTGTTAAAAATGTCTGAGTTTCAACTGCCAGTTTCAGACAGTTGCCAGTCACTGTACTCTACATTTACGGCAACTTCAATATGATGAGAAAATATAAATATCATTTTCAAAAAGGAAACTGTATACAAATTCTTTTTTTTATAAAAGACTTTCTTGTTACTCAGCAGAGCTTCATGTTATTTGTTTAGCCTTAGATCATGTCGGCCAGCAATCACAATTGTCTGATTTTCTCTGATTCAATGTCAACCCTGCAATCTATTAAGAGCTGAGATTGGATGAATCCACTAAAACAAAAGGTGCTGAAAAGACTTGAAATATTAATGGTTGAGAGAACTATCGATGTAATGCAGAGTTGGACCTCACATACTGAATGCAAAAAATATATTAATGCATTGGTGAGGAGTCAGTGGCAGTGTGAATGGGTTGAGGCTAACAAGCACATTTACATTGCATTTTAATACATACCATAATGGCACTGAATGAGATATTCTGGTTGGAACTATACTTTGTCATGCCACTAGCATTAGCATTACATGTATATGTAATAGGCTAATCATGCCACATTTTTGTATACAGCTCTTAGAGCTGTAAGAAAGGCTCTGTTGGCACAGACTGTATTAGATACCTGGTCTTAGAGTACACAACTCGAATGTGTCATTTTGAATATATGTATTTAACCATGGTCAAACTCACATATTTTGACACACATATTAATTGTTCAGAGCATATTCTTGTTCACGCTTGTATATGACCTGTCATTAATACTTATTTTTTTTAAGCCAGTGCCACGACGCCAAGAAGGTAATTAACCCTTTTACTTAATGTTTTACACCCTTTTACTTAATGTTTTACACCCTTTTACTTAATGTTTTCATCCATGTCCCAAAAATGTTTATGGCCTATAATTTTGGTGTTCTTGAATGATACATGCAAACAAATATTACTCAAACCTCAATCACGCCGTGACGTAATTGGTTAGAACAAGCTTATTAGCACCTTTGTGATGATCCAAAGTGTGTGGGCTCTATTCCCGGCCATGCGGGGATTGCTTTCATGTTACAATTTCCCATGTGTTCTGAAGCCCATACGCGAAGGTTAACCCGTTGTCCTGTTGTATATCAGTGACTGGGTGGGTTGAATCAGCAATATTTCTGCCACTAGTAGATCTCATCATGAAATAACTGAAATAATGTTGAAAGTGATGTAAAACCCCAAATAAACAAACAAATATACACCATCCAACATAAAGTGAAATCATCAGTTGATTGGTGTAGAATAATATACACATTATTTTTGTTTATCAATTTACCATTTTTGGAAACAATGTGAACAAAAGATGAACAGAATGTGATATATTTGTTATTGCAATGAGAATGTGTTTTTACACTAACAATTCAACTGTAGATATCAGTTATTAATACTATATATAGTAATTACATTTTGATAACTAATTTAATGTTTGATATGTTATCAATATGTTAACAGTGTTGTCAATCTATCATATATGCGCACTTGGCTTTGATTTTATATTGATTATACTTATATTATTCATATTTTTATATAAACAGTTCAAACTTCTGAATATGTCATAAAATTGTCAGTGGACAATTATTATACCCGCACTCATTTTGGTCGCTATCACTTTCTATTGATGTGGTAAATCAAACCTGATATTGAATAGATATTTCCATTTTGCTACATTTCTTGTCTAGAATCTAATATTCTTTGAAAATGTCTTGTCACCAGTTTCTGTAATTAGAGTCAAGGATGATCACTGTACAGTCAACATTATTTTCGTGAAATATCCCCCCCCCCCCCTCAAATAAGGACTGGCCTTAGAGTGGAAAATAACTGGACATGACAGCGGAAATTGAGTGTCCACAAATAGGCCCAGAAGCGATCTGGAGTGATGTATATAGCGTAGGTCACAGGATAACCATTGATAAGTAAGAAGTAAAGATTCTACCGGCAAATGCATGGGCATGGAGAATTTCTATACTGTATATGGCAACATTTATGAATTCCGCAAGATGATTAATTTTCTAATATAATAATCAAATTAATCTCAGATGAAAGAATCTTTACTGCTCCTCAATCTATATTTCATACCTGTTTTGCTGTTTAAATGCAAAATTTGTATCACATATATGTTACTGTCATTATGACAGAGATAGTGAGAACTACCGATGTAATGCAGAGTTCAAAGCCTATTAAGTAACTAAGAACAATGTTTCATGTTGTTGAAATTACATATGCCGTCTCAGAATGTCTTTATGCGTTCCTGCTCCACAGTAAACGATACTTTATGTGAAGGCTGTTGAGACCACAGAATCCCATCTGAGTTTTGTGGTGACATTTGGTGGTCAGACCAATTACAGAGCACTGGTCTTCTCCGACAGCAGCGTACAAAGTACATATGTTCTAGAGCTACTACCTCTACAACTCACATGTGCTCTCAAAATAATAGATTGTTTTTCTGATCCTAGTGCAAATAAACATTTACCATCCACTTAACACCATATATATTAGCTGTATTCTTTGGTCACTGGGCTGGATATGAATACAAATTATATACTTGTTTTGCTGTTTTTTGCGATATCTTTTATCACATATATATTACTGTCATTTAGTCCTGATATGGCAGTTCAGGGAGGCAGCACTATATCTGCTACAAGTAGGTCTCATCACGAAATGTCTGAAATAATGTTGAAAGTGATGTAAATCCACCCTTCAAAAAAAAAAAAAAAACTCACGCCATTACACATGCTGCTATATCTCACATTATCACCCATGCACAGAAATGGGAGGCATTGAACATGAAATGGGAGTACAAAACTTCCTTTTGTAGTGGGCACATAATGTCTCTTTCATGATCACCCAGCATAAATGGCGCCAAAAATAGAAAATATTATACAATTTATACACATATTCACAGCATTCATAGTATTCAAAAATAAAATATATGGAAAGTTGCAAAGGTATCGGGTTTTCAAGGGGTAAATTCATTTGTGTCTACATTTAATACATTTCTTGTCACATGATGTCTTTCTTTTGCAAATTTATCCCTTTTCCACATACTTTGAGAGTTTATTATCATTTATATGTACCATTATGATCAGAGTAACTTACTGGGGGTTATTTTCTGAAAATACACAAATATCTTATATGTATGGAACTTGAAAAAATTGCATTGGGTAAATTTAAAGGCCGTCAATTTTCATCTTTTGTACACCTACCACATTCAAGCTATTTCTATCGAAATTTAACTTATTAATAAATATCAAAATTGACGGAGTTTATTTTCAATTTATTTTCAGCATTTAACTTTTTTGCTATGCATTATGATATGTACTAAATTAACCAACAATAAGTTGTTATTAAAGATGTTGTTGCAAAATATCTCGAGCTCAGCACATCAATATTTGCTCTAATTTCCATTGCAGATTGGTCCAAAATTAAAAATTGCTCTAATAATGTTAATTTTGAATGGATTTTGATGAATAAAGACTCTATGAGCTCATTTTTGAAGGATGCAGATGATTGAATATTGATATTTATAATAAAATCCATGAAAATAGGAGTTTCATTCAAAGGTCACTTCACGGTTACCAGCCATATTTTATGAAAATAGCCTACAAAGTGTGTTCCACACAGTAAAAACGTAATATGCCTATGTCTGTCATTTCTACTGATGGACTTTTATGTTATCACACCTACTTCTTTAAGTTCACTACATCACGTATTCTTTTTATTTCTCACGTTATCATCATAACTTTGTTCATTTACTTTAGGCACTTAGCTTTTCTTGCATGTTAAGGGTAACTACGCATCGGAGGAGTTGCCAGGATGTACGAGCAAGGCACCTCATTGACGGTATTGTGTGGACACATGCCCCCAATTGCAAGCTACCTCCAATTAGCGTGACGTGTATCTCTTCGATTTCTCTGCTCTTCACAAATCGATGTGGGAGAGTGCTGAGTCCTATATTTTATTTATTGACGATTTCTTTAGTAAAATTTTTTGTCTCTATTTTCTATATATTTCTCCATTCAATCAACAACCTGATATATCATGCTTGTATTCTATTTACAGTGAAATAATATTTGTCATTTAAGGCCAGTTTTTTTAGTGTATAAGGCGATGCAGGATGATGCAATCTGTTTATTGCCAAGCGGGTATTTTCTAATGAACCTACTTCATTACAGGGATAGAGGTCTTATTAGATAAACATCCTGTTCAATCGAGCTGATGGATTAACTTTGTATCTATTGGCCCAATTGGCAGCTTAATTCAGCACACCATGTACATTGCCTTGATACATGTGCTCACTAAAATGGTTCCAGAAAACATATCTTTGATCATTATACCAGTCTTACCTATTCAGATGTTGTGAAGTATTTAATCTTGCATCATAAATGTATGGATTTATCTCGTCAGGAAAAAAAATGAAAAACATAACCTGAAACTCTTCCCCTCTCCCACTATATATATATATATATATATATATGACATTGTATATATACATGTATATGTATATTAATGTGTATATGTATGTATATTTGAAAAGTAACATCTGTATTTTTGTTCCTTTATTATGGTCAAATAAATTAATTTTGAATTTCTGAAAATAATGACATGGATATGTAAACGATAATATGGTTTTCAACAGTAGATTAAAATTCATGTAATAGATGGCTTACAGTTGGCTTGTAAAAGTTCGAAAAACAGCAAAATGTTGGCAATGGTGAACCAGATCCTGTGTACTTTATATTCATGTCGACCTGACCATGAAATCATGTCGAGCAAAAGCACATGTCGACCTTTATTGAACTTGTAATTAACCAAATCAATACAAAGCCAACCACAATGTTCGGCCAAACAACATGTTTATCTGTCTGAACCTGAGCCCTTGTGAGCAACCTTTTAAAGCATTCATGAAATCACAGAGGTCACAGGCAATTTTACAGAGGTTTAGGGTATGCTTAATTGATATATGGCCACGAAACTGTGATACCAGCAAGCTACCTCACTAACATCAACCAAAATACACCAACCATGGTTTAGGGACTGCGAACGTTGTCGACCTCATCGTCTGGATACTTTGCCATTTTCACTACACCAACCATGGTTATTGTTTTTTTGCTAAAAGTACTGGCTGTAATCTTTTGACCACCAGGTGGTTACGTGTATAAAAGCTGTGACGACTATTGTGGTTTGTCAGGGTGTTAGGCCTGTTCCAATAGACAAACACAAATGAATGAACAAACATGGCCCTGTAGGCCAAATCACTCCAATGTCCCAATCAGAAGGTGCCCCATTGTTAGAAAAACTAAGCCGGTGTTTGCACTAGATCACTAGTCTGTGTGCAATGGATGATTTGGAATTTAGCAGAAGACATATTTACTTATAAATTTATGTTGGGGAAATATGATGGGTAATAACACTTAATCGCAAAGTTTGGGGTATAAACATTTATCTTATGCCAGATAAAAGTGCTTGAAAACTTGAATGCTTTAATGGAACCCCCCCCCCCCCAAAAAAAAAAAAAAAACAAACAAACAAACAAAAACAAACAAAAACAAAAAACAAAACAAAACAAAAAAACAACAACAAAACAATGCTAATCTTAGCAGGACTGTCATACAACTCACGTGTGCTCTCAAAATGATAAGATTGTTTTTCTGATCCGAGTACAAATAAACATTTACCATTGTGATGCAAGCTGTTATTAACAACCACTTTAGTGCAGGCCGTTACCTTGCATATTACTAAATATTTTCCGGAAGGCCCATCTTCAACAATGTCACCACTATGGTGCAGGCTGTTACCAAAAACCACTATTATGCAGGCTGTTACCAAAAACCACTATGGTGCAGGCTGTGTTCAGGCTGTTATCAACATTCACTGTGGTGCAAGCTGATATCAACAACCACTGTGATGCATGCTGTTACCAATAACCACTATGGCACAGGCTGTAACCATAAAACCACTTTGGTGCAAGTTCTGGAGCGAGCCTAGTAAATAAGATATGTCCATAGAATACAAGGTGCATTGGCCCTTGGATTCCTTGTTTGTTTGAGGGTGGATGATTTACACTCATTTATAGCTCCTTAAAAATCCAGTTTCTTCTAAATACACATTTAAAGCTGTCATGAAATGAGGTTTTCAAGCATTTCTTTCCTTTCATGATATAAATGTTAATACTCCAAACTTTGCGATCAAAAGTTATTACCCATCATATTTCCCCTACATAAATTTCTGTACCATTAGAAAGTGGATGAGTCTTCTCATAAAATCCAAATCATCTATTGGACACTTTGTCAACAAACTTTGTTCACCTGACCAGTGATCTTGGGCAAACACCTGCTTAGTAAAACACCTTTGGATTGAGAAAATGGAATGATTTGGCTTAGAGTCATGTTTGTCCATTAATGTTTGTCCTTAGTAAGATAACAGAATTACACCGCCTCAGACCATTTGAATTTTCTCCAAATGCATTTCAATGAACATTCTGATAAATTCTTTTAAAATAATTTTACGAAGCCATTTTGTTTACATGACATAATTTTTCCCTTCATTTTTTTCAGGATGGGGTAATGTCTGGTATATGCCAACTACCGATTGACTTTTCATAAATATTCCATGTTCACATGGCAGTGCAGAACTGAATAAAAACATTCTGTTGCTGTGTAAAATACATCTGCTCAATTAGTCTGACATATGAAATGCCAAATGACATTTTATAACCAGGGCAGTGCTTCTCTGTATCAAACGATACCCGAACTAGAAATACACACAAATGCACATAAATTATGTAAAGTAAATATATATTTATCTGATTCAAGATATTGAGCCTCTAGGATATATTTATAATCATGGTAAGAGGTGTAATTTTTTTATGTCATACATCAATTCTGTTTATTTGCTTGTACTTAAATCTTACCGGCTGAAAGTGATAAAATGGGTGTAAGTAGCCCTGGATGACCACATCAGCTACAACAGAGCTGGGCTGATACTCTAATAAGGATACTCCTAAGTTGGATATTCCTTACCATTTTATCATTCAGGCAGCAGAAAATCAAGTTTTTGTTATGCATAACATATATCAGGAAAAATCTTGACATCATCTCAAAGAACTAACTTTAAGTGATTCACCTAGATATGGACTTTGTCCTGCCAACACTTTACCTGGGGGATTTAATCTATCTGCCAAAACAAGTGTCTTCTTCTCTTATATCCATAATGGTTCCAGTCACAACCAGTTAATACATATGCAGTGAAGACCTCTGGTAAATGAAATGCAGAGTGACCTTGACAAGCTCCATTGTGAGTGAAGTTATCAGCACAGTTTGTGATTCAAATAGACCCATACTATTACAAACATTTATTCACATAGAACTTCAGACATCAATACTAATGTCTTGCTGTTGATTCTGACCAATTCCCCGCCAATCATTTCACAGCCAGACTTTTATGAATACTGATGACTTGCTATTGATTCTGTGCACACCTTTATACCTTTGGTGGCAGGGACTGATATGACAGAGAAAGCCTGCTGTGGATGGTAGACATGACATATAATCAGTGTAAATAAGTTGCATTTAGTGGGTCCCTATGTGAGTTGTGTACATGGACTTGCATAACCTGACTGCAGTCCACACATGCATAAATGGCAAAAATAATCCATTTTATGGAAAATTCCTTTGACATTGCTCAGGTTACAAATTACTGAATGAGTGATTTTGTTTCCATACAAAGGTTTATCAGCCTGATTTTCATCCATATGTTGTTTGCAAGTAAAGATTCAAATGTATTGAAAAAGGACGGTAAAATGAGAAAGATACTTGTACATAATCATTTTATGTAATCATTAGACAAAATAACTTTATTCACTTTTTGTGTGTGGTTAATAATTAAACAATTTAATGAATAAATTTATTCTCCCCACCAAAAATATTGACTACTCCCCATATCCTATATCCTTGCTTGTTCATGCAGTGGTTCACTTTCTTGTCACCATTTTTTAAAATGGCTTAATGACAATTCCTTGTTATTGTGAGGGTCAAAGTACAGAATTACAGCAGTTTGTTCACTGAATAATGATATTCTGATGGTGACTGATGGTAGATTGAGGACAAGGCAACAACATAACTGTTAATAACAAGACAAAGTCACCATTTAGTAGGTGAAATTAAAGATATTCAAATTCCTACCAAGGAAATGATTAACAGTACATGGAGCTGAATTCCAGTTCCATGGAGTGAGGTTGTAAGGCTCATCAGAGAGCCGGGCAACTATGCCTTATGAACACCATGTTCAAGTCACCCTTCTTCACTGTGATATTTGCATCTAATCTGGTGTCTCTGTTTATATCTTTTTGTCCCACCGGAAAGTGAGACATGTTATTTTTTATCCACCGGTTATCTATCAGTTTTGTGCCAATGCTATTATATGCGATGACTTTTTCTCATATTTTGTTCACACCATATTGTATCTTTACATACATAATTCGACTTAATTAATACAGTAAGACCAAAACAATATATGTGTTGTTGTGCCCGCCTGTTTTGTGCCCGTCTTTTGAACAAAGAGCTCAATTTGAAAGTATACAAGTGATGATATATTTCCATAATAGTCCATAACACTCTTTCCTACCTGTATGCTTTCTGATGAAACTCTATTGTGAAGAATGATTAAATAATTTCCAAAATTCCACTCCGTAGCATCAAAACCAGATGAATGATATTTTAATCGCAAACGAGAACTGTACCCTTTGTCCACTATCAACAGGCACAGGGTGTCTGTTCATCTAGTTAATCCACACTAACTAGCCCCCAACTGTAGCTCCAAATGAAAACCACATGCTTATTTGGTTAGAATTTCAGAAACTTGTGTGAAAAGAGATAACCGCGTCTTTCTGACATGATTTTCAAGACGTGAATTGCTTGTCCCGTTTATGACGTGATTAAGATATGATTTTCAAGACATGTTGATCACAAATGTGTGATGTTGTAAGATTATCAATTTCAGAAATCAGATAAATAATTTTGGCATATATGTAGAAGACATATCATTATATTGTTTTTCAATATGGATACAAACTTGATTTAAAGCTATGAAATATGTTACAAGGGAACCATTTTAACATGTATGAGACAACTTCTTTGGTAAAAGATGATATTTTGCCTTAAAACATATACTATTCAACTATAAGTCGCAATTTGACTTGTTGGTGAATTGTATATTGGGCCAGGTGAACTTATATTTGGATTCAGTCACAAGACTGTCAGCTGGACACTCAGCTCTGTAAGATGTTGTTATTTTAAAGGATGCCTCTCTGTTGGCAGTTGTCAAATAATTTTTTGCTTCCGGTTGTTATTTCAACATGTTTCTCAGCATTCGTTTGATATTTCCTGTCAAACCGACTGGGCTTCCTCTTTGTGTTGCCATGGAATGGTGTACATTTATGGCATAGAGTTCCACACTCATTTATATGAGATGACTTATATGCAATGTAGGTTACATCTACAACATTTTACTTTGAAATATGTCGAACTGATTACTAAAGAGCGGCAAATATCAATTAAGAATACAAAAATAGAAAAACAAACGGTACGGCTCGTTATTGTAATTTTCGGAAATCGATAGATGAACTTTGGGGATGAAATTAATTATGTAACTTGTTCAGTCTGGGGCTTGGCTACTGAGAATGGTGATGCCTATCTCGAGACAGCATAAACAGATTGCCTGAATCTAGTAGTACTTTGAGAATCTAGGATTTATATCTGGAACCCTTTATATATACTCAACATTGTTGTATTCTTGCTAAGTTTATTTAACTAATATTAGATATATCTACTGTTTTATTTTTGAGATAATTTGTTTCTGAACGTATGTATATACTAATATCAGAAATATTTTATGTGTGATATACTTCTAGATTGTGATTTTCTGTTGTGAGTTCACGTTTTGAATGTTTAGTGAATAAAAGTTTTTTTCTGGCAATTAACATATGTGCCTCTGGCGGTAAATCAAGTAGGGTTTGGGGTTGACTCCAAATCATTATTCAGTGTATCGTCTTGACATTTTGATTCACAAAGCACCCTTTTTGGTTTGTGGCACAAAACTTGGCATCAAACAAATTCTCACATAGATGAGAGGTCTTCGATAATTGTAATGTGTGGCTTGTGATTTACATGTAACCGTTATGGCCGATGACATAGTGTCTTATGTCGCTTTTGTTAATAGTGTTACACATGAATCTCATTAATTGTGATTGGTCGGTCGATATATCTCTCCGGCGTACTGGCCAGGCCCGTAGGACTTTTTTCATAATGATTTCGTTTCTTTTGAATATGTTGAAGATTTGGGAAGAGAAGATTTTCCTTCCTCAAGATACGAAGCAGTTGTTATCATCCCTATATCTTAAATGTAAGACCTGAATCACTATTTCGCATAGGCTCCAGTTCGGCCATTCGCCTGTTCGATCATCACCTGTTTGATTCTAGCTAAATAAATTAATTTCTACTTTATCATTTTAAAATTACTTTGGCCTTTAGAGGGCGATTTTGAGTTTTGAGCCGTTAAAAAAATGACTGAGGCACGTCTAAGCACACCAGCAAACATGCAATCAAGATGGTGTTGATGCTAATAATTGAGCTGTCTTTAGTTGTGCGTGGAACACAAGATTAATTAAAGCATTCATGAAGCCTGGAAGGTCTAGGCGATTATACAGTGGTTTAAGGTATCTCAAAACAATATATGATCTTAAAATTGACATACATACAGGCGATCTGTCTGAAATCCACGAAAAAACATCTGCTCTGAGAATTGTGATTTTTTTGTGACCAGCAAGTACTGCCAGTACTGGACAGGAAGTGTGCTGTGTGACCTTGACCTTTGAACTGTCAGGGGGCTCCATAAGTCACAGGAGGTGTTGTTTTCCAATTGTCAAAATTGGAGCAACACATTTTAGGCCATTTTTTCACTATTTTGAGAATGAATTGGAAGATAACACTTATCATGATGATAGTGCTTTTTCTTGGCTTTCTTTTGGTGATAAAATGATTAAAAATGAATAAATATTTATGAAGTTATGAGTACAAACATCCAAGAAGATTTTGCAGAAATTGCCAATTTAGTTTAATATGTTTTGATGTGTATATCGCTTAAATAGAACCCCAATATGAAGATTTCATCTTTGTCTTTTATATAAAGTCATTATTCTTAATATTTTCTACGTTTGCAAAAAATAATTCAATTCTATATGTTCTGATATGCATTTCTCTCAAATAGAACCCCATTATGAAGGTTTCATCTTTAGTTTCTATACAAGATCATTATTTTCTATATTATATGTTTGCAAAAAAAGTAAAAAAAAAAATAAAAAAAAAAAAACCAATTCTAAACAGCCCAGCCTTCAAGGGGGAATCCATGCAGCCTTGGATGTCTTCCCATTCAGTGGTGTGAAAAACCCCAAATTTCATCAAAGGGGGTCAAATCATAAATTTCACTGATACTAATTATCAGCATTCACAGTTTTGCCATTCAAAGTCCTTGTGATTTAAGGCCAAACCAATGATCAAAGGGTTTAATGTCACTTTTCCATATCTCAGCCTTTAAGTTAAGGGGGATTCCATGCAGCCTTTGAGTCATGTCTTCACTTTTTGACAGAAAGGTTTTCATGTGCATAAGATCTTTTTCAAATAAATAGTATACTTTTCCCATAAATGATATATCTTACACAACCATAAGATATTTGTCACAACCATAAAATATTTGTCACAAGAATGACATTTATTTCATTGGTTCAAATAATATTAAAATAATCTTATGTTGTTAACACTGAACACTCCTGGCAATTAATTGTACAAAACATCTCCACTCTGTTTCCCAAGCTGGACAGGTGCCCAACTGGTAACTCATTAGGTGTTTACATGAGATCACAGACCAGCTAAACAATGCTGGTTGACAAAGTGTTCAATTGCTGGTGTAGGTTTCAGCACTGAGACAACTGATCAACTTTCAAGTGCCACAGAAAGTTGTTAATAAGGAATATTTTGGGTAATACTACATAAAAGCACTGTTTAGGGTATAAACATTCATGTCATGTAAAGACAATGTGTCAGAAAGTCTGGTTTCATGAATGCTTTAAAGATTGGTCTGGTGTTTTGACTTTTTCATATTGTGCAGACTGATGAGCCCACCCATCTGTCAATTTACGTTTTCTCTATGTTGTGAGCACGTGTTTTTGGTGCTTAGCACGTTGTAACCTGACATTGTATGGACGTAGATCCGTGAACACCAGATAATGTTATCAGCACATTGTGGTACAACGTTGTGAGCACAAGCTCAGCATGTTTCTAACAAGCTCAGGATGTGAATACGTTCTCAGCACGTCGTGAGCGTTGTGAGCACATTGTGAGAACGTTGTAAGCGAGTAGATCTGTGAACACCAAATAATGTTATAAGCATGTTGTGATAAACGTTGTGAGTACGTGCACAGCATGTTGCTTACACTTTTGGTACATACATGTATAATAAAATGTGAACAAATTCGGCTGCCTTCTGCCGAATCTAGTTCCTCAGTTGTGACTGTTCCTTCTGGAGTTTCCTCTAGCATATCAACTGGCATGCTATATTGATTTGTTGACATTGTCTGAAATTGTAATGATATATATTGCAGTTGATGATAACAATAAACTTATCAAAACAATGAGCTTGCACATTTATTTTTTTGGGGTCTCTTTTTCTACATTCAGAACACTCTGTCTTGTCCATTAAACTCACTGTATACTTTGAATTACCAAATTAACAAATAAGGTTGCCATTTTCTGTGGTACTGCAGCCATCTATTGCAGCCACATATTGACCAATGTAACCATCACAAGGAGAATTTAAGGACAGAGACCGGAGCTTTTACAGCAGCGCAAGTGGAAGAGAGTCACCATGACTGAAGAATACAAGGAGAATGGCAAGACAGGGACCGGAGCCTTTACAGCAGCGCAGGCGGAAGAGAGTCACCATGACTGAAGAATACAAGGAGAATGGCAAAACAGGAACCGGAGCCTTTACAGCAGCGCAAGTGGAGGAGATCCGCCATGACTGAAGAATAAAAGGAGAATGGCAAGACAGGGACCAGAGCCTTTACAGCAGCGCAAGTGGAAGAGAATCACCATGACTGAAGAATACAAGGAGAATGGCAAGACAGGGACCGGAGCCTTTACAGCAGCGCAAGTGGAGGAGATCCGCCATGACTGAAGAATAAAAGGAGAATGGCAAGACAGGGACCGGAGCCTTTACAGCAGCGCAAGTGGAGGAGATCCGCCATGACTGAAGAATAAAAGGAGAATGGCAAGACAGGGACCGGAGCCTTTACAGCAGCGCAAGTGGAAGAGAATCACCATGACTGAAGAATATAAGGAGAATGCCAAAACAGGAACCGGAGCCTTTACAGCAGCGCAGGTGGAAGAGAGCCGCCATGATTGAAGAATACAAGGAGAATGCCAAGACAGGGACCGGAGCCTTTACAGCAGCGCAGGTGGAAGAGAGTCACCATGACTGAAGAATACAAGGAGAATGGCAAGACAGGGACCGAAGCCTTTACAGCAGCGCAGGCGGAAGAGAATCAAAATGAAAACTAAAAAAAATCAAGTCAAATAGATAACAAAAATACACTATGTACTGTAATAAAATTCTAATCATTTCTTATATCAGTATTTCAGCATCATCTCCCACACATCTCTTGGATTGATCAACAATCATAAGTTGACTTAATACACTACTCGTTTTGAAGCGTAATTGGGAATCTTTCATTTGCATTACCACATAGACATGATAACCTAAACACGGCCTTTGATAAGCAGTCATGGTGCATTGGCTGGAATTAGAAACAACTCAGTTGCAGATATACATTTCGACCTTACAGTATGACCTAAGATCTTGTCCCAACTGAGATTCGAACCCCGGATCTGATGCATGAGAGACAGACGCATTACCAACTGAGCCACGTAAAACTCACAGCATTCAATATGAAAAATTTTACTGTAAAACAAAACAAGACTTTAATAGACATAATTACTTATTCTGTTCTTTTTATTCAAGATAAATACAATGAATTATTATTTAAAAAATGTATAATATTTAGAAACATATTTCCCAACATAACGACATAATCATAATATTACGATTACATACAGGTACGACTAGTCATGACAGAAAAAAATCATGTTTTCATCACATTTACATATCTGCGAATTAAGCATATTATTTCATTGGACAATAATTCTGAATCGGACTTTTGGAACTCATTTATCACAATTTAATAAATCAATACAAAGCAGCAATTATCATGTGTGTGCTGCAGAATGATTGTTCAATATGCATTCTCGTAATGAGGCACTATCCCGTGAATCATTATGTGTTCGGCTCGTTCGGAGTTTTTTGCAATCTTCGACCAACTTCCGGCCATCTTGGTTTCGGTGTTCTCACAAATGATTTTCACGGTATTACAATAGGTGTGAATGCTTTCGCTGCACACCCCCTCCCCCCACGAATGTTCTTTATTCCAGTGTTTTACCTCCCAAATGAGGTATATCCTCTTATGAAAAAAAAAACACCTTGTACAGCATGTTTACATTGCGTTGTGTGATATAATTGCCATTTTGAAAAAGGTTAAGTTTTGTTCTCCACTCTTACAGATCTGTTTAGTGATATCATCAACTTTGGCTCATTAAAGAGAGAGAACTTAATCTCATTGGGATATTACAGATGGGTATAAATATGAGCTTTTAAATGAATTGGAGACTAATATTGAATGTAATTGACTTTGTCGGCAGCCTTGTCCATTTAACCTCCCGATAGCATGGGTCGATTTGCTGGGTTCTATTCATGACCAACAACTAAATAACCATCCATCATAATAGCAGCAATATAAAAAAATTTAGCTCTTGAGTCTATTGAATCACGTGTATATTTTCTGAGCAATCATTTCAGCAACACATATATTTGTTTGTTTGTCTCTTAAGGCTGTGAAACACGTGATTAGTTCGGACACTTGCATAGGTGACTATTTTTCGTGACAACTTCATACCATTCCTGGTGACTTGCTGATGAGAGCATCATCTAAGGCGTGTAGGGACGCGACAGTTTTTGACGTTCTGCGTGACAGATTCATTACAGACCAGCGTCTCTCCGAGTATCGTCTGCTACACAGAATGAATTCTCTCACTACTTGTCTAAATTGTGCATTCAGGAAGCAATACAGTATGAAGTTGCAAGCAAAGTTTGTCACATGAAGGAGATTTGCAAATGCTCTGAAAAAAAGAAACAGTTCTGGATTGGATATCTCGATATTGACGAGATGGGTGCAGAAGTCCATTAGTTCAGATGGGTAGACTAACATGATATACATGACGATGATGACGATGAGAGTAAGAGTGATTTGTTTACCAGGCGATGCAACTCTTTTGTGCACAAGTCCCACTGTGTGTTGCTTACGCATGCGCTCTGACGCTCTCAGAGCAATGATCAACCTCATGTTACAGTACCCAAGGATTAAAACAGGGACGAAGACACCAACCAATTTCTTAATCCATTGAAATGCTAATCCAGCATGCGTATTATGGTTCAAGGGGCCTATATCCACTAGAATAAGTGTCTCATCTCCAATTTCGAAGGTGTCAGCTTCGAACTGCCAGAATGAAGGAAGGTTTCCTCCAATGCAAAATACTAGGACAGCGGCCATGACAGCGTAAGCCCGCTTGACACTGAGCCATTCTCTGAGATGAAGGGGGTGGCATATAGCTATGTACCTGAACACAGCCATGATCACAATCAACCAGGTACTTAGCAAACTAAACATGGTCAAAACTCCAGTACAATACAACTGGTAAAATAATCCAAATTCGTTTGGGGTAAAAAGCGCCTTATTTTCCGCTACAAAACACCTTGGAAACGCTGTCACACAAAAAAGCATATCTGACACCGCTAGGGCAATCAGACCAGAAAACACTATGTTTTCCTGTGTTTGTAACGTCTGCTTAACTCTCTTCCTGGATAAGATGATTATATTCAGTAAATTCCCTATAACACCAAAAATGCACACAATCGGAACCAGGATTTCTCGGAGACATTTGCCCATGGAATCGAGTATGCCCTCTTCATGCTTGCTTGACATCCGGAAGTCACTGCTTGCAGGCGGACTTATGTTCCAGAGTGCTTGTACCGGAGTTGAATGGGTCAACGTGAATGATGTCATTGTCCCGGATGTCTTTGTAACCGTTATCTCTTATGCCCACCTCTGAAATGATACAAAATAAAATCCTTTTATTGAAATACCTGGAAAAGAGATGAAATTTGCCACGCAGTTATGTAATGCAATGTGTACGCATGACGTTGACACGACCGTATTTAGCCTTATAATAAACATTTAACGCCCACTGCGAAACTCAATAATAGTAAATAATCAAATTGTTAAGCATAAAATGACTCACTGCGATGGATACTAAGTCACTAAGATACTAATGATAATGACCATAAAAATGCAAAAGTGACACTGAAAGTTTAGTACATGGTCTTATTTGTGTCAGGATAAGAGTAGATTTTGACACATAAGTTTTGACACGTTATATAATTGTCCCTACAGGATAGTACGGCAATCAGTTCCCTTTCCTACCTGCAGGTCCCTGACCTGGGAGGAGGGTACTGACGACTTGTGTACTAATTTCACGGCGGTGCACCTCGGGAATGAAGGCACTAATTTTAAACTGTGAAAACAATGTCACACCTGCAGTTTTGAGTCAAATCATTTGAGTACTTCATTCCATGTCTTCACAGCTTTCTTATTTCACTGATATCCATAGGTATTGGTGAAGTAAATTTATATGATAATTGGAATATCCTCTGAATTAAGAAAATTGTATCATTCTACTGCCATAATGAATGGTGCATTATGGTATAGAAGTAGTCAACCATGAAAAGTGGGTTGCCTGAGATAAAAGGATCATAAAGGGATCAAGCCTAAGACAAAAGAAAGACACACCTACTTTATTTATTTATTATAAATCTTAAACATTTATTTGTCTGCAGCATGTTATTTCTATTTAAACAAAACTATTTGAAGGTAACCTTATAAAAAAATATTGTTTTCAAGAAAAAATATAGTGAGATTGACCCACTTGAAATAGTAAACAATCTAACATGGCTGCCAACTTAAGTTTGCCAAGGTTGCTCACATGAAATAAGATTATTTACAACCTTTAATAGATACCAACTCTCGAAGGTAGGGTTTATTTTAACCCATTTTAAATTAATAGCTAGAATATGATGCAGGTACTCTGCCTCTAGAACACCAGAAAAAATAGAGGGCCCAGTCTGTACCGTACATGATTTCGGTATATGGTTGCTATACTACTACAGGATTATCTGATCTTAAAATGAAAGGCATGCTTTCGTATTGGTGAGAATATACATGTACATGACGGTAAAAAGTGAAATGTAATAACATTCATTTAAATTATCATGGGACCATTTATTGATATTTCATTTGACTATATTAGATGCTTGTTATCGTATTGTCACAAGTATAGTTAAAAGAGGTGATAACATCTAATTAGTTTAATTAAATTGAATTGAACAACCTCATGTTCGGAACTGACGTCAATCAAACTTATATTGGTGTTTGGTTGTTTGAATGTGCCAGCTCCTATTAAAGTAACAACTGAAATATTTGTAATCATCAGTGTACGAGTCACAGAGTAGGGATATATAAACGTATAGTATAATAGTACTTGGTTTATGATATCATATTGTTTACAACGATGATGACTTTAATACAGACCCATTCCACCGCGTGACGGCAAGCTAACAATACAGGATAAATTCTATTACTGGTGTCACTTACAGCACCATTGCATTCTTGAAAAAGGTGAACACTCTATCTCCGGATTCTCCTCGTTTTGGAGACACACTTGTTTCTTTTTTTTTGCAAATAAAAATGATATTTTCCTGTGTGATTATGACATTGGTTCAGGTTGTTTCGTCAGCGTGATGGGAATAGGTAGATTTGAGTAAGAAAGGTGAAACAGAAAAGAAATCCGCTCTTTATCTGGTCCTTTGAGAAAAATGACCAATATTGCTGGTCAAAAATGTATAAGAGCTTGATTTCATGTACAAATGAGTTGCAATTAAAGCTAGACATTTAAGCTAAAACTGATAATCATTATCGTACAAAATAAAAAAATCATGGACTGGCAACCATACTATGCTATGGCAGTATAACATCTTTGTCCTTTCTCATTAAACAATATGGCATTGACACATTGGGGCATTCATTTCAATACCTTCTCCAATATGGTGGTACCATGAAGTGTTTTCCATAAGCGAATATACCTGATTTGGGGTGATTCACAGAGTAAGAACAGTCGTGCAGAATTAAAATGTTGCAAAGGGCATAACGGCGAAAGCACTTTGCACAATTTGTATTAACTTGAAAATCACTCGTGATACCTCTACCCAAGCTGTGAAAGGACCATAACAAGATGGCCGAATATTGGTCAAATATTACATTAAAATCTCTTCAGGGACTAACATGCAATGTTTTTATGTTCTTTTTTAAATAATTTTCAGCCCCACCCATCGGGGACAGAATGCACGTGTCTTTTAAAAGAATGGCTGAGGGTCTTTCTATCAGTATCTATCACAAACATTGCCACATGAAGCCAAATACAACGGCCAAGATAATGAGAGCAATGACACTGGTTGAGAGGGGAATAGGATCCTCTTTCATGGTCATCATTATGGTCAGCTTTGTATACCCTTGGAGTAATTATGTATGGAGGCATGACGGCCGTTATATGAACTATGACGTCATGGTAACGCATTGTCTTACACAATGGATTCAAAATGCTTTGATCCTATCATAGTTGCCGACATCAGAACATTGGAAAATTAAAGATTCATATTTAAAAAAATGAAATGGCCAATGTTTTATTGAAGTATTATACCATATTTTGGTTTATTTTTTTCAAAGAAAAAAATCAGATTAGTTGCTCTTTTGAAGCTTACAATACCATCCTCTCAAAATTACTTCAAATAAATCTGTTCATTTCTGTTCTGATTGCTTCAATAATAACTATTATGAAAAAAAGAAAATGCATATTCCAAACCTTTTATTTTAGTAATCATAGTTACTCCAAGGTATACCGTATACTTTTGACGCAATATCCGGCGATCATGTGGTCAAGGTTATATTTCATAGTTGGGTATAAAGCTGTTCACGTGTGCAACAAGGCTGTGCTAGGTTGTAACTTGTGTCTGCAACCATCTCATTTCCTTCAGTTTTAATTCTGAGATTTTAAAAATGCTTCATCACTTAAAATGTATTTGAATTGTATAATTCTTGAAAAGAATAAACAGACGGATCAACCAAGATAGTCAGTCATGTACGTATTTGTTTGGAGATAAACAAATTTGTGTTTGTTCCTATTTTTCATTGTATAGATAACAGAACTCGATGGATAAAAGTTAGGGATATCTGTTTTTGTGTACATGGAAAGTGAATAACAATATGAGTCATGGGAGTAATTATCAGTAGAGGTCCAGCAGCGAAGTCTTACTGTAAGCCCCTCCTTATGTCAGGTGTCAGCGACAGAAAATGCCACCATGGAAAATATTAAGTCCATATCATAAAAGTGTGGAAAACTTATTTTTTTGGACAAGGTGACACGTGGCTGCTTTTCAACCAGAGAAAAGCAGCCACATGTTTTGTGTTATAATGTTCAGTCAATTATCTAATGTAATCAAATAAAATGGAATTAATTATTATAGAATTTTGTTTGATCTTTTCATTTCTGATATATTTTGCACAACTGAGACATTTTTGTTGAGATGGTCGTGACAGTAAAGAACAAGCATGGATTTGTTTGTTTGTTTGGGTTTTAAACCACATTCAACATTATTTCAGTCATTTCGTGCTGAGACCTACTTGTAGCAGATATAGAATTGCCGTTTTGCTGGACCTTTATATGACAATCCACCCACCCGGACACAGATTTACAAGGCATGGACCTCAGCTCATATGAAAATTGCAACATGAATTCAATCTCGGCATGACCGGTGATCGAACCCACAACCTTTGGATCACCACAGAGAAACTGGTGCTAATCAGCTTGCACACTTACCATCTGCACGTGGCCCTTGATGAAGTGAGATAAAATAGCATGTGAGATAATGTGATCTAAAGTCAGTTTTGTGAAAAATCAACAGAAATTGGGAAATCTTTTAAATGAAATATGGAAATTTGGAAATTTGGAAAGGACTAAATGACAGTAATATATATGTGATAAAAGATATTGCAATAAACAGTAAAACATGTAATGATAATTATCAATAATATGAATAGGAATGATAGAGTCATTAATTAACTCATACGCAGCATCCGCTGCATCAATCAGCTTGATCTTGGGCTCATTTGAAAGAAAAAGTTGAGATATTAAGAAAGGCGGAAGGGACATAGCATACATTCCTTTTATTATTAGTCAAAATTGCCAAAAACTGGTATTTCAAGCAGTACAGAGGGAGGAACTTACATAAAGGTAACAGCAGTATTTTACATGATCACATCTTGGAGTAATAATGAATGGAGGGGTGACGGGGAAAGATCAAAGGGGATATCATAGTTGCCGACAAGTTGATGTGTGATATGACGTTATTTCACTGTTTTTTATGGCGTCATTTATCTTTATGTCCATTTTAAACCAATTTAGAGTCATTTTAGCTGCCAACATATCGTATAAAAGATGCAGAATATTCTTCTGAGTTTGGAAAGCTAAGTATTATTTTTCTATGATAAATCAAAGTCGAGTTATCTTGTGCTGAAGGGAAGCATGTCTTTCTCAGTTTTATCACTTCTGTCAGGATTGAGGTGCTGGGAAATCCCTAATTCCTTTTATAAATAGATCACATGCCTTTTATATAGGCCTAAAGTAACAAAGTTGACAAGATTTGATTTGCCTCACTGACAGTTCAATTAATGGAGAAGGGTACAGGACATATATACGTGAATTAAAGTATATATTTAATCTTGTAATTTTCAGAAATGGAGGTCAGATTTGATTTGCTGAGAATTTGCTCATTATGTTTAAAAAAAAAATTTTCTTTTTACACCCATTATTTATGAAGTTAACTTGTAATGGGGGTACAGTACAGTGAGATGTTTTAATCATATCATAACCTTATGACATTTTCAGGTTCAGAAAATGACTCTATTTGTTTCTGTCACAGGAATTTATCACAATATTTAAATGCATATCAATAATTCTTTTAACAAAATTAAGATATATACTGTCATTTTGAATGCAAACAATATAGTATTGAGTTGAGGAGTCAGTGTTTACATGATTTAATAGTTATTTAAAAGTTATTTAAAGATTGATACATGTGAAACTTCACTTCTTGCTTGGCCTTCTCACACTTCTGTGCCTGAACACACTGTTACTAAAAATACATTCTTACACTGGGACTAACCAAAGAGGCACGTGCCTAACCACATCAAAGGGTCAGGCGGCAAACTGGGTCAGGCAGCCAACGGATTAACGCTGTTACATAACGCCATAGAAATGCCACCTCTTCATGTTGGTTGTGTAACCTTCCAAATGTTGTGCGCTATACAGCGCATTAATTGGCAGAAAAAATATTTATACCATGTTATTCACAAGAAAAAATACTATATATTAGAACATCTTTTATTCCTGCCAAAATATGCGCTGATACCTAGGATCAGCATAGAAGAACACCCTATCCATATATTATAGGCATATCTATTTATCTTGAAAAAACTGACATGTTTCAAGTGACAGGTGATTTTTAACTAAACTATTTATCCTACAGGATGCTTTTTTCACTTACATTTTCACGATAGTTTAATCAGTATCTCCTGTCATTTTTGTGATGAAATACCAATTATATGTGCAGATCTGGTCAGCTGAATAACATTTTCATATTATTTATTGATTTTTTTTTATATGAATGTGTTTTTGATGTCCAATTTTAAGGATTGATCAAGTAACTTATTTATTGTTTTTTTTAGATTTAAGTAATGTTATATGACTAAACTTAACCTCTTCTTCCTAAAAAAACTTTACTTTTGGTCAAATTTATAAAGTTGAAAATTTTGTGATCTGAGGGTCGGCAACAATGATAACATCAAAGGGTTTGAAACCATTGTCTGAAACAATGGGTCTCTATGACGCCACGTGAAATACACCGGCCGTTGCGCCTCCATTCATTATTACTCCAAGATCACATCAACATAATTTATGATGTTACCATGACGTCACTATGTTGACATTTGTCTGATGTCACTATGACAACATTTGCCTGTCTGACGTCACTATGACACATTTCTGTATGACGTCACTATGATGACACTCTCCTGTATGACGTCACCATGTTTATCTTGCTCGCAATGTCAATACTATAACAAAACATACCGAGTCGGGAAGCTGGGTGAGCGGATTCAGTGAGTTGGTGATTGCGGACGGATACCCTGAGCCGAAGGCGAAGGGTATCCGTCCGCCATCACCAACGAACTGAATCCGCTCACACAGCTGACCGACGAGTGTATGTTTTGTTTTTATACCTCAGACAACTACTGTATTTTTAAAAAATGATACATGAAACAAGATATTTATCGTTACAAACATTTGTAAACAAAGCGCACCTCATTTGATCCCGTCACGTGACCCGAAAATGGCGCGTACAGCCATAGACTGGTTGCCGCCATCTGTGTATAGACACGATGTTCTTGACACTCGATGGGGAACCAGTCTAAAGATGGCTAATCAATACTTTACAAATAATCGGCATGCTCGTATTCATTCGAAATCGCATCAATACGTGCATCACTGAGGTATAAAGTTTTATAGCATGGAAAATCATGTCTGCTCCAATTATTGACGAAACTGTGGTCATTTGTATATACGATATTCTCGGAGCCTCACGCAACTGTGTTCACCTTGCTCGCTGCGTCAAGACGTTTTCAGTGCAGGTTAAATCATCTTTCTACTACAATTATTAACGAAACTGTGGTCTTTTGTATGTGTCATATTCAGTTGAAAGAATTGCCACGGTGCATCTCGTAGCCTCACGCAACTGTGTTTACCTTGCTCGCAGCATCATTGTGGTTTCAGAGCAGACTAATTCATCTTTCTACTACAATTATTGACGAAACTGTGGTCATTGATGAAACTATGATTTATATTAATTTGCACCTTCCATTTCATATTATTGTCGGTTCACTTGTAATAATAATAATAATAATAATAATAATAATAATAATAATAATAATAATAATAATAATAATAATAATAAAAATAAAAATAATAATAATAATAATAATAATATTAAAAATAATAATAATAATAATAATAATAATAATAATAATAATAATAATAATAATAATAATAATAATAATAATAATAATAATAATAATAATAAAATTTATATAGCGCTGATACCAGACAAGTAGTGCTGTG
Source organism: Amphiduros pacificus (assembly GCA_949316495.1). Taxonomy (NCBI): domain Eukaryota; kingdom Metazoa; phylum Annelida; class Polychaeta; order Phyllodocida; family Hesionidae; genus Amphiduros; species Amphiduros pacificus. The sequence continues at coordinate 41,624,559 of OX439001.1, read as the reverse complement.
TGCTGTGTTCAGAACATCTGAAGAAGTGCGTTTTCAGTCTGCTCTTAAAGGAGGTGACTGAATTACTAGTCCTAATATCACTAGGCATGGGCGATTAACATGCAGAGTGTTGTCGCAATTGTCACCATTGTATTTTCTATCATTTGTGATAGTGATAGCCAAGCTGTGAAATTACTGAAACAAGTTGACTGAAGGTCGGTTGAAATTTGCTTCGAAATACCTTGGGGGTGTAACATGTAATTGCCATCATCATGTGATCACATGACTTAAGGTCATACGTCTAACCCCTAACCCCTGCCCTCTCCTGTATCTCCCCTAGTGGCAGAAGAGAAAATAATCAAATACTGTGGGAATTGGTACATTTACAGTGTAAAAATACATTCCCTATTAAAATGAGCGCATTAATGACACTAATCAATATCTAAACACTAAAATATTTGAATTATAAGGTATGAATACAGGTATATTTCTTTCGTATTTGTATTTTGTTCTTATTTTCCTTGATGATAGTTTTGATGGGAAACGAAGAAGACAAGCAAGTTAGTTCTTCATATTACACAACAGGCGTAGGCTTGTTTTTAATTGTTTATTACATTTGATTGGGAAGAAAATTCACTGTGATCCTAGTGAAACAGATATTCTCATTTTGATTTGTATAATTTAGAAATACAAAGGAAATTTGGCAATCAGATATATGAAGAGAGGTGAACAAATTCATATTTTTGAAATGGTCAAGTGTGTGCTTTACCTCTATTTTTCTCTTAATGTTTTTGAAAAAATAGAATATCTCTTTCTCTAGGATCACAGTAAATAAATATTGTTAAGATCACTTTTACAAAGTTGTTTGGACATCCACTCTATTAGAGGCCACGGGCCGTGGCGCAGTTGGTTAGAGCGCCAGCTTATTAGCACCAGTTCCTCTGTGGTGATCCAAAGGTCCTGGGTTCGAACCCCGACCGTGCCGGGATTGAACTCATGATACAATTTCCCACATGAGCTGAGGCCCATGCCTAAAGGGTTAACCCGTTGTCCTTGTAAATCTGTGACCGGGTGGGTTGTCATGTCAAGGACCTGCGACATGACAATTCAGTGAGGCAGCACTATATCTGCTACAAGTAGGTCTCATCACGAAATGACTGAAATAATGTTGAAAGTGATGTAAAACCCCAAACAAACAAACAAACAAACAAACAAATCCACTCTATTATGGTCCCACAATCTGCAGAACTTTTTTTCCTTTATCATTTTGACATGACAAAATATATAAATGGAGCAATGACTTATTACTACGCCACTTTTTATGATTAATAAGATATATAGCTTTCAATATATCAATTGTGATTTTCAAATAATAAATCAATAGTTTTATTGCAAAAAATGAAAGTTTGAATGAAAAGGGAACTATTTTGGAAAGTTGAACATTTTTCCTGTATCTTTTTGAAAACATTCCATTAAAAAAATGTGTTTACCAATTTTCTTTATAGAGCTCGAGATATATTTCCAAACGATAATGATAAAAGTTTTATATTGTGGCCGTTCCAAGTGGTGTCTGCCCAACAGCGTTCTTAACTATGTAAAATCAAATCAGATCACTTAAAGCCTCCTTAAAGATAGTTAGGCTTAGTACCCTTGTAAGTGACCAGAGTAGATCGTTTATCCTTTAGTATCTGTGATAGCATATTCCAGGATTTAGGTGCAGTAGCAGAGAAAGCTCATTCGCGTATAGATTTAAGTCTTTTACTTGGCAGATCTAAAACCTTGCTACTTCTTTATCTTAAAAATCTTTCTAATTCTGCGCAAGGTTTTGTCGCCATATGACTTAACTCGGGATCCAGACTAAGCTCTTTTAATAAAGGAAAATAGTTGCTTTCTCCGAGTAATTGGGAAATTCAAAGATATTTTTAAAATTAGAGTTATATGGCTTAGTATCATATGAGGAGGGGAAGGTCGTTCTCTCAGCATTGAAACGGGCTGTAGGGTCTGAAATATCATGCACGTGGCGTGCCATTTCCTTCAGAAGCAACAGCAGTACTCAGGGGTGGGAGAGCTCTGAACCAATCTGGTCGGTGCTCAAAACATATCTGGGCGGTATGACGTCATACCATTGTTCTGAACCAATTCTGAACCAATCTGGGCGGTTCTGTTACATAACGACTTTTTTATGTGTCACAAAAGGCATCAAAATCGTATCAAAATCATCACAAAATGTAACAAATTTCGTTACAGTTGAGTGTGTAACAGTGTCTTGTTACTAATTGTGTAAATTTTATGATAAATTTATAACGAGTTTACGGTAATATTCCTGTGATAAAATTACGCAAAAATCTCGTTAAAAATCAGTTTTAGATTATCATGTGGTTATATATGTAACTGATGAGCATGTTATTTTCTTTTAAAAATGGGTATGATAGTCGATATATAAAAATTAAAGAACGCAACTTTTTCATTCTCGCCATTGTCCACCATAAAAAAACGGTCAAATACCACTCAGATTGGCTGCGATTTTGTGCCCAGATTGTTGCGAGCGCCCAGAATGACGTCATTTAGCGCCCAGATCAGTTGTGAGCGACCAGAATGACGCGATTTAACCAGATTGGTTCAGAATTAATGCACAGATTGGTTCAGAGCTCTCCCACCCCTGGTACTGTGTATGGCGGGGTGGAGCCACATCAGCGTGGGTCACAACTGAACGCGAGAGTTTCAAGAGATCACGCACACCTATGTACTGTGCGGCAACCAATAGGCACTGAATAAAAAAACATATCACGTTTAATTGAAATATCATGTCCATATGGTTTTATTGTTTTGGTTAAAGTGTCAGTACCACGTGATAATAAAATAGGTAGAAAACATAAGCTGTGAACAAACCATTAAACAATCGTTGGGGGTTAAAAATATTAAATATGATTTTATTTATTAAAGGAATATCAAGCTCAATATTTAACTCAAGTAACGAATAGACTATTTATTATTTGACTACTCCCCTGAATGATTAATGGTCCGTTTATAACTGGATACATGTTTTGGATAAGAAAGGTTGGCGCTGTGTATGGACAGTGCATCGACTGTGTAACATTCTGTGGATTCTTAAAAAAACCAGAGGAACAAATAGCCGCAATTTCAAGCGAATTAAACCATCTCCACCTGACTGTTCCTGATGTTTTATTGCATGCGACATGACTTACCTCAGAAAAGAATAAAAACGTGTTATCAGTTAGACGGAACTCTAAAGCTAAATTCTAAAGAACTCTAAAGTACTAACTCTTTAAAACACTCATTGTAGGTTCACCGTCAACTCTCCTTTGCAGATCCAGGATTCATACCTGGCTTAGACTATGCAGTCCAAATCTATATTAGGACTATCAAGGACATCTCGTTGCAATGGGTTTGTGCAGCGGGCGAATAATGTCACTATTATGGAGGGGATTGCTCTGATTGATTGAAATAAATATAGAACAGGAAAACCCTAAACAACAACCACAAGTTCCAGTGACGTGTGACCGGAATTCCGGGCAAAGGCATACGGGCACCTACCTGCGAGGTGGTGTACTGTCCATATATATGGACATGTTATTAGTGTCTATACCTGGCTCTGCAAGTAAACAACAAATTCAACTCTTTGAGTGAGTACTCTAAGGCCACACCTTGGGGGTCACACCCAGCCTGAATGCAAGCAGCCAGGAGACATTGAGTAAAATATGTTATCACCTGTAATAGCACAAGTATTGTCGTTGTGTTTCGTCAGTAAGTGAGTACAATAACCAAATGCACGTGCTGTTGACGACACGTGTAAGCAATAATGGCAGCTTGTTTTGGTCTGATAGAGAGCGGGCTTTGTTATAGTGCATGTGCAGAGCCCCCTTCATTTTTTTGTCTTTTCTACTTCCTGGATTTGTAAACCAATTAGCCATCATCTTTTAATACCATACAGTATATAGAAATGTACAACTAATTTAATATTATAATTGTATAAACAGATACTGTGCCGTTGTCAAGTGTCTTGTGTACAAATGAGCATGGTGAACATAGAATCCCTGTGTTATTCCAAAATGGTACAATTCTGAACACCATTCCAGTCCCTGTATAGTCCCTCACAGCATGAAAAGGTTCATAAGTGAAGGTAACAGTCAAACCTGGATTCGTCTGAAGGTGACATGCTCTGAATTAGGAGATTTGGAAAAGGGGATTGTGATCCCTGTTTTAGGCAGAAATTTTAAAAAGCAGTATCCTGTTTTAGGGAAAATAATCAAATATCTTAACTTGTCTCAGGGAAAATATCAGCCAAAAGGGCCCTATTTACCCCAGCTTCCTCGGTAGCAATGAAAGTAACCCCCCCCCCGCTCCGGGTGCAGAGCCCACCAATCGAGCAACCATATGTGGATTATGCAAACAACCCTGCGGAAAAAGTAAGGACATTTTCATGCCGACTTGGGCAGAAGTAGTATATGACCCCACATTGCCATGCTGAGCAGTGTACTGTCAATTAGAATGGAGATTCATCATTTCTTGTTGTTTACATGTGGGACCATTTTTCCAACTTGTATTACATAGGGTTCTTTGTCAATATTGTCACTCAACTTTTGTGGATGAATCTACCATAGTCATAACTCTACACAGGTATTTGAACATAGAATCTTTGTATTATTCCAAACAATATGCGGTCAACAAATGTGTAAAAACGTTTTTTTTCAGTCTCTATTGATGAGTTTAAATTATTTTATTTCCTCTCCTAGAGACTTCCCATGACTCCCCCTGTTTTAGCCATAACCCTAAAATGTTAAGGCACCTGTCAAATGATGACACATATACTCCATATCATTCATTACGTGATGACAAGAGGTGAGAACAAGCCAGGTTCTTCCCGATGCGTGGGCTTTAAGTCATGAAAGGTCTTCCTTATTTCCAACTTAGGCTTATGTTCTCAGTTCTTTTGGTTCTATACGCTTTTAGACTCACTCTGAATATATATATATATATATATATATATATATATATATATATATATATATATATATATATATATATATATTTATTGTGACATGTTTAAGTCCTTCAAGGGACTTCTTCAGGCTTAACTTACAAACCATTGAAAGTGTTCACTTATATATCATTACAAGACTATGTGGTAAAAACGCTAATACAAGCTAATAAACAAAAAGATAAACAAGCAGATTAACAAGCTGATTAATAAGCTGATAAACAAGTGGATTGGCAGGAAGATTAGAGACACAAAGTTAATTGCACTTGTCTGCTTCTGTATAGGGGGTGTCAAAAAGCTGTTGACAACTCTGTCATATTGGATATTGTTATAATCATATCTTAACTATACAAACATTAAAGAGATTAAAGTAGGCAATCCTTAAAATATATCATGAAATAAAGTAAAATATAAGAAATTATAATAAGAGGACAATATACAGGTGTAGGAGAAACTAACATATGGGTAATCCCATTGCTATCGAGTTTGAAGTACTGTTCAACACTGGTTTATGATTGTCAATTAAAGAGTGTTCTATTCTGAGGAGTACATGGGGATCCTCTTTTTGTATTCTTAAAAAGGGAAATATTTTAAAGTTCCCCTTTCCACAAATTCGCAAATGTCCCTCATAGCTACTCATCAGCTAATCTTCATCAACTCGTACGGAAAGGTGAATCTGACTCTTATCAACGCATAATAAATACAAAATGTGGGAATATTTCAAGTGAGCATTATCGAACAACGATTCTGGAATATTGAGGCGAGGAAAGGTCATTCTGTTGTATAATCATATCTGCCAATCAATAATTGGGTATGTTTGCCAAAGAAAGGCCTAAAAACACATCATACCAATAAGAAGTTGAATAACCAGTCAATGGTGCAAATGATGTCAATTCTTCTGCCCAAAACACGTTTACAACTTTGTGAGAGTGTGTTTAAATGTTTTACCATTCACTGGATTCTGTTCGACCCTTCGACCCAACCCAAGTTGCATAACCATATGCTGGGTTTTAATGGCTATTATTCACACTGACAATCACCATATAGGTTTCAGTGGGCAATGTTGATACTGACTGTCATCACCATATAGGTTTCAATGGGCAATGTTGATACTGACTGTCATCACCATATAGGTTTCGATGGGCAATGTTGATACTGACTATGGTAACCATGTACAAGGTTTCAGTGGGCAATGTTGATTCTAACTATCATCACCATATAGGTTTCGGTGGGCAATGTTGATACTGACTATCGTAACCATGTACAAGGTTTCAGTAGGTATTGTTGATACTGACTATGGTAACCATGTACAAGGTTTCAGTAGGTATTGTTGATACTGACTATGGTAACCATGTACAAGGATTCAGTAGGTATTGTTGATACTGACTATCATAACCATGTACAAGGATTCCTCGGCTAATGTTGGTACTGACTATCATAACCATGCACAAGGTTTCAGTAGGTATTGTTGATACTGACTATCATAACCATGCACAAGGTTTCAGTAGGTATTGTTGATACTGACTATCATAACCATGTACAAGGATTCAGTAGGTATTGTTGATACTGACTATAATCACCATGTACAAGGATTCAGTAGGTATTGTTGATACTGACTATCATAACCATGTACAAGGATTCAGTAGGTATTGTTGATACTGACTATCATAACCATGCACAAGGTTTCAGTAGGTATTGTTGATACTGACTATCATAACCATGCACAAGGTTTCAGTAGGTATTGTTGATACTGACTATCATAACCATGCACAAGGTTTCAGTAGGTATTGTTGATACTGACTATCATAACCATGTACAAGGTTTCAGTAGGTATTGTTGATACTGACTATCATAACCATGTACAAGGATTCAGTAGGTATTGTTGATACTGACTATAATCACCATGTACAAGGATTCAGTAGGTATTGTTGATACTGACTATCATAACCATGTACAAGAATTCAGTAGGTATTGTTGATACTGACTATCATAACCATGCACAAGGTTTCAGTAGGTATTGTTGATACTGACTATCATAACCATGTACAAGGATTCAGTAGGTATTGTTGATACTGACTATAATCACCATGTACAAGGATTCAGTAGGTATTGTTGATACTGACTATCATAACCATGTACAAGGTTTCAGTAGGTATTGTTGATACTGACTATCATAACCATGCACAAGGTTTCAGTAGGTATTGTTGATACTGACTATCATAACCATGCACAAGGTTTCAGTAGGTATTGTTGATACTGACTATCATAACCATGCACAAGGTTTCAGTAGGTATTGTTGATACTGACTATCATAACCATGTACAAGGATTCAGTAGGTATTGTTGATACTGACTATAATCACCATGTACAAGGATTCAGTAGGTATTGTTGATACTGACTATCATAACCATGTACAAGGATTCAGTAGGTATTGTTGATACTGACTATCATAACCATGTACAAGAATTCAGTAGGTATTGTTGATACTGACTATCATAACCATGTACAAGGTTTCAGTGGGTATTGTTGGTGCTAACCATCACGACCTTGTACAATGTTTCAATGGCTATCGGTTCTGACAGTTATATCCATGTTTGCATGAAATATGACAGCATTTTGCAGCAATGTATACACGTTGTGATGTTGTACACTTTGCTATGCTATGACCTATTCCCATTAAAGGTCAGTTGTTAAACTACCTTGGTGACACCAAGTCACAACCGAGCATTAACAAACACCTGCAAACAGATGGTTTCTTCTTCTGGGATTACAAGTTCTGATAACAATGATCGGTAACACAGAGTATGCCAGCTTTGATACATGTTTGATGAGTCATGAAAAGCTTGTGATTGTCGTGCACCTAACTTCATGAAATATTTGTGAAGTATACCATTAAGTCAGCTTTATTTTTCTGCATGGCTTCAGCAATATAATCCATAATGCATATTTTTGCAAAGCATTGTATAAGATACTTATCATGAACTGGAAATCTATATATCATCACAATGGGGAAGTGCATTGCCATTTCATGCCCTTGTAAATTATCACGTAAAAAAAACTGTATTTCACAATGAACAAATCCTCTGATTAGATTAATGATTTCATGAAATCACAAAGGTCACAGGGACTTTGACAGATTTGGGGTATGTTTAAATATTATGCCAAGAAACTGTAATACAAACAAGCTTGGCTGGGACTGTGATCGTTGTTCACTTCATCTCTGGGATCTTAGCCTTTTTTTACTGTAATACAAGCAAGCTATCCCACTGAAATCAACCAAAATACACAGACCATGGTTATTGTGTTTTGCTGAAAGAGCCAAGCACTTCCTCTACTCTCGAGACCACTCGGTGGTTGCATGTATACAAGCATGTGAACTCTATTGAGGTCTGTAAGGGTGTTAGCCTGTGCTAATATACAAAAACGAATGGAAAAACAGGCCTCTGTAATCCAAATTACTTCAATGTCCCAATCTGAAGGTATCCCATTGTTAGCATTACGCATCACTTGTAAGGCAGACCAAATATTTTGACAAAGTGGCCAACGGATGATTTATATTTTAGCAAAGCCCAATCTACTTTCAAACGGCACAGAAATGTATGGAGGGGGATATGATGGACATTTGATCGCAAAGTTTAGGGTATAAATATTTTTATTATGCAAAGAAAAGGTGCTTAATAGTCATGAATGCTCAAAGTGTACACATGAAGTGTTTTGTCGAATATATCTATATACTGGAGATAAAGGGAACTGTGATGGCAAGAAGTTGGTCTTAGGGCTTAACACGTAATAACATACCCATGATTAAAACAATGAGTTGGGGACATTGAGATTTGACCTAACGGCATTTTCAACATTGTTTAGGCTATATCATGTCAGATAGAAACATGTTACCGTGACACAATGCTTCATATTTTCGAAGAATGACTGGGGGTCTTTCTTTTGGTCATGGAGCACTGGCTGGAAAAGGAAACCAACACAGTAACAGATATCCACCTTTTTTGACCATGCAGCATTTCTCTCTGACCATGCGTATTTCTCTCAACCGGGATCTGAATCCTGGAGTAATATGGGAGAAAGACGCCTTACCAATTGAGCCACATGTCACAATTATTTAGATTTGTCCATCCATTTCAAAGGTTCATAAAATGGTGGGTCACAATAAAATGTAAGGGTCAACATTAAAGTAAAATATGCTATAAACACCGCCTTAACAAGCATTTGATGTGTGAAGATGAAGATCTTTTCACTATCCTTTAGTGACCATTTAGTTATGAATCAACGAATCAATCATATAAACGTTGGCTATGATAAAATCTAGTTTAATTATGAGTGACTCATTTTAAATCTGATACCTATAATTGCAATATATTCTGCCTTTCTATTTCAAAATATGTAAATATTTATAACAGATATTTCCAACATACCTTCACAATCACATATTTTGTCATTCTTGTAATTATATGTCTTTCCATGAATCCAATCAAACATTTATCTGCATTTCCTGCACTGTGATCACCCTTAGTCTCCATGATCAATGAATGTGCTGCAGTCATTGAGGAGGGAGAGAAGTGATGTGGAAAATAGCTGCTGGCTGTTCCCAGCCTCAGATGGTCAGTGGGAGGCCGGCCTGATACGCAGGCAGCCACCGGCCACAGCATATCCAGAGCTGCTCACGCGCTGGGATGGGGTCCTTACTTGTAATATATAGATAACTTTAAATAATTACAGATTGCAAACATTATGTTAAATACCAGATAAATGACAGCTGAAATGTTTACTGGATTAAGGTAGTTTACTTGTATAAAAACAAATCTTGTTTTAGATTGCACATCATATAGAAATAATATCAACACTTAATTACATATGTTTCCGGGCAATGTAACAAGTTATCAGCATCTGTGAAAAAACTTACAAGAATGTCATTTGCAGCATGGGCGAGTTCAGTTATCCTATTCATAATGTACCATGTACAAGAATGAAGTAGTTTCCTTGTGAATATGCAAGTTAAAACATACTTCTTTAAATGTAAATCCATTGTGTCACAATCTGAAGTGAACTGGAAGCAGCTGAGTTTAATCATGTGTCTAAATTGTCGGTTTCTCAATTTGATCTTAAGTAAAATACAAACTGTTTGCCTCCCTTCCAACAGATATTTTGTTCATGGTTCGATCGCTATCATAATTAATACTATAATCGAGATTGATATATTGTCAACTTGGTAATCTTCCATTCGCCAAAGAGATACATTAACTGTTTTTTATAGACTACGTACCTGCCTTTCTTAAAATATGCTAGTATACAGGTGGCTGCATCAGATGTCGATTATAAATAGAGACGATTTGCCCTATCTCATGCATAGACATGTTACAAGGGATGAAATATAATGATTAGAACCTTGTGACACCGAGACACGTTCCGGATTGACACTGATGTTACATCTAAATTTAGTTGTGACAGATATAACCTTCCATCGTGAATTTGGAATGTACATCGATAGACAGGAAATGTGCGACTATGAGATGGTAAGTGTAAGGCAATATCAGAGGAAATTAAATGGTTAATGTGAGACTTTCGCCTGGAAGGGTGTGAGGTAACGAGATGTTAAATGAGGTCAGATAGAAGCTTGTCACTGGGACTCTATGCCCTACTCTTTTAAAAAAAAGTGACATGATATTACAAACCACGGTCTTGATAACCAATCATGAAACACTGGCTGGAGTGAAAAACAACTCTGCAGGAAATATACACATTTCTATAATAGACCGTGCAGCATGACCGACGGAAGTTCTACAAAGAACTGCTGGCTATTGCTAGCTTGATGTTGAATAAATGTTTAATACCAGCTGGCTATTACTAGCTTGGTATTGAACAAAAGACTAAGAATAGCTTGATGAAGAACGCATGGCTAAGACTAGCTCACTAAAGAAGGAATGGCTAAGACTAGCATACTAAAGAAAGAATGACTAAGACTAGCTTACTGAAGAGGAAATGGCTAAGACTAGCTTGATGATGAACGGATGGCTAAGATAATGTTACTAAAGAAGGAATGGCTAAGACTAGCGTACTTAAGAAGGAATAGCTAAGACTAGCTTGATGAAGAACCAATGGCTAAGACTAGCTCACTAATGACGGAATGGCTTAGATGAGCTTACCAAAGAACAGATGGCTTCGACGAGCTTACTAAAGAGCGGATGGCTTACTAAAGAAGAAAGGATAAATGTAGTATTATTGCGTTCTCACCCAAAAGTGAATATAACTAAAATAGTGAATATAACTAAAATAGTGAATATAACTAAAATAGTGAATATAACTAAAATAGTGAATATAACTAAAATAGTGAATATAACTAAAATAGTGAATATAACTAAAATAGTGAATATAACTAAAATAGTGAATATAACTAAAATAGTGTATATAACTAAAATAGTGTATATAACTAAAATAGTGTATATAACTAAAATAGTGTATATAACTAAAATAGTGTATATAACTAAAAAGTGCATATAACTAAAAGAGTATATATAACTAAAATAGTGTATATAACTAAAATAGTATACATAACTAAAATAGTGTATATAACTAAAATAGTGTATATAACTAAAAGAGTGTACATAACTAAAATAGTGTACAGAATTAAATAGTATATAGAACTAAAATGGTACATAAAACTAAAATAGTGCACAGAACTAAAATAGTGTATAGAACTATTTGCATATTTTTATTATGCAAAGAAAAGGTGCTTAATAGTCATGAATGCTCAAAGTGTACACATGAAGTGTTTTTCTTCGAATATATCTATATACTGGAGATAAAGGGAACTGAGATGGCAAGAAGTTGGTCTTAGGGCTTAACACGTAATAACATACCCATGATTAAAACAATGAGGGGACATTGAGATTTGACCTAACGGCATTTTCAACATTGTTTAGGCTATATCATGTCAGATAGAAACATGTTACCGTGACACAATGCTTCATATTTTTGAAGAATGACTGGGGGTCTTTCTTTTGGTCATGGAGCACTGGCTGGAAAAGGAAACCAACACAGTAACAGATATCCACCTTTTTTGACCATGCAGCATTTCTCTCTGACCATGCGTATTTCTCTCAACCGGGATCTGAATCCTGGAGTAATATGGGAGAAAGACGCCTTACCAATTGAGCCACATGTCACAACTCTTTAGATTTGTCCATCCATTTCAAAGGTTCATAAAATGGTGGGTCACAATAAAATGTAAGGGTCAACATTAAAGTAAAATATGCTATAAACACCGCCTTAACAAGCATTTGATGTGTGAAGATGAAGATCTTTTCACTATCCTTTAGTGACCATTTAGTTATGAATCAACGAATCAATCATATAAACGTTGGCTATGATAAAATCTAGTTTAATTATGAGTGACTCATTTTAAATCTGATACCTATAATTGCAATATATTCCGCCTTTCTATTTCAAAATATGTAAATATTTATAACAGATATTTCCAACATACCTTCACAATCACATATTTTGTCATTCTTGTAATTATATGTCTTTCCATGAATCCAATCAAACATTTATCTGCATTTCCTGCACTGTGATCACCCTTAGTCTCCATGATCAATGAATGTGCTGCAGTCATTGAGGAGGGAGAGAAGTGATGTGGAAAATAGCTGCTGGCTGTTCCCAGCCTCAGATGGTCAGTGGGAGGCCGGCCTGATACGCAGGCAGCCACCGGCCACAGCATATCCAGAGCTGCTCACGCGCTGGGATGGGGTCCTTACTTGTAATATATAGATAACTTTAAATAATTACAGATTGCAAACATTATGTTAAATACCAGATAAATGACAGCTGAAATGTTTACTGGATTAAGGTAGTTTACTTGTATAAAAACAAATCTTGTTTTAGATTGCACATCATATAGAAATAATATCAACACTTAATTACATATGTTTCCGGGCAATGTAACAAGTTATCAGCATCTGTGAAAAAACTTACAAGAATGTCATTTGCAGCATGGGCGAGTTCAGTTATCCTATTCATAATGTACCATGTACAAGAATGAAGTAGTTTCCTTGTGAATATGCAAGTTAAAACATACTTCTTTAAATGTAAATCCATTGTGTCACAATCTGAAGTGAACTGGAAGCAGCTGAGTTTAATCATGTGTCTAAATTGTCGGTTTCTCAATTTGATCTTAAGTAAAATACAAACTGTTTGCCTCCCTTCCAACAGATATTTTGTTCATGGTTCGATCGCTATCATAATTAATACTATAATCGAGATTGATATATTGTCAACTTGGTAATCTTCCATTCGCCAAAGAGATACATTAACTGTTTTTTATAGACTACGTACCTGCCTTTCTTAAAATATGCTAGTATACAGGTGGCTGCATCAGATGTCGATTATAAATAGAGACGATTTGCCCTATCTCATGCATAGACATGTTACAAGGGATGAAATATAATGATTAGAACCTTGTGACACCGAGACACGTTCCGGATTGACACTGATGTTACATCTAAATTTAGTTGTGACAGATATAACCTTCCATCGTGAATTTGGAATGTACATCGATAGACAGGAAATGTGCGACTATGAGATGGTAAGTGTAAGGCAATATCAGAGGAAATTAAATGGTTAATGTGAGACTTTCGCCTGGAAGGGTGTGAGGTAACGAGATGTTAAATGAGGTCAGATAGAAGCTTGTCACTGGGACTCTATGCCCTACTCTTTTAAAAAAAAGTGACATGATATTACAAACCACGGTCTTGATAACCAATCATGAAACACTGGCTGGAGTGAAAAACAACTCTGCAGGAAATATACACATTTCTATAATAGACCGTGCAGCATGACCGACGGAAGTTCTACAAAGAACTGCTGGCTATTGCTAGCTTGATGTTGAATAAATGTTTAATACCAGCTGGCTAATACTAGCTTGATGTTGAACAAATGGCTAATACCAGCTGGCTATTACTAGCTTGGTATTGAACAAAAGACTAAGAATAGCTTGATGAAGAACGCATGGCTAAGACTAGCTCACTAAAGAAGGAATGGCTAAGACTAGCATACTAAAGAAAGAATGACTAAGACTAGCTTACTGAAGAGGAAATGGCTAAGACTAGCTTGATGATGAACGGATGGCTAAGATAATGTTACTAAAGAAGGAATGGCTAAGACTAGCGTACTTAAGAAGGAATAGCTAAGACTAGCTTGATGAAGAACCAATGGCTAAGACTAGCTCACTAATGACGGAATGGCTTAGATGAGCTTACCAAAGAACAGATGGCTTCGACGAGCTTACTAAAGAGCGGATGGCTTACTAAAGAAGAAAGGATAAATGTAGTATTATTGCGTTCTCACCCAAAAGTGAATATAACTAAAATAGTGAATATAACTAAAATAGTGAATATAACTAAAATAGTGAATATAACTAAAATAGTGAATATAACTAAAATAGTGAATATAACTAAAATAGTGAATATAACTAAAATAGTGTATATAACTAAAATAGTGTATATAACTAAAATAGTGTATATAGCTAAAATAGTGTATATAACTAAAATAGTGTATATAACTAAAAAGTGCATATAACTAAAAGAGTATATATAACTAAAATAGTGTATATAACTAAAATAGTATACATAACTAAAATAGTGTATATAACTAAAATAGTGTATATAACTAAAAGAGTGTACATAACTAAAATAGTGTACAGAATTAAATAGTATATAGAACTAAAATGGTACATAAAACTAAAATAGTGCACAGAACTAAAATAGTGTATAGAACTATTTGCATATTTTTTTTATGCAAAGAAAAGGTGCTTAATAGTCATGAATGCTCAAAGTGTACACATGAAGTGTTTTTCTTCGAATATATCTATATACTGGAGATAAAGGGAACTGAGATGGCAAGAAGTTGGTCTTAGGGCTTAACACGTAATAACATACCCATGATTAAAACAATGAGGGGACATTGAGATTTGACCTAACGGCATTTTCAACATTGTTTAGGCTATATCATGTCAGATAGAAACATGTTACCGTGACACAATGCTTCATATTTTTGAAGAATGACTGGGGGTCTTTCTTTTGGTCATGGAGCACTGGCTGGAAAAGGAAACCAACACAGTAACAGATATCCACCTTTTTTGACCATGCAGCATTTCTCTCTGACCATGCGTATTTCTCTCAACCGGGATCTGAATCCTGGAGTAATATGGGAGAAAGACGCCTTACCAATTGAGCCACATGTCACAACTCTTTAGATTTGTCCATCCATTTCAAAGGTTCATAAAATGGTGGGTCACAATAAAATGTAAGGGTCAACATTAAAGTAAAATATGCTATAAACACCGCCTTAACAAGCATTTGATGTGTGAAGATGAAGATCTTTTCACTATCCTTTAGTGACCATTTAGTTATGAATCAACGAATCAATCATATAAACGTTGGCTATGATAAAATCTAGTTTAATTATGAGTGACTCATTTTAAATCTGATACCTATAATTGCAATATATTCTGCCTTTCTATTTCAAAATATGTAAATATTTATAACAGATATTTCCAACATACCTTCACAATCACATATTTTGTCATTCTTGTAATTATATGTCTTTCCATGAATCCAATCAAACATTTATCTGCATTTCCTGCACTGTGATCACCCTTAGTCTCCATGATCAATGAATGTGCTGCAGTCATTGAGGAGGGAGAGAAGTGATGTGGAAAATAGCTGCTGGCTGTTCCCAGCCTCAGATGGTCAGTGGGAGGCCGGCCTGATACGCAGGCAGCCACCGGCCACAGCATATCCAGAGCTGCTCACGCGCTGGGATGGGGTCCTTACTTGTAATATATAGATAACTTTAAATAATTACAGATTGCAAACATTATGTTAAATACCAGATAAATGACAGCTGAAATGTTTACTGGATTAAGGTAGTTTACTTGTATAAAAACAAATCTTGTTTTAGATTGCACATCATATAGAAATAATATCAACACTTAATTACATATGTTTCCGGGCAATGTAACAAGTTATCAGCATCTGTGAAAAAACTTACAAGAATGTCATTTGCAGCATGGGCGAGTTCAGTTATCCTATTCATAATGTACCATGTACAAGAATGAAGTAGTTTCCTTGTGAATATGCAAGTTAAAACATACTTCTTTAAATGTAAATCCATTGTGTCACAATCTGAAGTGAACTGGAAGCAGCTGAGTTTAATCATGTGTCTAAATTGTCGGTTTCTCAATTTGATCTTAAGTAAAATACAAACTGTTTGCCTCCCTTCCAACAGATATTTTGTTCATGGTTCGATCGCTATCATAATTAATACTATAATCGAGATTGATATATTGTCAACTTGGTAATCTTCCATTCGCCAAAGAGATACATTAACTGTTTTTTATAGACTACGTACCTGCCTTTCTTAAAATATGCTAGTATACAGGTGGCTGCATCAGATGTCGATTATAAATAGAGACGATTTGCCCTATCTCATGCATAGACATGTTACAAGGGATGAAATATAATGATTAGAACCTTGTGACACCGAGACACGTTCCGGATTGACACTGATGTTACATCTAAATTTAGTTGTGACAGATATAACCTTCCATCGTGAATTTGGAATGTACATCGATAGACAGGAAATGTGCGACTATGAGATGGTAAGTGTAAGGCAATATCAGAGGAAATTAAATGGTTAATGTGAGACTTTCGCCTGGAAGGGTGTGAGGTAACGAGATGTTAAATGAGGTCAGATAGAAGCTTGTCACTGGGACTCTATGCCCTACTCTTTTAAAAAAAAGTGACATGATATTACAAACCACGGTCTTGATAACCAATCATGAAACACTGGCTGGAGTGAAAAACAACTCTGCAGGAAATATACACATTTCTATAATAGACCGTGCAGCATGACCGACGGAAGTTCTACAAAGAACTGCTGGCTATTGCTAGCTTGATGTTGAATAAATGTTTAATACCAGCTGGCTAATACTAGCTTGATGTTGAACAAATGGCTAATACCAGCTGGCTATTACTAGCTTGGTATTGAACAAAAGACTAAGAATAGCTTGATGAAGAACGCATGGCTAAGACTAGCTCACTAAAGAAGGAATGGCTAAGACTAGCATACTAAAGAAAGAATGACTAAGACTAGCTTACTGAAGAGGAAATGGCTAAGACTAGCTTGATGATGAACGGATGGCTAAGATAATGTTACTAAAGAAGGAATGGCTAAGACTAGCGTACTTAAGAAGGAATAGCTAAGACTAGCTTGATGAAGAACCAATGGCTAAGACTAGCTCACTAATGACGGAATGGCTTAGATGAGCTTACCAAAGAACAGATGGCTTCGACGAGCTTACTAAAGAGCGGATGGCTTACTAAAGAAGAAAGGATAAATGTAGTATTATTGCGTTCTCACCCAAAAGTGAATATAACTAAAATAGTGAATATAACTAAAATAGTGAATATAACTAAAATAGTGAATATAACTAAAATAGTGAATATAACTAAAATAGTGAATATAACTAAAATAGTGAATATAACTAAAATAGTGTATATAACTAAAATAGTGTATATAACTAAAATAGTGTATATAGCTAAAATAGTGTATATAACTAAAATAGTGTATATAACTAAAAAGTGCATATAACTAAAAGAGTATATATAACTAAAATAGTGTATATAACTAAAATAGTATACATAACTAAAATAGTGTATATAACTAAAATAGTGTATATAACTAAAAGAGTGTACATAACTAAAATAGTGTACAGAATTAAATAGTATATAGAACTAAAATGGTACATAAAACTAAAATAGTGCACAGAACTAAAATAGTGTATAGAACTATTTGCATATTTTTTTTATGCAAAGAAAAGGTGCTTAATAGTCATGAATGCTCAAAGTGTACACATGAAGTGTTTTTCTTCGAATATATCTATATACTGGAGATAAAGGGAACTGAGATGGCAAGAAGTTGGTCTTAGGGCTTAACACGTAATAACATACCCATGATTAAAACAATGAGGGGACATTGAGATTTGACCTAACGGCATTTTCAACATTGTTTAGGCTATATCATGTCAGATAGAAACATGTTACCGTGACACAATGCTTCATATTTTTGAAGAATGACTGGGGGTCTTTCTTTTGGTCATGGAGCACTGGCTGGAAAAGGAAACCAACACAGTAACAGATATCCACCTTTTTTGACCATGCAGCATTTCTCTCTGACCATGCGTATTTCTCTCAACCGGGATCTGAATCCTGGAGTAATATGGGAGAAAGACGCCTTACCAATTGAGCCACATGTCACAACTCTTTAGATTTGTCCATCCATTTCAAAGGTTCATAAAATGGTGGGTCACAATAAAATGTAAGGGTCAACATTAAAGTAAAATATGCTATAAACACCGCCTTAACAAGCATTTGATGTGTGAAGATGAAGATCTTTTCACTATCCTTTAGTGACCATTTAGTTATGAATCAACGAATCAATCATATAAACGTTGGCTATGATAAAATCTAGTTTAATTATGAGTGACTCATTTTAAATCTGATACCTATAATTGCAATATATTCTGCCTTTCTATTTCAAAATATGTAAATATTTATAACAGATATTTCCAACATACCTTCACAATCACATATTTTGTCATTCTTGTAATTATATGTCTTTCCATGAATCCAATCAAACATTTATCTGCATTTCCTGCACTGTGATCACCCTTAGTCTCCATGATCAATGAATGTGCTGCAGTCATTGAGGAGGGAGAGAAGTGATGTGGAAAATAGCTGCTGGCTGTTCCCAGCCTCAGATGGTCAGTGGGAGGCCGGCCTGATACGCAGGCAGCCACCGGCCACAGCATATCCAGAGCTGCTCACGCGCTGGGATGGGGTCCTTACTTGTAATATATAGATAACTTTAAATAATTACAGATTGCAAACATTATGTTAAATACCAGATAAATGACAGCTGAAATGTTTACTGGATTAAGGTAGTTTACTTGTATAAAAACAAATCTTGTTTTAGATTGCACATCATATAGAAATAATATCAACACTTAATTACATATGTTTCCGGGCAATGTAACAAGTTATCAGCATCTGTGAAAAAACTTACAAGAATGTCATTTGCAGCATGGGCGAGTTCAGTTATCCTATTCATAATGTACCATGTACAAGAATGAAGTAGTTTCCTTGTGAATATGCAAGTTAAAACATACTTCTTTAAATGTAAATCCATTGTGTCACAATCTGAAGTGAACTGGAAGCAGCTGAGTTTAATCATGTGTCTAAATTGTCGGTTTCTCAATTTGATCTTAAGTAAAATACAAACTGTTTGCCTCCCTTCCAACAGATATTTTGTTCATGGTTCGATCGCTATCATAATTAATACTATAATCGAGATTGATATATTGTCAACTTGGTAATCTTCCATTCGCCAAAGAGATACATTAACTGTTTTTTATAGACTACGTACCTGCCTTTCTTAAAATATGCTAGTATACAGGTGGCTGCATCAGATGTCGATTATAAATAGAGACGATTTGCCCTATCTCATGCATAGACATGTTACAAGGGATGAAATATAATGATTAGAACCTTGTGACACCGAGACACGTTCCGGATTGACACTGATGTTACATCTAAATTTAGTTGTGACAGATATAACCTTCCATCATGAATTTGGAATGTACATCGATAGACAGGAAATGTGCGACTATGAGATGGTAAGTGTAAGGCAATATCAGAGGAAATTAAATGGTTAATGTGAGACTTTCGCCTGGAAGGGTGTGAGGTAACGAGATGTTAAATGAGGTCAGATAGAAGCTTGTCACTGGGACTCTATGCACTACTCTTTTAAAAAAAAGTGACATGATATTACAAACCACGGTCTTGATAACCAATCATGAAACACTGGCTGGAGTGAAAAACAACTCTGCAGGAAATATACACATTTCTATAATAGACCGTGCAGCATGACCGACGGAAGTTCTACAAAGAACTGCTGGCTATTGCTAGCTTGATGTTGAATAAATGTTTAATACCAGCTGGCTAATACTAGCTTGATGTTGAACAAATGGCTAATACCAGCTGGCTATTACTAGCTTGGTATTGAACAAAAGACTAAGAATAGCTTGATGAAGAACGCATGGCTAAGACTAGCTCACTAAAGAAGGAATGGCTAAGACTAGCATACTAAAGAAAGAATGACTAAGACTAGCTTACTGAAGAGGAAATGGCTAAGACTAGCTTGATGATGAACGGATGGCTAAGATAATGTTACTAAAGAAGGAATGGCTAAGACTAGCGTACTTAAGAAGGAATAGCTAAGACTAGCTTGATGAAGAACCAATGGCTAAGACTAGCTCACTAATTAGTCCAGTCATTATATGAGAAAAAATGGCCTAACCTGGAACAAATTAGAACAGAAATGAAACTGATAGAAAATGTCTCAGAAGAGCCTAGAGAATAATATAGTAAAAGTCTACCAAAATCCAAGTAGTGGAACAATGCGTAATTTGCATAAATTCAAAATGGCTGACACATGGCAGGGCAAATCTTAAAAATTATATAGCTTGGCTCCAATTTGACATATCTGAGTAATCTTAAAGTCTATTTTATGTTTTTTGGACATGGGAAATCCATTGGGAAACTCTTCCTCTAAAAAATGACCAATAAAAGTAGAGAAAGAAGTCGAAAATTAGCACTTTGCTTGTAATCTGATGATATCTGTCTGTTTTACACCTTTTCTGATATCTTCTACAACACATATTATTCTACAATAACAAGTTTTCAAAAAGGATAGAGACCAATACTTTTCAAATAGAATTTTTTTTTTAATTGTGTTTAATGATCTATAAACAATTGAATTGAATTTGCACATAATTGCAAGCCATAGGTGACTATTAGTGGTGATCATTCAACCACAGGAAGGCAATCCCCTGCTATCGTCAAAAAGTGGGGAGGGATCTTAAACCTGCTGCCTGGCATAGATACTCAGGTTCATGAGACCTCATAATTAGATTAACTAATTTCCTAGGATTGTACTAGCAGCTTTGAATGCTTCAAAGTAAAAGCTGAATTTACTACCAACACCAAATAGTACCATAAAATATGTCTGATAATTACTTCCGGATTGTATACATTACAATACTAAACCTAGGTAAGTGCTTGTACGCATGTGACCACTTGTTGGTCCAAAGAGTACAGTCAGTACTTGGCACTTTCAGCAAAACACAATAACCATGTTTGGAGTATTTTGGTTGATTTTAGTGAAATAGCTTGCTTGTATCACAGTTTCGTGGCCACATGTCATTTAAGCATACCCCAAACCTCAGATAAATTGCATGTGACCTCTGTGATTTCATGAATGCTTCAAGGTATTTTTATGCAAAATGATGGGGCAGTTTGATACCAAGACCTAGCTGCAATGGAGCCACTACTACTCTTGGATGAGCTGCTTGAACCAATGCTTGGCCAACTGATGCTACTTAAACTTTTGCAT
This sequence comes from Amphiduros pacificus, assembly GCA_949316495.1. Taxonomy (NCBI): domain Eukaryota; kingdom Metazoa; phylum Annelida; class Polychaeta; order Phyllodocida; family Hesionidae; genus Amphiduros; species Amphiduros pacificus. The sequence goes on along the minus strand of OX439001.1, from coordinate 41,603,060 downwards.
CAGCTCCTTTAATGATATTCTGAAGCAAGAAGAAGCTCATGTGGCAATGTCTTAATGTCATGGGAGCTCCCATCTTTTCTCAAACTTAGGTTACCACATAGAAAGTTCAAAGCTGATGGCAAGAGGGTTTAGTGCATCGCAAAAACTGACGACCCAAAATCTCTTGACTTGAAAGTATCTTGTAGTAGTCTGAAGACAAACTCCATCTTTGCCAGAGAACCTATTGAAACTCTTCATTAGTCTGCTTGATGACTGCTCAGATAAAGCAAACAATAACTACTGTTCTCTGGGCATAAGGGTTCTTTGTCCAACCAGATGGACAGTAAAGGCAGATGCTATGAACAATGTCATTGTGAATTTTGAATTTTAAGTCTGGGAAGAGGCTTTAGATTATGTTAGAGATTCTAAAATGTGCAGTAGAATTAGAGGTGTATTAGATGTGTACATGAGATGTTTTGACTTTATCATTGTTATAATCTTAGTAAAATCTGTCAAAGTCCACTAGTGTCAGCAGCTGCATGCCAGAGAATGGCTGGCCCAACATTTATAACACTCAAAACAAAAAGGACAGACACAGAATTGGTGGCTGGGGTAGTGGAGCTGCAGACTTACAATCCACAGGGGTTGGCTATCTCGGTAATTAATATGTAAACAGTACTCACAACTTCACTTGCAATACTCATGCAAACATCAAAGAAAGTACACCCCACGTAATGTTTGCCACAAACACCTTTTTAATATTTCTCAATTAAATGTGATGTTACACTGTAAATAACTCCTCATGTTGCATCAATGTGTAAGATCTGACACCTGAATGCTGAGTGAGAATCACATGTGGGTCACAGTATGTTGCCCAGTAGCACACTCCAGCCTCTTGTAATTTAATTGGTTAATTACCCTATAGTGTGGGAGAACTACAGGGCTCAACACTGATTATAAGAGATTGTCATTTTAATACTAAACATGCTTAGTTGTTTTGTGTCTGGACTGACATATTCATTTTTTTTTGTTCATCTAAAATATATTGAATAATACTGTGCTATACAAATATTCTTACTATTAAACTATTCTTCAAGTGCAACAAGAAAAGTCCTTTGTTCTAAGTGGTATTAATGCATACTATTTTTTTCTTTCCACCATAAAGGTCACCTAATGCACTGAATATATAATGTATTTCATAGCAGAATGATACTATCATCGTATGAAATACATTACAAGAAACACTACATAAGATATTTCCTTATCATGGCCTTAAAATAACTTCTTTTCACCAAAAGCAAGGGCATGATATTATTTCAGTGTGCAGGGAATCTTTAATCATACAAAAACACCTGAATGTAAGCCTGAAATTGGGTGAAACGTCAATGAGAGGCAGCCATTTTGAATTTATGCAAATTAGGTGGTGTTCCACTAAGTTGATTTTGGTAGACTTTTTATATGTTCATCTGGGTAACATTCTGAGACAAATAACACCAAAATGGTTTCTGTTCTAATTTGTTCCGGGTCATTTCATATTTTGACTGGACTAAATGACGGAATGGCTTAGACGAGCTTACCAAAGAACAGATGGCTTCGACGAGCTTACTAAAGAGCGGATGGCTTACTAAAGAAGAAAGGATAAATGTAGTATTATTGCGTTCTCACCCAAAAGTGAATATAACTAAAATAGTGAATATAACCAAAATAGTGAATATAACTAAAATAGTGAATATAACTAAAATAGTGAATATAACTAAAATAGTGAATATAACTAAAATAGTGAATATAACTAAAATAGTGAATATAACTAAAATAGTGTATATAACTAAAATAGTGTATATAACTAAAATAGTGTATATAACTAAAATAGTGTATATAACTAAAATAGTGTATATAACTAAAAAGTGCATATAACTAAAAGAGTATATATAACTAAAATAGTGTATATAACTAAAATAGTATACATAACTAAAATAGTGTATATAACTAAAATAGTGTATATAACTAAAAGAGTGTACATAACTAAAATAGTGTACAGAATTAAATAGTATATAGAACTAAAATGGTACATAAAACTAAAATAGTGCACAGAACTAAAATAGTGTATAGAACTAAAATAGTGTATAGAACTAAAGCAATTAACACCACATACTCAAGGCTTGCCCATGCCATGCCTATACCCATGCCCATGCCTATACCCATGCCCATGCCCATGCCTATACCCATGCCCATGCCCATGCCCATGCCCATGCCTATACCCATGCCTATACCCATGCCCATGCCCATGCCTATACCCATGCCCATGCCCATGCCTATACCCATGCCCATGCCTATGCCCATGCCTATACCCATGACCATGCCCATGCCTTTCAGAACTGTTTATTTGTTGTTGAGATATGGGAAACCTGTGGGAAAATGACTCAGGCTTGAAGTATTTAGTACAGGTTTATTAATCTCATCATTGACGATATCCCAGGGAAAGCCAGATGCTATACATTTATGTATATGTTTCACGCAAGGACAAATCAATGACCGCGTTCATTGAAAATGTGACGACATAAGTCATAATAATATGACACAATTGCGGCCGAAGCCTATGAAAAGCCATAAGCTAATATCTCCTGGTATATTGAAGATGTCTTATTGATCCTTCACTAAGTGATCTGGATGCAAGAAAATTATGTATTACTTACACATTAGCCATTCACTTTGAACGATGTCGACCCTTGTGGCAGTCTTGTAGTAAATCTATTTGTGTGAATAAACGGAATTTGACAGATGAAGTCAGTTCAGGAAATATTTAATTCATTGATTAATATCAACCTTACATTAAATCGAATGGATGATTAACTCTGAATGTCACATTAGATAATTACTTGAAATAACTCTTAATCTACTATCATTCCCCTTATTTCCACTTACTATATATAAGTATGTTTTCAATCAGTATTACTGTCGGCTTCTTGAGGCCGCATAAAGGCCATGGATGCCTTCTTTGGTTCAAGCCATTGGTGAAGGCTCCCCTAGGAATATGATATAATACCGACAAAATGAGCTATTATACACATATATGACAAATTACATACACCTATGACCTTTCACCTACACCTATTACAACCATGACCACAACCATATTATCTACAATTAGGGAATTTGTTTGGATCAAAGGGCACCTGGTTTTCCTTAAACACTAACATTCATAATTTTCAAGTGAAGGTATGTCAATTTAATCATGGAACTGCTATTTATTCCTGGCCAAATTTGAACAAATCTGCAAAACATCATAAGAGAAAATCAATTTATGAGAAGCCCTCATGTTAACATTCAGGGAAATGGAGAATAATGTCAGACAGTTGTTTCCATTTCCCATTGTCAAGATCTACAAGATTATCGTTCCACAATTAAGCCAAGCCAATCTACACAATAAGTGATCTATCTTAGGCCGGCCCCAGTGAGCACAGTTGGTAGAGCAATGGATCTATGGCTAATTTGATTATATAAAAGGAGGGCAGGATATTGTAAGTTACACACCCTCCTTGTCAGTGTATTTTTTCGCTTTTGTATCTTGAATTCCTCATGACATCTTTGTAAATTATGAAAATGTAATTAGAGGCCTTATCTGGTCATTTTTTAACATTAATATATTAATTACACAGTATAAGTTTTGGAATAATACAAAAATATTTATTACGCCAAGCTGCATATCAAGTCGTGTCATTTCTTGAATAAAATAAGAAATATTTTGGATCTCCATTCTGCTTATTGTACTCATAAGCATATCGATATGTTAACAAATCGGGTCTCTCAAGAGTCCAATAATTAGGATATTTACGTCTTGCTTTATTTCATTTATATCTCTATCTTTTTTATGTAATTAAATACCCAGAGATTATCCTTATTGTTCTGCACATACAGAATATGCAGGATCTCGGTATACAAGTTTTTAAAAGAAGTCATTCAATCATTACAAAATAATATTTACGTCTGCACAGAAACGGTTTTCAAAAAAGGAAATTCTCGAGTCTTTTCAAGCAAAGTGATGCATTTCACAATTTATAAGAATTTTCTTATCCCTCTAAAGAAAGGTTCTGAAGGCCGTGAAATATAAGCCTTTTAAAAAACGATTAAGCCAATACAAGTTTACACTTCCATTGTGAAATTTTGTTTGTTTGTTTGGGGTTTTACATCACTTTCAACATTATTTCAGTCATTTCGTGATGAGACCTACTTGTAGCAGATATAGTGCTGCCTCACTGAATTGTCATGTCGCAGGTCCTTGACATGAAACCCATCCGGTCACAGATTTACAAGGACAACGGGTTAACCCTTTAGGCACGGGCCTCAGCTAATATGTGAAATTGTATCATGAGTTCAATCTCGGCACGGCCGGGCTTCGAACCCACGACCTTTTGATCGCCACAGAGGAACTGGTGCTAATAAGCTGGCGCTCTAACCAACCGCGCCACGGCCCGTGGCTCATTGTGCAATAATACATTATACCATTCAAATGTTTCCACATAAATCCTATTGTAGTCTAGCTGTGAAAACACTGAGAACATGTTGGCTGAAATTGCACTAAAACATGGTGGCTGGAAACGTCCAATAACACTTGTTATATTCAGAATCGTATTCCCAACACGTGTTTGCACTCTTGAGGGGAATCTACAGATTCAAATTAACATTCAAATCAAGTGATATGGGAAAATCAATTTGAATTCTTATCTGAAATTTCAGGAAAAGGCCATGTGAACATGACCTTTGAACTTTGTTCCCATGAACTTTGTTCCCATGCAAACAAATTTTTACATAGAGCTGATTAGAACTTTTTCAATTGGCAAATAATATTGCTAAGTCATATTTGTCATGTAGTACATAAATTCTATTGTCTCCAAGTGAAATGATCCTAGCAAAATGTCAAGTTCAAACTTGTTTGACATGTGTGCACCTTATGCGTTGTACTGACCACATGGCTACTGCCCCCACCCCCAGTGGAGGGGACCGCTGCTTGGATAGATAATGGCGGGAGCTCATGTCATAACACTGCATAACATGTACTCAGCCTCTGTCGGACTTGGCTCGATAATTGCATAAGGTATTAATATGGTCTTGTCCAAATGAAATTACAAAACAGGAATACTGTTATCAGCAGAACAGATCTATAAAACACGGAGACATGGCATTCATCAGCCAGGGGTCTTCCTTCAAGAGTGATACCTTCCCCTCATATTTTACTATGTAACCTATCCTTATTACTTACAATATTGGTCCATCTGTCAGATATTTTTACTCAAATACTCAAAGGATAATTATGGAGTATTAGACGAGGTTAATATCTAAATGTTGTATCGAGTAGTATATATATTAGACTAGTGTAAATAGACGAGGTTCTATCAAGTAAGTTTAAACATATCCCTGTTGGCCTTTGTATCATTAATGTGTCATTAAACAGAATCGACTTGTCAAAAATGGTAATAATAATAGTAAAATTAATTGTAAATATATGTTATTATATAAATGCCAAAAGGCATGTTGTGGCATTAGGGAGCTGATCGCACTATTTCATTGCATTTATATCAATAACTAGTAAGATCAAAGCTTGATCATCACTAGAAATGGGAGACATTGAATATGAAATGGGTAGTACAAAACTTCTCATTGCAGTGGGTACATGGTGTCTCTTTCACCCAACATAAATGGCGTCGAAAATAGAACACTATCTACAATTTAAATACATATTCAAGAGATACCTTTAGAACCTTCTCTTAATGAAGAAAAAAATAAAATAAATGAAAATTTGTAGATTAGCTATTTAATGAGTTAATCCATTTGTGCCTATATCTAATATATTCCTTGTCGCCTGATATTTTTTCTTTTGCAAATTTAGCACATTTTCACATACTTTTATGTGCCATTATGATTAGAGCAACCTATTGGGGGTTATTTTCTGAAAACACACATATATCCTACACATATGAAACTTTAAAAGATTGCAATTGATCAATTTTAAGTCCGTCAATTTTCATCTTTTGTACATCTAACACATTCAAGCTATTTCTAATCAAATTTAGCTTGTTAATAAATCTCAAAATTGACGGACTTTATTTTCATTTAACTTCCAGCATTAAATGTTGTTCCTTTGCACTATAACATTTACTTTCATAAATTAACCAACAATAAGTTGTTTTTATAGACATTGTTTCAAAATAGCTCAGCATATCAGTTTCCTCTTATTTCCCTTGCAGATTGGTCCAAATTAAAAATTGCTGTAATATTTCCAGGTACTCCATCTTGGATATATAATCAAAACATTGTTCTGTCACTTGCAGACTCAAAGAAGGATTCTACAGATCCTTGTTTGTACACAAGTTGTGATTGGTAATTTGCATGCATAACTGCACTACTTTCTGTTGATTGGACTAAAATTAAAGTCAGGACTGGCAGAGGTAGTATTTGACTCTCACTCGCTGTACAGAATACACGTGGTTATACATGTGTCATTTTCAAGTGTCTTATTCTCAGTTCAAAGAAATAACAATTAACGGTCATATAATCAATCTCAAGGATATCACCAATCTATTTTAACTTCCAAGTGTAATTGAATATGACATGTTAAACGCCATCATATCGATGTCTGTTTATCTCACTTAGCAAATAAGATGGTTTATATATTTTTATATCAGAAGGCTTTTGTTAATATAGGTATTGCATAATGCTTCGAAAAGAGTCCAATTGGTTGAAGGCTTTATACAGTCTAGTTTATAATTTGAATTGATCAGAAATATGTCTTTATAAGTCACCGATGTGTGTAGCAGATTATGTATTGGCATTTGCTGTCTTAAAAATGAGAAAAACGTCATCAGTTTATGTGTTCCAAACACCTTCTTCTATAATGATTATGTAAACATGTGAAGCCCGTGCAGCTTCCAAATATCTGATATTGCTCAACAAGATTGTTAATAATGCAATTATATGCAAAAGCACATATAAGCACACAATTATGTGAAATCCCCTTAAATGTCGAAATTCTTACAAACTTTGTGTGAAATAAATACTGCATTTCCCAGTGCTCACGGCACATTATAATTTAATTTAAAGATTTGTTTCTTGTTATAGTTAATCCCAACACAATACAGTAAATCCATAAAGACTAGTAGCTATTTCACCTGAATTGTACTGATATGGTGCAAGGCTTTATACAAGTGCAGAGGTACTAATGAGTTGCTCGCCACACCAGCCTGCCAGGCCTACAACCAATGATCAAAAGATATAGTAATAGTTTGTGTTTCCATGTCTATGCAATAATGCAAAAGAAAGATCCGCAGGTACTCATGATACAAACAAACATTTGAATTTGATTTAAGGCATTTTAAATGTGGATTATTATTGTTACTTTTGAAACCTTGTTATTGTTATTTTTGAAATCTTATTATAGTTATAATTGAAATTTTTCAGTTTTTTAAAATCTTTATTTTATTATTTTACATTAATTTGTAACTGATTTGTGGTTCATGTCATGGACATGTGTGGGCCATGAGCCGTGGCGCAGTTGGTTAGAGCGCCAGCTTATTAGCACCAGTTCCTCTGTGGTGATCCAAAGGTTGTGGATTCGAACCCCAGCCATGCCCGGATTGGACTCATGATACAATTTCCCATATGAGCTGAGGCCCGTGCCTACAGGGTTAACCCTTTGTCCTTGTAAATCTGTGACCGGTTGGGTTGTCATGTCAAGGACCTGCGACATGACAATTCAGTGAGGCAGCACTATATCTGTTGCAAGTAGGTCTCATCACGAAATGACTGAAATAATGTTAATAAATAAAGTGATGTAAATCCCCAAACAAACAAACAAACAAACATGGACATGTGGCAATCAAGACTTGAATTCTATGGGTTTCTTCTTCCTTTAATATGAGTAAAAGAATACATAATAATGAAATACTCTGTCAAAGAAAGACTCATATTAAAGCAAGAATAGTTCTGCATAATTATATTCCCGACCAGATAAGCTTTTCACATTTACGTCAATAAAAAAACATTATATTGCAAACATTATGATGATTTTTTTACATAAATTACATTATTCCTTTGATATGACATAATCCATATCAGGAGAAATGGGTATTTGTATAAACCAGTAATAGATGTATATAGCGTATAAGCACAATGTTTAAGCTTTTAAGCTTAGGGACTGCGAACGTTGTCGACCTCGTCTTCTGGATACATTGTTTATTTCACAATGTTTAAGCTGGTCTGAAATGCTCATATGATAAAGTGCTCAAAATATCCAAGCTTCAGAACATCCGTTGGTTAATTTGGTTTGAATTGATGTAAGACGTTGGCTGCTCCACTTATGTCTCATGGGCACTAAGAACCTATAGTTCTGGAATAGACAAATCAATCACCATTTTCAAATATTTTGTCGTACTCACAGATATGATATATTTAGGAAATCCATGTCACTAAATATATTGTAAGTCTCAATCTCAAGCATGCAGTTATGTGTTTGTTTGTTTGTTTGTTTGTTTTGGGTTTTACATCACTTTCAACAGTATTTCAGTCATTTCGTGATGAGACCTACTTGTAGCAGATATAGTGCTGCCTCACTGAATTGTCATGTCGCAGGTCCTTGACATGACAACTCACCCGGTCACAGATTTACAAGGACAACGGGTTAACCCTTTAGGCACGGGCCTCAGCTCATCATGCAGTTATGTGTTGCATAAACAGTTTCAAGTATGGCGTATCATAATGGGTTTAATGGAATATACATGTATTACTTTTGGATATCTCATCTCATGTTCATCTCTAGGCAATAGACGTAGTGATAATGTATTCCATTTATATAGAATAATGGCAAATTTTGTAAATAGACAGGAAATAGATTATTTCTAAATTTGTATACAAAACAAACTTAAGTTGATATAAGACTATCAATTCTACGGCTTATATTTGGTACTTTAAGTTTAGGAAATATATAGGCATTGTATTTTATCTATTTAGTAATGCTAATCTTTCTTTTAACATTCTGATATCCAGTCACAATTATGGCCCACAGAAGCACACCATATTAATATGGGACAAGATTAGATAATCGTCTATTAGTAGTTTTGGTCTCTCCGTTAAAGAACCGATGGTGGTTTACATTTTGTTGCTATTCTATTTATGTAATCACTTCAAGTAAGGTGTATTGTAATACCCGTAGAATTAAGTTTTTTCACTCTTTCAATTATTGTATTATCAATTTCCATTTCAAATTCATGTCCTTTTTACTGTGGTATATGAACAATCATGCATTTTACTTCAGGTATAACTAGAGTTTTGAGCAAATCATATTCTTGATTTATAGCCAGGTTTAAATTTGGATGTGTAGAAATGTAAGAAAAACATTTTATCATGAAGTTTACTTCCCTCAAGAGAAATCAAGCACATTCTCAACCAGCTTTCGGCCATCTTGATTTCTGTTATGAGTGAACTTATTTAGTACATATCAACATGTTAGCTCCTGATGAAACTGACGCCATACCTGACTACTTTCCATATAGCTTCTCCAGAAAAATGTGCTCCACTCCAGTAACTGATTTTCTTTACAATTCTCTGTTTTATGAGTTCGAGTTAAATATATAAAATGTGTATGGACATTATATGACACACCTCATATTCAACAAAAATAACAACATGCTAACCTTAAATACCTACCTACACAGAATCGACTAGAAAATGGTTAGATTTAAATGAGAGATGAGTTAAAGATATCTGTTTCTTTTGATCTATTTGCATTACTATTGATATAATCTTAGACAAACATATTTTTGGAAAATTTTAATCTACAAATTTAACTTTGGCTGATGTGTGAAATAACTGAATATCCCTTTATAAAATAACTTGACAAGGGGTAAAAAAAAATTTTTGCAAATGGAGAAAATACAAAAAAATTAAATAATATGTCTTTATTAGCAAGGAAATGGAACAATTTCAATTTTCATACAATGCTGTGTCACAAGTTAACTTCCAAAATATCAAAATGAATGAACCCGTACACTTATGTTGAAGATAATAACAAAAAGAGGATGAACACTTAACTGAAAACTTGAAGAGTTTCTTTGCTTACGTTGTTGGTCGTTGCTAAATCGGTCCAAAAACGTCTTTGGACACTGTCCGACGATCAGGTAAATTTCAACATCGTTTTGACATCGTTTTACGAGATTGTCGATATGTGACAGCAGCATTACTGATATGTTGGCCTCGTTACTCATGCGTCCAGATTGTTCCCAGCTCGTTTCTAGAACGTTCCAAAACGTAGTTAAAAAATTGATATGTCTTTCCTACCTGGTGGACGTTGTGGCATCGGGTAAGGAACAAGCTAAACTTTGCTAATTTTTGCACAATACCGTGGTGATTTCATAGACTCGGTCAACTTATTGCCTGATCGTTTAACACAAACTTCAATGTAATGTCACAACTGCGTTAATCACGTTAGCACCACATCAAGGTAAAGTTCCTTATGTTTCGGTCACATATAGACGGTCTCGTAAAACAGTGTCAAAACGATATTGAAATTTACCTGATAGTCGGACATGGTCGGACATCGTCCAAGGACGTTTTTGGACTGATTTAGCAATGACCGTCAACGTTTATGATAGATTGAGACAATCCCATCACCGCTCAGGAACGCCTGAAGTTTTGAACAGCTCAAAATTTTCTGCCGGTCATGAATGGTGATGGAGATCGATATGGACACGTCCTTATCGTTCTGCAACCAATCTGGTACCGATATGAACCCGGCTGTCATCATCTACTCATCATCCATTACTGATTTGGCATCGTTGAAAAGTTGTTGGGCGATGGTACAGCGTGTTATGGACGGTTGGACCGCCCAGACCTTTTTATGCGATCTGGGCTCGTTACGTGGTTGCTTCTAACCGTCCTGCACGTGCACCTCGTCACGCCCTGGCACCGCTGACAGCTTGTTTCACACGTACACAGAGTCCGGGCACCGTCCTGGCACCATTCCACCCGACCTGAAAAAGTTTGTCACCGTTTGACACCGTTTGAAAGTTTTGGTCGTTTTACTCGCTCTAACCGTTTTGAAAGTCCAGGAGACGATATGGGATCGTCCAAATGGACGTGCATTTTGATTTTTTGGGGCGGGTAAATTCAAATCTCCCGCGGTCTTCAAAATATTGCAAAAATCTTATCGTTTTGACATCGTTTTTACGAGACCGTCTATATGTGACCGATCCATTACTCGGTCAAACAAGAAAGCATAGATCCAGTTGGCATTAGATGTAATAAGCACCATTAAATGTAATATTATAATTAATGTTTGTGAGATCAGAGTTTTATGCATGCTTATGCAATGAACCTTTCATAAGAGATTGATAAAGGGATTATTTCCTCTGGTTCACTGATTCACAAACTATTCATTCTGGCACAATCATGATACACTCTTATGTGAGATGGCTGTAATAACAGACAAATCGATGTCTAAATTAATGATTTTAAACAAAAACAAAATGTCTGTCTGAGAGTAATACTTTCATTTAATTTTCCAATATTTGATGAAACTTGTACATATAACACACATAGGCAATGACTTCGTACGCTTGTAGATTTCCTGTATATACAAACAATTTCTAGGAAATGTGGAGATAATGATATGAGATTGCGCACAAATGTTCCGAGAAATATATCATATCTGTCATATAGAGTCTGCAATATGCCACGAATAACTCAGTTCATTTGACGGGTATGTTCGGTCCTGGTAACCCAAGGTCAATCCGTGTCCCGGAACAAATAAAGACTATAACAATAGTGGATGCCTGGGAATCAGAGAGGGGTCAGGCAGCAGGTGTGTAACTCCGGGTCGGGGTTAATTGTCTCTGCCTCCTCCAGATTGATGACTCTCTTTTATACATAATGATATCACAGCTATATATCTTTCACACAAAGTTTGTGAAATGGTGTTTTTGAAACATTTCTAGCATTTGGGAGTCGAACTCACCACCTCCCGCCCTCCACTGATATAACCAGTTTGTATGCATATTCCCACTGCGCTAGTAGGACTACTCTCATACTACAATGTGAACTAAACTTTATGCTGATGTAATTCTCACTCATTGTAAATTTAAAATGTCTCATCAAAAGTCATTGATAACGCCCCAGCCACACAATGCCCACTTTACACGAAGGACTAAAACTGTAAATTTCTAGAAACTTTTGTAATGCATTAAACAATTTCTAAAATCGTATTGATTCTCTGTTATTTGTTATAAGTTGGTTTAGTTGATCGCGCTTTACTGTAATTCGCCTGTGGTTCTTAATACTGGTTGCTAGTGGTTTGTAATTAATCGTCATATAAACATAGTTTAATTCTCCCTAGTTCTGGTCAGTGTAATATTGAATATATATTGAAACATACAGGAGGATTTCTCTCTTTCTCTTTCTTAATTTGATTTTTTTTATCAGCATAACATATTTCCCATTAAAAACAGGTACATACCTATTTCTTGTTTGATTCCTTTGCTTTAGTCATGTGTCGAGACACCGGCTGCCCACAGAAATACAACTCTTGTGGGATGCCTCATGATTGTTCAAACATCTGGTGTGGACAGGCATCATGGGGACTAACTATTATGGTCAGACGGCTGCTTCCATCTCTCAACCATAAAGCTTATTGATTGGTCAACAACTTTACCTCAACTGGATAATATACTTAGCTGAGGTATAGTTTCCGTTTGTCAATAATCTGCTAAGAGCAATCCTCAAAACGTGAATATCAACACACGGTTGTAATCACAGTTACAATCACCAAATACCGTCACAATCACCAAATATCCTCACAATCACCAAATACCGTCACAATCACTAAATACCACCACAATCACCAAATATTGCCACAATCACCAAATACTGCCACAATCACCAAATACCGTCACAATCACCAAATATCGCCACATTCACCAAATATCGCCACATTCACCAAATATCGCCACATTCACCAAATATCGCCACATTCACCAATACTGCCACATTTACCAATACTACCACATTCAGCAATACAGCCACATTCATCAATACCGCCACATTTACCAATACCGCCACATTCATCAATACTGCCACATTCACCAAAACCGTCACAATCACCAATAAAGTTACAAGCATCAATACTCTTGAAATTAACAATCATCAACACAGATGCCCAGCCGATGGGTATTTTTTACAAAATCGGCCGGCAGTTCAGATTGCTGTGTGGGAGATCATTGGCAACAATTAGGCATCGTTAAGACGTCGGGAACTTTAAGCTGCAACATAAACGTTGCCGGCGTTTCCGCGATGTCTTATTAGCAAATATCATCTGAAAGTACACGGCAGGGTCCCGGCAGTGTCCCGCAGGAACATCTGCAGATCATCTTTTTTTACAAAATCTGGCAGTTCAGATTGTTCAGAGGGCACCGGGAGATCATCTGCCACAATTGGGCATCTTTACCCCAGTGACAGCCATCATCACCCCAGTGACAGCCATAATCACCACAGTGACAGCCATCATCACCACAGTGACAGCCATCACCACCACAGTGACAGCCATCATCACCACAGTGACAGCCATCACCACCACAGTGACAGCTATCATCACCCCACTGACAGCCATCATCACCCCAGTGAAAGCCATTATCACCATATATAGTGACAACCATAATCACCACAGTGACAGCCATAATCACCACAGTGACAACCATAATCACCACAGTAATAATCATCACCACTGTTAAAATTATTAACACAGTTAAGATCATCAACATCCCAATAGAGTTTCAATCATACATGCAGGTAATATCATCAATACATTGCCACCAAACCAGTTGTTGGGCTCAACAAAACAAGAGATCAATATCATGTGGTTGACATAATACGTTATTTGAATACGTTATTTGGTGCAATTGATACCTACTTGAATATATTATAACGTTATGTATTCTGAATATCACAATGATAAACAGACGTCTGCACTTATTAAGAATGTGTTGCCAGTTTACTTGAGAAAGATTTCATCACACCATAGTGCACCAGTCGAATGTTAATGATGGAAACAATCAGGCAATGGTATAATCTGTATGAGACGAATAATGATGTGACGAGACGGCAATCCGCATTCACATCTTATGCATGATTTCACAGCGCCACTATTGTTAAATCTGATTAAAACTTTAGCTCATGAACCTGCGTGTACTTTTATCTGTCATCGCCTGATTCTGCTTAGATGCGATCACAGGCGGCAGTCTGTAGCATGACTGGCATATCAGATAAATGGGTTTAATCTTAGCGGTGTGAGGTCAAGGGGGGGGTTGTGCTACCGGAGGCCGCCATTGTGGGACTGTCACTCTCTTGTGACGTGTGGTGGTTTTGCTGCGGAATTTTCATGTGTGCTGCCATTTGTTCATCGCAATCTCCTCGAGGAAGGCTTTTCTAAGGATCCTCTATGGTCACTGGTAACAAACACTTGAACATTTGACATCATAAACATCATATTTCACAGTTTAATACTGCGCATATTGTTTTTGACCAATTAAGGAAAATATATGAGTGCATCAATTTCACCATGTGATTGCGATTAGTTATATTTAACATTATATGGTTTTGGTGATTAATTGATAACTGAATGGTAAAGTATACAAATGTATATGGCTGTACAATTACTGTATTATCCCTAATTGGTGCCTCGGGGCATAGACATTTAATACAGAGATTGGAAACAAGTTATGCATTATTGCTCAGGCGAACCGATCTCGTGGCGCCGCCACGGTAAATACCACATATAGCCCTAAAACAAGGACCCAGATCCGGATTCACGCACACGTGGACTTGTACAAATATGTCTTTTTTTCAAGAAATTATTACGAGAATTACTTACTTATCATGCTCATCACATATCTATGTTAATCGTACATCAATGAAATCAAGAATGGATCGAAGAATTTGTGTGATAAATGCAAAACTACTTATCGCTGATTTGCAACCGTTGCATGACTGAGTTGGATGGTGCACCGCGCTGACACCTAGTGGCAGATCTGCTGTTTCCAATCTCTGTTTAAATATCTCTGCCCGGGGGCAGAAACATTGACTCTGAAGGGGTCACCAATATGCGACTGGTTGACATGCCAAGACCAGGGTTCAAAATTGACTGTCAGATTCAAAATAGATATTTAGTTACTAAATGGTCACATCTTGTTGCACCTGAAGAATAGTTTGATAATAAGAATAATTGTACAGCACAATACTATTCAATATATTTTAGATGAACTAACAAAAATGAATATGTCAGTCCAGACACAAAAGAACTCAGCATGTAAAGTATTGAAAATGATAATCTCATAATATCATAATCAGTGTTGAGCCCTATTAAGCCCAATTAAGTGGCTGGGCACCTACTGGGCATCATACTGTGACCCACATTTGACCCACACTCAGCATTCAAGTGTCAAACTCCTTACACAAAGTGTGGCATCATGTGAAATTGAGAAATATTAAACAGGCGTTTGTGGCAAACAATACAAGGGGGGGGGGGGTTTCTTTGATATGTTTGGTTGTGTATTGCAAGTGAAGGTCTGAGTACTGTTTACATGTTAATTACTGAGAAAACCAACAGTGTGGGATTGTAAGTCTGCAGCTCCACTACCCCAGCCACCAAGACCTGGTCAGGCTTCAGACAGGAGGGGGCGGTAATTAGGTAAAGGGCACCTATTTGGGATAATATGGTATATATGTATAGACTGTTTATATGGAGGTGAAAGGGGCTATAGAAGGATCAATTGTTTCAAGTCTTTTTATTTCCATCTAGGAGATAATAACATAGTTTTTGGACATGTATTTGTATTGTCCATTCGCAATAAATTGTCCGGTGTTACAACGGGAATGCATGACATGTACTTCCCTTAAGATTAAGTGTAATCAATATATTTGGGTTTAGTTTGAGCAATGACATATTAGCAAAGAAATGGAACATAGAGGGAATTTCAATTTTTATACAATGCTGTGACCCGAAGTTATTATTAACAGGAAAGTGTCATCATAGTGACGTCAAACAGGAAAGAGTTGCCATAGTGATGTCAGACATGAAAGTGTCAATGACGTCATGGTAACATCATAGATTATGTTAATATGATAATGTACAATACTGCTGTTACCTTTTGATAACCTCCACCCTCTGTACTACTTGAAATACCAGTTTTTGGCTATTTTGACTAATAATAAAAGAAAGGTATGCTATGTCCCTTCTACCTTTCTTAAGGTCTATAATCCACAATCAGTTTGAAGCATCGGGAGGGAACTTCGTGTGGTCTCGTGTATTTACGTAACTGCCTTCGGCTCTGCATGCTCTGGGGGATTCCAGGATGAGAGTGAGGCTATGACGTCAGTGGGGGGTATTTCTCATACAGCACACATGGTGTCCAGCTGCAATAACTGAGTCGAACCCGTTTTAACGGTAGTTAAAACGGGTTCAATTTAAATAATAAAATTTTAAGACTAGCCGGTTAAGTTTACTTTTTCTGTGCTAAATTAACAAATAACATGACTTTGAACACATTTAAGCCAAAAAAACATAAGTCTGTCCCAGTGTTTCATTGTGGATTATAGACCTTAATATTTCATATTTTTTCTTTCCAATGAGCCCAAGATCAAGCCAATTGGTGCAGCAGATGCAGTGTTTGAATTAATTAATGACTTTATGATTTCTATTCATATTATTGATAATTATTATTATTATTATTATTATTATTATTATTATTATTATTATTATTATTATTATTATTATTATTATTATTATTATTATTATTATTATTATTATTATTATTATTATTATTATTATTATTATTATTATTATTATTATTATTATTATTATTATTATTATTATTATTACAAGTGAACCGACAATAATATGAAATGCAGAGGTGCAAGTTCATATAAACCATAGTTTTGTCAACAATTGGAGTAAATGGAGAAAGAAGTCTTGACGTTGCAAGCAAGGTAAACACAGTTGCGTGAAGCTACGAGATGCACAATTCTTTCCACTGAACATCGTATATATATGACAACAGTTTCGTCAATAACTGGTGTAGAAAGATAATTTAACCTGGAGTGAAGTCACCTTGACGTTGCGATCAAGGTAAACACAGTTGCGTGAGACTACGAGATGCACATTTCTTTCCACTGAACATCGTATATACAAATGATCACAGTTTTGTCAATAATTGGAGTAGAAAGATAATTAAATCTGGAGTGAAGTCGTCTTGACGTTGCGAGCAAGGTAAAGACAGTTGTGTGAGGCTACGAGATGCACATTTCATTCAACCGAATATTATATATACAAAAGACCATACCTTCGTCAATAATTGGAGTAGAAAGGTGGTTTTTCGTGCTCTAAAACTATGTTGACATGGCAAGCAAGATAAGCATAGTGACGTCATACAGAAATGTGTCATAATGACGTCAGACAGGAAAGTGTTGTCATAGTGACATCAAACATGGAAGTGTCAACATAGTGACGTCATGGTAACATCATAAATTATGTTAATATGAATACAATACTGCTGTTACCTTTTTGTAAGATCCTCCCTCTGTACTGCTTGAAATACCAGTTTTTGGCTATTTTGACTAATAATAAAAGGAATTTATGCTGTGTCCCCTCCAGCTTTCTTAATATTTCATCTTTTTCTTTCCAATGAGCCCAAGATCAAGCCGATCGATGCAGCGGATGCTCAGTTTGAATTATTTAATGATTTTCTCATTCCTATTCATATTATTGATTATTATTATTATTATTATTGATTATTATTATTATTATTATTATTATTATTATTATTATTATTATTATTATTATTATTATTATTATATTATTATTATTATTATTATTATTATTATTATTATTATTATTATTATTATTATTATTATTATTATTATTATTATTATTATTATTATTATTATCATTGGCAACAAACATAGACAATTTTGATAAAAATGACTTCATACATTATGAAATCTTCATATTGGGGTAATATTTGAGCAATATGCATGTCACAACATATAGAATTGAATATGTTTTTTGCCAACATAGAAAATAAAACATAGTAACCTTATATAGAAAACAAATCTTCATTTTATGATTATGTTTGAGTTCAGACATGAACACAAAAAAACCCACAACATAGATCCAAATTCCAGATTTTATCATAGTTTTTAAACTTCAAGTAAGTTGATCATGAGACCGACCTTGAGCATCTATTAATATATCCAGTTCACTGCAATAGTTCCAAATGTTTCAGCATGAGCATGTAGCTCACAGGTCTGATGGTTTGCTTTGACCTTTTGTCATGGCAAGATTGCTCACTCAACATGTTGTGTGGATTCACATTTCAAAATAAACACAGACTGTACTTATCCAACAAGGTGCTATAAATATCACCAACTCTTAAAACAGACCTGTAAACAATGCTCATTCTTAAATACATTCCATCAGATTAGTATATCATTTATTCCAAAATAATATTCAAGATTTTCAAAATGTGGCATTGTCAATATTTGATTATATCAGTCATGATGGAGATCAACAGGTCACATGTCACGTGAATGTGTATTTCTCTGTTTTCCAGTTAGATCAGTCAATGTGCAAAGATCACCTCTTGGAAGTGGTGTCAATACCTCCGAAGTAATTCTCCAGTTTCACAGATGTTTAAACACTATTAACAATATAGAACTAGACTTTTTATATTTAAAATAAATTATCAAATATTGCATCACTTCAATTGTCAAATAAAACCCATTCTAAATGAAGAAATATATGAAGTAATAATGCTCAGATGTGTGTGCAGTGATTTGCCCACTATTTTAAATATGTGAAAGTTAAAGTGACTGTAGAAAACACTCTTTGAGTGATCCAGGATTTCATAGGTCTTTTGCATAGTCATAACACGTACATGGAATACATTTACAAATGATACACTACTGAATGAGGACCATGTTTATAAAATATTGGCAGTGACCTTAAGGTGACCGTTAAAATGACCTTGAAAATGAAATTCATATTTCCACAGATCTTACTAGAAATTATATTTTAATTTTAATTCCAGTCATCTGTATCTTTCGGTACATGCTCACAGTCCCCCGTTCATTAAAACCTGTTTTAATTGGAGAATTATCAATATTCGAGCAATTTGAAGATTTTGGATCAATTTTCAAAGGAAATGAGAAGAAATAATCATAAGCTGACCTATTTTGAAATAATATCTAATAATAACAGCTTATAAGTGATTAATTTATAAAAGTACATAGTATACTCTAGATAAACAACTTTGATATTGAACAAAATCTGAAAATTAAGACCACCAAACTCAACATGCTAAATATTATTAATATAGCTTAAACATGGTTGGTTTACAAAAATCAAAATCGACGGACTTTGAATTAATCTCATGCAATTTTTAAAGTTTCCTTTACGTGTATATAAGACATAAATGAAATTACAGAACACGTGGCTCTAATCATAAAATACTCATAGCAAACTCTCAAAATATAAGAAAACTTCTAATCAGATTGACTAAATTTGCAATAGAAAGAATCTGATGTTGAAAAATATATTAGATGGAGACAGAAACGGATTTCCTTATTCAATAGCTGATATATATCCGCAAACTTCATATATTTATTTTTTCTATGATATGTGGAAGGGGTTTATATCGTTTCATGAATATTTGTATTTTCTGGAGGACGTGGTCTCTTTTTAGCGCCATTTATGCTGGGTTGGAGTGATACATTATTCCCACTGCGATAGAAACTCTTGCGCTACCCAATTTATGTTTAATGTCTCTCATTTCTAGTGATAAGTGATCTCTTCAGCCAATTCTATGACTGATGGAACTGAACCTCTAATTAGTCATGCATAAACATGACCAAATAAGTTCACGCATGGTTATTGTGTGACATGTGGTCATGCATACCTCTAACGTGATACAATACGATCATTCTATTGATGTGTGTGATGTCATTGGTCATCTTTATGTGTGTCCAAATGGATGTTTGGCTCCAACGGATAAGAGATAGACCAATTGCTAGGTTACTATTAAAATTTGAGACATTGGATAGGTAAGAAACTTGCTAATAGTTCTGCTTGAATAGGTCTGGGCTGAAGTCTTTTTCTTGGTATGAATTATTTAAAAAAGACCATGTGAAAACTTCATTAGGAACTGAGTAGGAACTCTTATCACATTTTATGAAAAGACCTACTTATAACAGATATAGTACTGTTTACTGAATTATCACATCATAGATTCTTGACATAACAACCCACCCAGCCACACGGTTGCAGGGACAATGACACACCTTAGCTGATATAAGAAACTGTAACATTAATTCAATATCGGCATTGCTGGGAATTGAACCCAAGACCTGTGTTTTTTATACCTTTTCCACTGAATTTGACAATGTTGTTAAAGGATGTGACATACTTACAGTGGATCCCCCTATCGCTGTTTATCCTATTATGAATTACGGATTTATTCCTATTTGTTTGGAAGATTTATCATTTTTAACATAACTTCTTTCTTCACGTAGACATGTGAATTGCATTTATCGAATTAACAACATTAAGTAAAAAGAAAAACTTTTTCAATTTCTACATCAGATATTTGAGAGTAATCTGTTATAATTCCTCTTAATTAAACACAAACCATCGATGCTTATTATATCACATGCAGCAGATACAGAAATAAGAAAATCACCGATTTTCACAGGATGTCATTTTGTACCCTCAATAAGGCAGTCTGTGCTTTGATGTTCTTTTGTAGGCTGATTGGAATATGTCTGTAAGACCATTCCTTACAAGTTAAGGAACTAATTGATTTGCAACTACCCTCTCTGTGAGTTTAGAAATTTATGTCAAGTTTGAGACAGGTCTATAATTCTTTTCAATAAGTTCAAGACCTAGTTTCTTCAAAAGGGGCGCAATAATAGCAATTTTCATATTATCTGGTACTACTGCATCAGACAATGATTTGTTTATGATGTCAGTAATGTTGAGTTCATATAGTATCCAGGTGGGGTCAAGCTCACATGACATCTAAGCTGCCTTTTTGACCAATATGTGCACTTCATCTATTGTTAATGGCATAAACCTGTTCAGCCCAAGAGGGTAGGTAGCAGCTGAGTGCCATTGTTCGTAGTGTCACCTGGTGGCAGATTTGCACCACTTGGTGCATTAACAATGTCTTGACAAATTTCTATTTTATCAAGAAATAAATCATTGAACATTTCTGCATGTGAAATATCACAATCAGATAGGGGCATTGGTGTGTCCTTAGCCTTATGCATGACCAAATCAATGACTCTAAAAAGCGTTTTAGTGTCATGCTTGTTTTCCTCCACCAAATTTGAAAAGTATTTGGATTGGGATGACTTCAATAAGGAATTATATTTGATTCTCCTATTGTTATATAATACTTTATCAATGTGAAGACTTATTTTTTCATCCTTCTCTTAAGCCTTCTCTTGAGAGACCTCTCGTGCTTAATTTGATCACTCATCCAAGGCATTGGTTTGCATTGGGATACTTTGGCATTTTTCAGAGGAGCAAATTTGTCCGTTAAGGATGTTAGCTTCTTATCATAGTAATCCACCATGTCATATAGGGATAGGTGTTCCTGCCAAAACATGTCACGGACTTAAGGGATTCCAGAGACATACCCTTAAATGTCCTGTATTTGATGGATCTTTCAGGGTGTTTCAGTGCTGCATATTATTTTTATGATCAGATATATATTCATCCACTAGGTGTCTCTTGAACACATCTTATTCTCCTTGATAGTCATGATTAGATCAAGGGTATTCCCTAATCTGTGGGTTGGTTCCTTGAGTACATTCATCATAAAAGGTATATCTTTATTTCCTATTCTGGATATGTTCTGTAATATAGAAGTAGCAACTCATGCACCCTGTGTGTGTGTTAATGAACAGTGCTTCGGAGACAAGGGGGTGTCCGCACACTGCAACACGTGAAACGAATTTTGAGTACGTGTTACTGTATTGGGCCTGTGAATGTTTGGCCGAGGACATGATGATTTACGATCAGAAGAGCTCGATCCAGTCAAATGGCTACGTAAGGTAGGATAGCCATTCAGTTGCGTGTACGATAGGCCTCAGGTAAGAAATACTTACATAGAAAGACTTCACATTCACGAGAGGGGGCAGCGGGGAAACCTGTAGCATCATGGACATCAATATTGGCTCCATATACACCAGCGCCATCTATTTTTAAGATCCACAGGGCCAATCGATATTGGGCAAGAAGGTTAGACTTATTAATAATATTGACATTTATGTTTTCAAAAGAATTGGTCATTATTACATTATGTGAGTGTATGGAACAGAGAATAATGTGAGCTGAATCCTATCCCGACGTGGCTCTTTTATAACTTCTGCTACCACTCATCACCACCATCATTAGGTTTCTCCAGTCACCAAACAACAAAGCTCAATGCAGAGTCACCAAAAAAAATTTGGTGGAGTTATTAGAGCTCTCGTTTAAACAGGTTCAATCCGGTCGTTTAAATGGGTTTTACTCAGTTTTTGCTACCGTCGACTAATATCAAGTGAGTATATTTCCTTTATTTAATGTCATCCGAAGAATAATCAAACTTTTTGGGGAGACTTTAGATATACTTATACCTTGGAGTATAATGAATGGAGTTGTGACGCCCTGAGATCAAAGGTGCGATGTGCGTTACCGCCAAACTATTGTCTTATGATGCCATATGAGCCGAAAACTTGGAAGAACCTGACGTTTTTCAACTTTATGACAATTTTGACTCATCATAGACAGTATTTAGACCAAAACATATCGCAAGAGAAATGTTCTACTTTCTCCACTGATTATGGAGATATAAATTTTATTTCTCTATTCCAAGTGTAAACAAATCTACACCGTTTTAGAAACGTCCATGTCAGGGATTTCCACACTACCCACCCAACCCCAAAGAGTTCAATACAAATGCATTGATTTACCTGAAGTATCACACAATTCAGTCAACTTGCACAACATTCGCATTTAGTTTATACCACCAACGCATCCATTGGCAGGCCTGTACAATGTAATCTTTTTTTAATTGGGAAAACATCTTTCTTTGATATTATTTTCAAATCTCCCAATATATGCGTCCATTCCATTTACATAGCATTTGCCCAGCAAGGTGATTTCACATTGATGCAACACTTTTACCCCCAAAAATCTGATATTCTCACAACAAAAGCTTGTGGTTTTTGAAAAAAACAATTCCTTTTCACAAAAAGTGTTAATTGATTTAAAAAATATTGATAAACAATTGTGGTATTTTTTTTATAAACATACTATTCAAATTGTGAAAATCTCATCCTTCTATATCTATAGATACTTTTTCTATAGGCTTTGTAGTTCTTGTCTATGGACATATAAGCTTAAAGAGCTTGTCGGGAATAACCTATTGTTAAAAATATCCAAAATTGCACTATTAGATTCCCAAAAACCTACTCATTATGAAATAATGAATCTTTCTTTCAAATTCAAAAACTCAAAAATAGCTCAAAAATTGGCGGTAATGCACATTGCTTCAAGAGAAACTATCCCATTGTTTGTAACAATGTATCCCATTGTTTGTAACAATGGGTTGCTTTGACGTCATGCACACAAGCGACAACGTCACAAATCCATTCATTATACTCCAAGCTTATACATAAAATATGAATTACCACTGACAGATCTGGGCTGAAGAAGCTTGGTCTAAAATTATTTGAGAAAAAATATAGACCTATATCAAGGGTTGTGCATTGAACTGGATCAGGTCATACCTAATGGACAGGAAGCATTGCGTCAAGGGAGAGATAGATTGTATCAGATATGGGTTTTTTATCAATCTCAGACCTGTCTTGTGGGGCATTGACGTACTGTGAGGCATATAAAATACCCCACTCTTCATAGTGCAGCTGCTTAGTCACAGTTACGTAAGTAACCTGTACAAAGCCTTTTTGAATAAACATGTCTGAGAAGCATATTTATACAACCAGGCTATAACTATATAAATCACTGCCATCTAGTGTCACAGGTAGTAATAAGTGCCCTGGTGATGGATAATGGCATTAGCGCCATTGACATGAACGTTAAATCTGTGAGGTATATAAAATAATTTCATTATTAACACCAGATGGCACTCTCCTGTTACACACATTAAGGTATGAGATGGTACCCCATAATGAGGTCTGACAAAAACACCTCCAGTACCTCATATCTGTACCAGCTTCTAAATATATATATATATATATATATATATATATATATATATATATATATATATGCTTATTTGCATATACGTAAGCATATGCATATCCATATGTATGTATTCAGCTTTAAATGGTATCCATTGATAAGTATAAAACATCAATATTTATATGCATAATATTTATTATATTGTTAGAACACATTTAATGCACTGTACAAACTCATGGATGTGATCAAGGATAAATATACTCTACTACGGTGAGCATTACTCTACATCCTATACCTAAACAAATACTACCTCAATCTTTTTAAACTACCCACCACCGCAAACTACAGTTTACTTGGATATACAAATCGATGAGAATTATTCTGTGTATATTCCCTTCAAGTTACAGGTTCGCGATCATCAAAACCCTCAGAAATGATCTAGATGCGTTACTTCACTAGCCCTGGGCGGCATAATAAATTTAGTATCTTCATGATATAAAAAACATAAAACTTTGCCTTCAGTTCAGGAATACAACCATGAAAGATAAAGGTATCTTTCAAATTTTATGAAACAAATATTATTCTAACAATTTACAAATGCAATGTGATACTTCCAAAGAAACAACAACTACCATTCACATAACATTATGCAACTACATATCTACTGAAACATCTACAAAACTGTGGAATCATCTCAAAGACTATTAAAGTAAATACATTCGAGAGACTCAGTCTGGGTCAGATTGGATGGAAAATGTGAACAGTATTGCCACCTAGTGGATACAACTTCTTAAATGTGACTTTCTGCTTTCAGGTTTCATTTGGTTTGTCCACCAGATGTCAGACCTTGAAACAGGCATGATTTTTCAAGTTGAACTGTTCAATCTATCTGATGTATTTAACGAGCATTATTCAACATATAAATAGAAAAACGGCTATTTTCTTATTTTATGTTTTAGATATAAGAGACCATTAACCTTTCATATGTTTTATATACATCTAACAAAATAAACTGATGTCCCGTTTTATTAATTCTATATCAGAATAACACGAGAAGCTTGATTATATCGACAACCTATATACATTCTGATGATTATAACAGATTTATCAGGTTTACTAGTGTAACATTATCTTGTTATTCCTATCAGAATGGTTTTCTAAAAATACATGTTGTTTGTTCAAAAACCAAAATCCAGTAACTTAATTGTTGATATGCTGATAAAGTGATGTTGATTGAAATAATGAAATATATGACCAAGATGAATAATTTTGGAATAATGGTACAGTGTTTAAAACAAATGGCAGAGATCATGTTTGTCACCAGGTGGAAATCATGTCTGTTTTGAAACTTGGTTTGGTTTCAGAATAATTCTTGAATAAGGTTTTGTTCACATCTTACTCGTAAACAGGTAGATGGTTAAAGTTGAAAAAACATGTTTATCCCGGTCAAACCTAAGATTAAATCCTTTTCATCCATTTGTGCATACCATTTTGATACTTAAAACCAAATTTCCTGGAATGATTTGTACACGAACCATCAATAAATATATAATTATATTTATAATTAATTACCCTGACCATCAGAGTTACATGGACACATGTAGGTCACAATTATTCATATTTCAAGATGTGTTCATAATCGTTGTTAATATAGGATCACATAACATGTTTACGTACGTCCTATGTAGCAGTTCAAACCCTGCTTTCCAACGTGTATTTGGCGAGAGGCATCCACCAATCAGACGCATTCTACATTCACATTCGCTCCACATTAAAACTTGTGTCAATCGCAAACATGTTAAATTGAATAACATCTGATACCAGGCCGGCTGGCATGTTTGCACCAGTCCCGGATGTGGAATCCGATTGGTCAAGCTCACAGGTGACGTGTGCAATGCTGAGTCACGTGATCCACATATATAATCAGCTTCCTGGTCTTGGATTGCCATCCTCATCCACTACTGAAGATTCTTTATGCTAGAATTTAGCCATCGACCAAAATTTATTCCCTGGAGAATTCTTAAGGTTATACTGAATCTGCTAGGGAACCCTAAGGCCACTTCATATAAACTTCTGCTTTCCGGGAATAGTATAATTATGATTGCTTAATTTTTACATACTCTTTGGAAGCTAGAACAGATGGGAGGTTGCACGTCATCTACGTGTCACCTGCGAGGTTTACATGAAATCGTCGTTGTTTGTTTCATTTTGATTTGATTTTGATTTCTTTGTATTATGGACTTTTTCAGCATTGTTTAGGTTATATCAGGTCAGATAGACACCGGGACTCAATGTCCTACTCTTTTCCAAAGAATTACCAGGGATCTCACTAAATCTACTTTAAAATATATGACTTACTGAGAACCGTTTAAAGAATTTCTGTTTTACTAGTAGTATAATTTTCACTGGCCTTGGATCCCAAGACCTTTGAATGACAATGTTGTGAAAGCTAATATATTGGTAGATTGAAATTTGCCCATTGAGCTTTCTTCCTGAAATGTATTGTGTTTCACATCAAAAAAGAATACAAAGGTCAATTTATGTTTCTGATCACAGCCCCAACTATATTCTTGATGATCAGGTAATCGTGAAGATGTTGTAAAATCATTTGCATTTGACAATAACAAAATATACACAGAGACGGAATCAATACTCAGTCCGTCACCTGCGTGTCACCTGCGTGTCACCTGCAGGTATTAGTGATTCCTAGGAAACTACACCCAAAACAAGCTTCTTATAGCAGCCAATAGGCACCGAGTCAGCAATTTTGAAAAAATGAAATGGCCAATTACTTTGTCTGTTCAGGGTTTAACGTCGCTTTCAATATTATTCTAGTTATTTAGTGACGAAACCTACTTGTAGAAGATATAGTTCTGCCTCACTGAATAGTGTGTATGTGGAAATCCATCTGTGGATTATGCAAACGCCCTGCGGAACTAATGGCCGTAATGTCATGCCATTACTTGCAGAGGTAGTTTGTGACTCTACCTCGTCATGCATGCAAAATATGTGGAAACTTTTCCGCTTGAAAGCTGACCTAATATTGGCACGTTGAGGACACTCAAACATTTTATGCCAATGTCAACTAAACTGGCTACATCAGGTAACTTTGTTGAGGTTAAAAAAAGTTGAACATCAATTTTTTGGTTTTTTTAAAATGTTATCTTATCCTTGTTGAAGGTGAATATAGGTGGCATTCCTTATGTAATTGCAATTTTCATTCTGAAAATGAGAACACAAGATGATAAAAGAAATAGATAAGTCATTCACAAATGTTGGATTGATGTGGGATTTGAACCTACTCTGCCAGTGGGGCCATATTACTTAATACACATCAAAGAGCTACAACTGAGGGGTACTATTCTGTTACAGGAATAAAGACTGTAATCTCCGGCAGTTTGTAAGCCTTTGTCAGACTAAAACATCCTGCCACAACCACGCACACATTGTTGACGGCGAAACCTGTAAATGCATTTGTTGTTTTATTCACTTTGTGACCATAATAATGAAACCAAATGGGCATATTATGACAACATATTTGACTCAGTGCCTATTGACCCTCTAAAAGAAGATAGTATTGGGTATGGTCTCCCAAGACCCACATGGTCAGTTCTGGCCAAATTTGCAGAGCTGTTATAAACGGGCCCAAAATGTGCTGCAGGCATTAAATTACACCAACACATACTAGAATTATGATCAGCTCTCAGTTTGTTTTAGCAAATAACATATATAAGTATATATAGTGATAATGAAAAGGACTGACATAAATCTGTCTGTTGTAAATATAAACAAGTTTCAATCATTTAATTAATGATCACCTAAGTTAAGGGTAGAAGTGTGGCTTTCATTGCTTGTTAGGTCCAATATTGGACCATCTTAGAGCCACTTTGTTATTAATACTTTCCCGTGACTTTTCCTTACCCCAATATTGCACCTCCAAAGATAGATATATTCTCTTTTGGAAAAACGGATTGCACAAGATGTTCTGTAGTTACCATGATTGATGTGTATGCTTGCCGATAAACAATAAATCAAATATATTTGTTAGCATTTATGTCTTTTTTGTATGTACCTCTTAGAGCAGTAATAAACATATGTCATAATACAGACTATATTATCACAAACTGCATATATAGCGATCAGAGACGACGAGGGCTGGTGTGTGTACGACAAATATTTCTGCGTATGTGATGAAACGTATCAGTTTTGTTTTGTTGAATTATCAATATCACATGTATACTTAAATTACGTCCATCTTATATTCCTATACCATTTGTTTCATGAACACTATTATATCTTGTGAAAAATATGACAATAATTCACATTCATTAATTGTTCAAAACTTGGAGCAATAGGATGAGTGTACTGAAAATGTTATAGACCCTATTTGTCAGCGTTTAAAAGTTTCATCTTAAATCTAAAATTTTAGACCTTTTAAAGTGGCAGGTCCTCTCATAATACTGAACTAACAATTACAAAGACATCATTATCTCTTCGATATGCACACATTTACATGGGACATCCTTGCAACATGATCAGCATACACTCTGTTGGTGATACTGGATTTCAAGAAACCAAAACTCAGTACAATTACATCTGCCGTCCTTAATATTACACTCACTCGACTCTTATCAACAGAATGGGTAGTTGCTCTTGTTGAATTTGAAAGTTTTTCCCAAGGTTCCTGTCAGTGGCATTCCATTGATGACGGATTTCAAACCAAATGGATTGCGTTGATGGGGCACAACGATACTTTATCAATAGTATCAGAGATGTTTATTACACTTGACTGCAATCCCCGGAAGATCTCTTATGAGCGACCTCTGCCGGGTAGATGTGTGTGAGTTCGTTGGCGAGCTGGGTGCTTGAGGACTGGATGGTGGGAGTCGTGGAGACGCTATGGCCATTCACCAGACGATATTTGTATCTCAGCGTTCCCGGGGCACCACTGGCGCCATCTGTCTGCTCGCTGTACAGGTACAACTTACAAGCCTGCTCCTTTCTCCCTGAAACATACACTGAAAGTAATAGTATGACATTAAATTGTGTAATTTAAATCAAATAACATTATCGTTGGTATATTTACCATTCTATTCATAACTGTTATACATGCTTTGTGTTGAATAATATCATTTTCTTATGTGGTCAGGAATGAAAAGTCGATGTTCAAATGGAATAAGATTAACTTTTTTTTCATGAACTGGATGACTGGTTTGGTGTATGATATTCGGCATATGCTTTGCCAAAAATAAATTAATTTTTCATCCACCTTAAATGACATAAAATTCTTCATTTCAACGGTACCTAAATAAAAATTATGTTCAGTAATTATAATTTATCAAAATCAAATATATACAAAATAAATCAACAAAAAAACAATTAACTGAGATTACAATATGTACATGCATGATTGATCTCTGCTTAAGACAACAGGACGGACGTATTAACAATTTTAAGTCTCCTGCACAAATATATTCACAAATATATATATTAATGTATATTGTCTCAAAAGGAATCCTCATCACATTGGAAGCTTAAAACATGAATCCCTTCACTCACATGTATTGACCATTTCACTGTCAGTGATGGACACTGGCAGTGGTATATTTCCATCCCACAAGCATGTTTGATACATCTATGGAAACCTTAAAAATGTCACTTCTGAAAAGTTATTTTTCATTCTGGTCAAATGATCTCTTTGATGTTGTGACAACTCATTAGTATATATGGGATTCTTCAATTTAATAGAAACCTGATATATAAGTACAACAGGTGGTTATCATATTTTATGAGTTATTGCTCCGTCGTCATCGAAATTCAACATGATCTTGGACTCTGTCCCCTTTTTCAATTTCACACCATGCACTTAATGATAATCCGATTTTCAAGTATCTACACCACCAAAACTTTCATATGATTTCAGGATTTTATGTCATATTTTACTTTACTTAAATGGATTTTCTAGATTTATTCATAACATAAAATTATGTGAATAAAGTGATGTGAAATAATGTGACATAAAGAATAAATCAGAGCCTGCAAAATCGGGTTTCTTCCTGTATATTGCACATGTTGATATGTCAAGTACTATAGTATTATAGAAAATAAGATCAAAATTATACAGACACAGGAAGCAGGTCATCCCTTTGACGATAAAGATCTGAATGTGGCACAATTCAATCAAATGAGAACAGGCCTCTTAACGCTGTAAGCCAAAATACATAACAGGTGATTCCCCTCGGAGAATTATTTTGTCTTTTGAGAGGCCTCTCCAGAGACGAAATAGAGTAAACC
Source organism: Amphiduros pacificus (assembly GCA_949316495.1). Classification (NCBI taxonomy): domain Eukaryota; kingdom Metazoa; phylum Annelida; class Polychaeta; order Phyllodocida; family Hesionidae; genus Amphiduros; species Amphiduros pacificus. The sequence continues at coordinate 41,572,507 of OX439001.1, read as the reverse complement.
CCTTGTGATTGTGGAAGCTGGAAATGGGTTGTCCTCTTTTGCGCAACATTACTCTTTGGACAAATTCCCCTGGTTCTGGACTTATTCCTCTTATTCTGGACTCATTTACTTTGACTCAGGATTCATTCCCTGGATACTGGACCCATTATCCTGTGATTAGAATCATTACCCTCTTACTAAACTCGTCTGGGTTACTCATGCTACTGGAATCATCCCCTAAATCTGAACTCATTCCCTTACACTGAACCAACTCATGATGCTGGACCCATGTCCTATGCCTCCGAACTCATTCACTTACACTAAAACCAACTCATGATGCTGGAATTATTCCCCTAAATCTGAACCAACTAATGATACTTTGACACATGGCCGATAACTCTGAGCTCATTCCCTTACACTGAGCCAACCCATGACACTGGACGTATTCTTTGTGGTATGTCTCATTCCCCTGATCTCGTTCTCCGGGCAATGTGCACGGCACTATATATATTTGCATAATTGTGCATGACGTACGTTACAAAATGAACACAGCATTATACCGCGATATACATAACCAGCTTCATCGCAAATCACTCTTATATTGTTTGTCATTCTTGCTGGTTTTAATGTGAATGGGACTTAGAGACGCAATGAACCCCTCATAATAAAAGATCTGCTATACCTCTCTTCTAGCAACAATTTGGACATTTTAGAAGCCAAGATGTGCAAATTTATAATTAAATCCCCATATGAAATTTATGAAACTTTATGACATATAAAAGGGCACATACATATTCTTTGTATGTCTATAGACCTTTGAAGTTGGTAGATACTTGTTCAATCAAAACAGAGAATCATGTGAGCCCTGTTTGAACCTTTGTCAAAAGATACACGATGTATGGCAGTTATAGCACCAATTATACAACGTATTCCATACTATATTAACACATATATGTAACGCTAAAACAAGATGTCTGATAGCTCAGCATTACTAAAGCATTAATAGAAATTTACTTTTTTAAGTCTCACCACAAGGTTCACGATTATCAGCTGTGATGAGGGAAGTGTGCAAAGGCCAGGATAATGGGTGCTGGGACGGTGGTATGCGATTAATTATCTCTCTACAAGTCCCTACCGACTCTTCCCTGAAAGATTATTTATACATTATTAACTATATAAAATGCGAGGCTTTCTGTTATTTGAACAGTTAGATCATGATTCCCTTTAAAACGAGAAATGAAATGCTTAACCAAAGTCCACAACATACATAATGAAAAGGTAAAAGGGTGTCAGGGATGTAGTCTGTGATCTCTTTCTGCCTTTTACAGTATTTAGACATCTTATGTTCTCCTGCTGTCCCCAGATGACCCTATCAAGAGCAGTATTTGGTAGATCTGAAACACTTTTCCAAAGATATGTTCCCCTGGGCAACGATTATTTATGAATTTTAAGGAATTCATAATTGCTTGGTGCAATGGAAGCATAATTTGAAACATTTGGAATATTGCTTAATAAATAATACTGTCCTTGGCAATAATAAGACAAACTTGAATAGAATTGAGCTAATTAGTGTATTTTGTTACTATACCAGTATGTTTAATATGTGTACTCATAGCCATTACCAATTGAAGCAAAACATATTTGGCCTTCATAAACACTTATACACAGGGCAATCGTGGAATTCTATTTGTACCATGTATATAGTATGTGTGACCAAATAATACCACACAACAGTTTTGTGTAACTGGATGTAATCATGATGAGCATCCTGCAAGTATACCCCAAGAGCCTATTTGAGACAATCTTTTTTGTTTTGATTACATATATATCGAGGATTTACATAACACTTTCAAATTGGACAGAGGCCTTTGCAATTATTATTCGTTTGGACACATTTCGTTTTAAATCCAGTAGAGTGCAATATTTAAAGATTTCACAAACAGCTTAAATCGTGCCTAAGTAGGTTTTGTTTTGTTTGTTTGTTATGGGTTTTATATCACTTTCAATATTATTTCAGTCATTTCGTGATGAGACCTACTTGTAGCAGATATAGTGCTGCCTCACTGAATTGTCATGTCGCAGGTCCTTGACATGACAACTCACCCGGTCACAGATTTACAAGGACAACAGGTTAACCCTTTGGCACAGGCCTCAGCTCATGTGTGAAAAAGTATCATGAATTCAATCTCGGCACGGCCGGGGATCGAACCCATGACTTTTGGATCACCACAGAGGAACTGGTGCTAATTAGCTGGCGCTCTAACCAACTGCGCCATGGCCCGTGGCCTTCCAGATATTGGTATCATGGTTGTAAAGTTGTGAGCATGTTGTAGTATAACGTTGTGAGCATGTTGTGATATAACGTTATGCGCACGTTGTGGTACAACGTTTAACTTATCTGTGAACTTACGAAGTTGGATTATCTACAATGGAGTGTTATGGATGAATGGATGGACAAATGGACTGGCGTCACAGGGGACAACAATACCCTTCATGAGTAATAACAATTGAGGTCAACACAAACTGCTAGAGACAATCGCTATTGATATGAATCATTACAAACTATTACATAGTATGCATTCTATCCTTAGCAATACTTTACCATTTAGCCAACTTTAAGGACAATGCCTTTGTGTCCATTAAATTATATTAAGGATTACTTCATCTGTGCTCTATCAAATCCCAACGTCCTTTTTGCTGCATAGAGAAAATAAAAAAGCTGAGATAAAAGAAAATGCATAAAGTGAAATGAGGAAATGTTAACTCATAAATCTTGCTCAGATATTAATAATACTATTTAAAAAAGCAAACTGAAAAGCAGAGAAAAAGAGAATTACACATTTTCCCCTTAAACCAAAATATCTGAAACAGAAGAAAGTCTCAGGCAGGGTACCAGCAGTAGAGTTTAAAAATATGAGGTGGCATCATGCTGAGAGCACTTGCTTGCTGAGATTAGTAGTCAGATTAGTGGGGTGTGTGGTCACTTTCACATGTCCAAAATAGTGGGCAAATTTCTGCACAAACATCTGAACATTATTACATAAATATTTCTTTATTTATATTGTGAAATTATTTGACAATTAAAATAATGATTGCAATATTTGATTTATTTTTTAAATGTAGAAAGTCTAATCCTATAATGTGTTTAAATTCTATAATAGTAAAAAACAATTGTGAAACTGAAGAGCTATTTTGGAGGCATTGACACCATTTCCAAGAGGTGATCTTTGCACATGTGAGCCATGCATTTTTGACTGATCTTACTGGAAAACAGAGAAATACACATACTGGTAACATGCGACCTGTTGGTTTTCACCATGACTGATATGGTCAAATATTGACAACTCCACATTTTGAAGATCTTGAATTTTGCTTTAGAATAAATTATATACCAATCTGATGGAATATATTTTTAAATGAGCATTATTTGCAGGTATGCGTGAAGGGTTGATGAATTGTTACAACACCTTGGATAGGTAAAGGTCATGTTTATTTTATAATGTGAATCCAGGCAAAATGTTCAGTGAGCACTCTTGCCATCAGAAAGTATTTCATCAGACCTGTGACACACATGCTAATGCTGAAAGATTTGTAACTATTGCATTGCACTGGATATATTCCTAGATGCTCAAGTTTAGGCTGATGTGCAACTTCCTCAAAGTTTAAATCTATGATAAAATCTTGAAATTGGAGCCATGTTATAGTTTCTTTGGAAACGTGTCTGTTGTTAAGATTTTATATTTGTTTTCTTACTATTACTATTTTATAGTTACTATTTTCTATATTTTCTATGTTGGCAAAAAAATAAGACATATTCAATTCTATATGTTCTGACATGCACATTGCTCAAATATTACCCCAATATGAAGATTTTATATTTGTTTACTTTATGAATTCATTATTATTTTCTATGTTTGCTCAAAAGAATTCTTCCGATGTGCATATTGCTCAATTAGTACCCCAATATGAAGATATCTCTTTTTTGGTATGAAGTCATTTCTATTATTTTATATTCTTCTTTATTTGCAATAGACAAACCAATTTATGTTTTCTGAAGTGCATATCTCTCAAACAGAACCCAAATATGAAGATTTCACCTTCAGCATTAAACCTTCAACTTATGTCTCAGTTAAATCTAAGACAACATTTCCAAGTTGATTCTCTGTAGGTAGATTTATAAGGTAAGCATGTAATTATGTACATTGAATATGAGGTGTGTCATATGAGGTCCAGACACATTCTATATATTTAACTTGAACTCATAAAACAGAAAATTGTATTAAAGCAAAGCAAGTCAGTGACTGGAGTAGTTCACATCTTTCTGATGAAGCCAGGTGTAAAGCAGTCTGGTAGATTATTGGTTTCATTGGGAGCTAATATGTTGATATGTGCTCAATGAGTTCACTCATAATAGAAATCAAGATGGCCAAATGATGGTTGAGAATGTGCTTGATTTCTCTGAAGGGAAATACACGTCATGGAAAGAAAATGTTCAGATCACCATAACCTGTCATGCATCTATTTGTTTGTTTGTTTCTTTGGGGTTTTACATTACTTTCAACATTATTTCAGTCATTTTGTGATGAGACCTACTTGTAGCAGATATAGTGCTGCCTCACTGAATAGTCATGTCGCAGGTCCTTGACATGACATCCCACCCGGTCACAGATTTACAAGGACAACGGGTTAACCCCTTGGCATGGGCCTCAGCTCATGTGTGAAATTGTATCATGAATTCAATCTCAGCACAGCCGGGGATTGAACTAACGAACCTTGGATCACCACAGAGGAACTGGTGCTAATAAGCTGGCACTCTAACCAACTGCACCACGGCCTGTGGCCTGTCATGCATCTGACAGATGTTGATCATGAAAGATATCTCAAAATTCTAAAAGCAAAATACAAAGAAATTTTCTGTTATTGCCAAAGATCAGACAAAACCTATATGAAACTGGATTTTAAAAGGCAAACAAAACACCAACAAAAGAGACCTCTACATCTTCTAGGTTTTATAATTAGTTTTTTTTCATTTATTTATGAACAAAATTTCATATAATTGCAACTGATGATTTATGTTAGTGTGAAAGAGGAAATAGATCTTTATCTTTTTATAGACATGATCATACTTCTCGGTGATGGCTTCCAGATAAAGTCTACTTATTTTATCAGCTGAGATTTAATATATCTAGATTAAAGGACACTACTAAAACATACTTGCAAAATGAATTTCAAACTTAATATGTCTTTGATATGCCATTTGGTTTGATTTACATAACAAATCATAGCAAGAATTCATTATTCATTAATGTGTTTGGGATAAATGAAATACTTTATTCATAAAAAAGTTATAATGTTTTCCAGGCTTTCCAAAATGATTTTTTATCAAATGAAATTGAAATCTCAGAGTTACCTTATATCAAATCCCGCTATATAACCGGTAAAATATAACAAATCGGAAAGGAGGGAAAATTAGTAATATCAAATAAATACTTGCATTCCTACTTTGTTTTATATTATTAAAAGACAGATCATCAACAAGCGATGTCTCGGAGATGAAAGCTACTTGATCTCTTGCTTCTCAATTCCAAAAGCTATGTGAGCGGGCCATATCGTATCATTTGATGATACAGCTTTTTTAATATGTCCCATAACATCACATTCAAAACAGCACATTAAGAAAACATTACGAACCATAAAGAGTTGCCTTAGGAATGTATATAGGTTTAAACAGCTCGGTCTTGAGTGCTCATGACAAATATAAAATAGAATGAATGGAAACTATGGAAGATTATAGCTCTGTATTGTTACCTGCCAGTTGTTGCCATGCCAAGCATTCACAATGCTGTAATCCAATAAAATCAGGTGGATACATAGCTGTACATTACAACTTGCCTTGATGTAGCTCTGAAGTATAATAGCAAGTAGGTAAAGCTATTGTATAATCAAATGATTCTTAGTCAAGTTGCAAATTGACAACACAGTGGGAGAGGATCGGGTACCCTTCGGGAAGTGGCTCTGAACATTCATTGCCTTCATATCAAAATATGTATTGTCTGTCCCACTTCAAAAGATGTTAAATTATGTAAAATATACATATACATCGAAATAAGAGGTAAGCAGCAAAACTAATATAAAATATTTTTCTGTTAAGTGTAACTTTATGAAATTACAGTGAATGAAGCCTGTAAAGTCAATATTGCAAATGCAAGATGAAAAATCTTGATCCCTGGAACATGTGTGATAAGCGAATGTCGAGGGCCACGGGCCGTGGCGCAGTTGATTAGAGCGCCAGCCTATTAGAACCAGTTCCTCTGTGGTGATCCAAAGGTTGTGGATTCGAACCCCGGCCGTGCCGGTATTGAACTCATGATACAATTTCCCACATGAGCTGAGGCTCGTGCCTAAATGGTTAACCCGTTGTCCTTGTAAATCTGTGACCGGGTGGGTTTTCATGTCAAGGACCTGCGACATGACAATTCAGTGAGGCAGCACTATATCTGCTACAAGTAAGTCTCATCACGAAATGACTGAAATAATGTCGAAAGTGATGTAAAGCCCCAAAAAAACAAACAAACAAAATGAATGTCGAGTGTTTGGACCATATACTTACTGACGATAAACATATTATGCTGATTTTAGTTCGGTCATATGATATTAATCACATTTATATGGAGAGTTCATGAAATTAGTTTTTACGATTACTGTCTGGGTTGATGTTCGTCACATGACTTGTTTTATTTATGGGGCCTTTTTTCTGAGAAGGTCTGCATATCAGGATAGATAGAAGCCCTCCACCGGGACACAATTCCCTATTCTTTCTTTGAGGAGTGGTTGGGGATCGTTCCTTTATATCATCATGTAGGTACAATAAACATAAGCAATGGCCTTTGAACTTGTGATTGGATATTTATTGAAATGATGTAAAATTCTACCTTTTTCAATCATGTAACGTGCAAAACCAGGACTAGGCCATCACTAACCTCCAGTTAAATCACACACAGAAATTAGTGCGCACAACGTTTTGAAAAACAAATATATATTTCAGTAGCTTAAGGTAGGAAAGGCTATGAAATACATCAAACGTACATAGGGTTTTTTTAAAAGGGAGATCCTCTTTGGCTTGTTTAACTCCGCCGGGTGAGTCATTTGCAACATAATCCTAAAGAGATCAACATATCTATGAAGTCGGAGTAAGCTTTTCCAATTAGCAATATGTTCCCCATAGAGGATCTTTTCAAAACACCCATTGCTGACAAGTATATTATTTGAAATACTATAATCTATTGGACAGCTTGAGATACAGAGTTGATTATATTTTGCCGTGAGGAGTTTGCGAAATTTAAATGAAATGTAACTATCTGATAAGAAACAAAAGTGGACAAATCCAATTGTGTACTGATATGGCTAAGATGATATCGAGATTATATGATAATGGGATATACTTTGCAAGTCTATGAAGGCAATGGATGAAAAGTAGAATAGCCAAGTTGCGACGTTTAACCATTTTTTTCTTAAACACTGTTCTTTCTTAATAAATTCTCACATACCAAAGTTTTATACGGTCTCACATTTGATTTGAGGAAACACATCTAAAGGTAATCAAGGTGATCATTATATTCTATGTATTCAATCCTTCACAAATGCAAATAGTAAATATCCAAAAAGTATTCTTTAAAAGAAACAATTTAATGAGTGTCTATTTAAACATATCCGCCATTTTTTTAGCATTGATACTTCTCTGTGAGTAGAGTCCGATACACTCGGGATATCCCACAGAATTATTACATGATAGAAACTATATATATAGCCAATACAATTCAATGTCAGTAGCTTCTATACTCACAGTTTGTATCTCGGAATCAGCCTTGTACTTACGCGCATACGTAATGGACTAGATACTGTTATTTAGGGGTTGTGGCCGTAGGCACACAATACCTCCTATTTACCTTTTTATTCATCATCCGGAAAATAAAAACAAATGATGAATGATTTCTTCCAGGGTGGTATTGCAAGTAATTGCCTTTTCCAGCCAAACTGATAGCTCAGTTAATAACATATTCATTCCGGCTTGATGCAATGCTGGTTAATGCCGACAAGGCATGAATTAATTACAAGAAGCATGGTTTCAAAAGGAGAGATTTCATCGAATTGACATTTATGCCACCGTGGGTCGCAAGGATTCTTCACTGGAAGTTGTCTCTGTTCTCCACATTACAATGTTATGCATTTGCAGAATATCATGAATCTTTGATTATATTCTTCTATGGTATCAAAGTGGAAGTATGTTTCACAAATTATGGTGTATTTTAGACTGCTATAATTAAGAGCATTGTATTTTGCCACATTTCCAAAATGGCAAATCTGTTGTTAAGACTGGAAACTAAAATGAGCTTGACAATAGATATCATTGTCTCTTTGCCAAATGCTCTTAACAGAAAGGTATAGCATTAAGTAGTATTTTAAGTAAAACTCTTGACTGGGCTGTACTAATTAAAGAACATGTTCCTAACAGCTCTTATATGCAGTTTGGTTTTAAAGAGAAATCTTCAACTACTCAGTGCACCTCAATGTTGCTTGAAACTGTAAGTTTTTATAATGCACATGGACGTAAGATTTATTTATGCCTTGCTGCTAGATGCTACTAGGACAATCGGTCATGTCATGTAATTATTTAAAGAACTAGTTAAGTGTGAAATGTCTTCTCATGTTATTAGATTATTAATACAAATGTATACAAATCAACAATTACAGGTAAAATGGAAATCTGGTTCCTTTTCAATAATAAATGGTGTTAAGCAGGGTGGTGTACTCTCCCCTATTTTGTTTTCTGTATATATTTATGGTCTCCTTACTATGTTAAAGAAAAGTGGTATTTGTTGTCATATGGGACAGTCTGCACCTGCACACAACCTGAGTTTGTTAGCTCCACCTCTACAGGCATTACAGAAAATAGTAAAAATATGTGAAGAGTATGCAAGGGAATATATTGCAGCTTTTAATGGTCTCAAGAGTCAGTTTTTAATTTTCAAGGGAAGAGGCTGTATTGTAAGAGATGCCATTAATAGAGTAAATGGAAGTGACCTATGTAATGCAACAATGGCAAAACATCTGAGACATAAATTCTCCACAGTACATGCAGATAAGAATTGCATTGTATCAAATTCAATTTGTACTTTTTGGGAAAGTTTTAATTTATTCATGGCTAATTTCATGTATGTTCATTTGTGAATGCAAGCTATTTAAAATATATTGTGGCAGTCTCTATAGTGCTTTGTGGGGGTTGCTGTCCAGTAAGGCTGTGTCAGATGTTTGCATTGCATGGCATAAAGCATTCAGGGTTATGTGAAAAGTTCCCTATATGGCTCACAGATATATAATACCACTGTTGGCAGATTGTATGCCTTTAGAGATAAGTTTCGAAAAATGATTTATCAAATTCTATTTAAGTTGTATAAATAGCAGATCATCTCTTGTACGAAATGTGACAAAGATGTCTGTTTTTAATCAAATGACAATAATGGGAAAGAATTGTATTTAGTTCAGGCACAAGAATACATTGTATAATGATATTGATGTAAGTGTCGTGAATATTAGTATTAGTGATGATAATTTATGCAATGCTGCCACAGTAAAAGAATTAATTGATTTACGTGATGGAGTTTCTTTCTCTAATATATTATCAGATGATGATGTAAATGAAATGATTGAAGCATTTTTTGTGTAAAGTGTAAACTCTGTACTTTGTTTTTACTTTTTTCTCAAGTGTCTACCTATCTGTAAATATGAATATCATATATTTGCCAATGATTTTAAACTTTGTGCAAATAAAAATGTTATGATAATATATGGCCCAACCTTTAAAATGGTTAATTTTACCACTTTTCCATTCAGCAATTTTTTAAGCTATCAAGAATTGAAATTCTTCCTCCCTAACCAATTGATAATCTCTGTATCTCATGTTATTATTTTCATGTGGATTATTTCTGAATTGGTTCTGAATATTGGCGATGTAATAGTTCAATATTGACGACGTTTTAGCAGTTCAGAGATTAGTCCAACATATTGGCGATGTCATATCTGATCAGCTATTAGTCCTGAATATTGACTATAATATAGCGGATCAGATATCAATCCTACAGATTGGTAGTGTATTATCTGATCAGTAATCACTCCTGAATATTGTCTACATTATAGCGGATCAGATATTAATCCTACAGATTGGTAGTGTATTATCTGATCAGTAATCACTCCTGAATATTGTCTACATTATAGCGGATCAGATATTAATCCTACAGATTGGTAGTGTATTATCTGATCAGTAATCAGTCCTGAATATTGTCTACATTATAGCAGATCAGATATTAATCCTACAGATTGGTAGTGTATTATCTGATCAGTAATCAGTCCTGAATATTATCTACATTATAGCGGATCAGATATTAATCCTACAGATTGGTAGTGTATTATCTGATCAGTAATCACTCCTGAATATTGTCTACATTATAGTGGATCATATATCAATCCTACAGATTGGTAGTGTATTATCTGATCAGTAATCAGTCCTGAATATTGTCTACATTATAGTGGATCAGATATTAATAAGGCAAGAACATGTGAGTGCAGTGTTCAGGCTGGCAGATCTCTCAAGTTGGTTCTGGTGGAAGGATCTCAAGAGTCCGAAGGACGAGTGAGATCCTTCCACCAGAACCAACGAGAGAGATCTGTCAGCCTGAACACTGCACGAACCTATGTTCTTGACTTTATCTCATACTTTACTCCTACAGATAGGTATGAGATAAAGGTTTTGGTTTGATGTCCAATCTATTTAAAGCAAAACAGAGAGGAAAACATTGCAGCATGTGCGGACCTATGTTGTGTGTGTCAAACAACATAAACAATGCCACGCCCCTTTTTAATGACGTCACACTCAATGACGTCATTGCAAAATATATTTTACTATGTAATGACGTCATTGAGAGGTGGGCATTGAGATCCTTCCACCAGAACCAACTTGAGAGATCTGTCATCCTGAACACTGCACTCACATGTTCTTTTCTTTACTGGTCTGGTATATAAACCATTTGCAGTATATAAATATGAGATAAAGTCAAGAGCATGGGTTCATGCAGTGTTCAGCCTGACAGATCTCTTTTGTTGGTTCTGGTGGAAGGATCTCACTTGTCATTTGGACCAAGGATGCTTTGCAAAAGTAGTTCGGCACATGGTTGATCTGCAAAAGTAGTTCGGCAGAGGGGTGATCTGCAAGAGTAGTTCGGCAGAGGGGTGATCTGCAAAAGAATATCTCATAGGTGCAGAACACCCTCTTGAAGCACCAAGTATGAGATAATCCTACAGATTGGTAGTGTATTATCTGATCAGTAATCAGTCCTGAATATTGTCTACATTATAACGGATCAGATATTAATCCTACAGATTGGTAGTGTATTATCTGATCAGTAATCAGTCCTGAATATTGTCTACATTATAGTGGATCAGATATTAATCCTACAGATTGGTAGTGTATTATCTGATCAGTAATCAGTCCTGAATATTATCTACATTATAACGGATCAGATATTAATCCTACAGATTGGTAGTGTATTATCTGATCAGTAATCACTCCTGAATATTGTCTACATTATAACGGATCAGATATTAATCCTACAGATTGGTAGTGTATTATCTGATCAGTAATCACTCCTGAATATTGTCTACATTATAACGGATCAGATATTAATCCTACAGATTGGTAGTGTATTATCTGATCAGTAATCACTCCTGAATATTGTCTACATTATAACGGATCAGATATTAATCCTACAGATTGGTAGTGTATAATCTGATCAGTAATCACTCCTGAATATTGTCTACATTATAACGGATCAGATATCAATCCTACAGATTGGTAGTGTATTATCTGATCAGTAATCACTCCTGAATATTGTCTACATTATAGCGGATCAGATATTAATCCTACAGATTGATAGTGTATTATCTGATCAGTAATAAGTCATGAATATTGGCTACCTTATAGCGGATGATATGCAATTTTAAAGTGTTGAAATTGATATTAAATTTGTGACAAATGTTTTCAATTAAATGAGATTCCTGGGAAACACTTCAATGAGTTCACTATGCATAGTTTAGATTACATATGAATCCAAATGGTAAGAGATAACTTCAAACTGGACACATTTCAAATGCTTTTATTTTAGAATCAGAATCTACTGCAATTACGATTATTTTCTAATAAAATCATAAATAACCTATAAAGAAAGATGTCTGAACGTATGTGAAGCTACATGAGAGCAAGAATGGTAAGATCATTCATTACAATTTGTCACACCGTACTGAACACAACGGCTTATTGTATCTCCCTAAACTAAAAATATAATGTATATCCTCAAACAAGGGCCATGTCAAATAATAACAGTGGTGTTATGCATTGGTTGATATATTCAATAAGCAATAAGAACAAAAGACTTCCAAGAATCCGTGATAAGCTTAAATAATCAAAATATTCAAAACAGTAAATTAAATGTACATTTGCAAAACCTTTCTCCAATATTTTTTTCAATCGATTTCATTTGTGATTATCAAACCTTTGCTGGATATAAGGTTAAACGACGAGAAGACCATTCCCCCAATTGTTCCAAATCATAATAATGATATTATTGCAATCAAGATGTCTTCAAACGAAGTCCTCAATATTAATCTAAAGCATGTCCTGTAAATTGGACCATCTTGGCACTTGTGTAGATGACTACCATAATGATATATCATTTAACATTTGACAAAGATATTTGATGTAATATGAATATGTCAGGTGAACATACAGTTTATTAGCTCATGCACACAACTTTTGGGGTCAACAAACAATACTACCTTTCCCGAGTGACATCCTAAAATGTCTCTCACTAGTTATATATGCGCACCTACATGTACAGTTTTACACTCTAAAATACTTTGTACTGTATTTATCTACATATTGCTTACAACATTTCCATCCATTCTTGGTAAAGCAATCTAGTATATTGCTTTAATTAATTCCAATGGTAAGTTTTTTGTTTGGATCATGCTGTATAATTTAAATATATATATATATATGTGTTGGTCGTCATAGAATGTGTCAAGTACAATATTCAGGCAATGCAAATATGAAGACAGGACACCATTAACAATATTGAGACTGTTGTCACATTTTGTGCAGAATGTTCAGAAAAAATGGACAGACTTGATGAAGAATCAGTCATAGATGTACAATACTTATGTATATTTAATAATATCAATCTAGGAAATAATATCATGAGTGCCTCACAAGCACCAGTAGAGAAAGTGTCACATTTTGTTGATGCGCATGCACCAAAGTCACGTGTTACGGAACATCACAACATAACTAGGTCACCAAAGTGTCAAAGCCTTCCACCAATGACAGAGTAAGCACTGGGCACGTGACGTTTGAGAGAACACTGCGCATGTGCAGCAGAGGATACAGGTCACTTCATCTCGACGTGGTCAGGCGTAGAGCCAACATGAGACACTTGAGTATAGTTGGAATAGTAGATCTTTTCGTTGGTCTTACCACAAGAGAGGAGGCGTTTGAAGGCACGTCGAAACTTGACGGACATAGCATTGTACAAGATGGGGTTGATGGCCGAGTTCATGTAGACCATCACCCTGCAGAACAGCATGAACCAGTAGTCCTGGTAGCGCTTGGTGGCAAATGAGTTGTAGACAACCAAGAGTCTGTAGGGCATCCACAGAACTGCGAACATTCCAACTACCACCGCTAACATCTTGATCACCTGCAAGCAGAAATAACAAAATATTCAATAAATAAATTCATAGGTATTTGTGTCCTTGACAAAAAGGTTATGTATTTGTGTCTGGTGAACAAGATTGATTTGAGGCGAGTAGATAGTCTTTATGTGTGGACTGTGATTAAATTCGTCGGTGAAGTAGAAAGAAAAATGGTTGATATGTCGAAAAAGTAGTCGAGAAAAGAGTCATATGTGAACAGTAATAAATGAATGAGCATAACGGTGTTATTTCACAATTGCAAGCAATATATATATATATATATATATATATATATATATATATATATATATATATATATATATATATATATATATATATATATATATATATATATATATAATATGTTAAAGCATACTTTGTAATGATTGCAATAAAGCATACTTTGAAATGATTGCTATAAAACGAAGTAAGCCAAAGTTTTCAGATCACACAATCATCGATTGATGTACCTTTTCCTCTATTATATTATCCCATTTAAAATTAATGGAAATAAAATATTGCTTAACAAATGACATCTTTCGAGATCAGTGGCAGTAATGTATTTTTTTTATTTTCTTGCAACGCTACACGCCACAATTCAAAGAAGTATTTCTCGGCAATCTCGGCTGTGTTTGAAAGGTTTCACAAAAGGACCTGAGTTATACAGGTAGTTTCTTGGACTAATAAACGGGCCTCAGTTACGATAGAGTATACTTACTGTAAACATACATTTTACTTTCAAAAACTACACCGATGACTAGTTGCGGCATTTTTTCTTTCAAGGTGTCCATTTCTACTTAAATATTGTTATGCACACAATTTTTTTATGAAATTATGATGCTATTTTTTTTTGAAGAGGACATTTTAATATCTTTGTAATACATGAATGGAAAAAAACATTTTTTTAAATGAAATATTATTCAAATTATTGAGAAAATGCCAGAACTTGGTGTAAAAATCAACAAAATCTCTGTTATTGCTGTTTCATTTTCCACAGAGGTCTTGTTTGAGCAAGGCTGATATAAAAAGGGTGACACAGATCAGATGAATGAGATTCTTTATCCTCGACATACACTTGTTGGCGTTATGCAAATCCATTATTTTTCTCCTATGGTTTTATCGAACCCATCCATTATCCATTATAACTGCTAAATACACCCCATAAACATAATTTTACACTCAGAGGTAGACATTATTCAGGAAAAAGTACTGCTTTTGATAGTATCGTGAATGATAAACAGAAGTTTAGCTTCTGAATCTGGCACAATTATTGTTGAAAAAATTATGTATTCTCCGTAGCCCCAGTTGTATATTCAAGGAATAAGCAGCCCTTTGATTAGTAATACCATGATAGGTTTGGCATTGATAGTCCATCAAGGTTTACTGCTACAGAAATACTGCAGCTTATTTAACTATTTGATAGAGCTCCAAAATGACAAATGTATTCTCCGTAGCCCCTGTATTCTCCGTAGCCCCCATTAGACATTGTCATCAAATAAATTTTACCACAGGTTCTGGTATACAAATCTTTGGCCTAACCACACCATATAGGTATGTATAATTGGTTTGATAGTTTTTTTTACCAGAAAGTATATGTACTGGTACATGATATGATACTTGTGAGTAAAATATGAAACAAATACACTGAAGGAAAATATTGAAATTTTGGTATAATGAACAGTTTGAGGTGAAACCGAGAGATTATTTTGTTGCCACAACAAGAGCTATAAGTGTTTTATGTTGTAGAACATGTCTAAACTGTGAAATGGTGTGGTATAATTTGTTCATGGGAAAACATGGTAAAGTTTAATTAATAAAAGAGGGTTACGGAGAATACAATATCTATCTGAAAATTTTCTATCAAGTCAGTGGAGCATTTTTGCAAACTAAACAATGTTCTGAAGATTTCTAGGTTTTCCAGGTTGTAAACATGTGAATGAAAACTAAGATTCCTTGACAAAAAACACTGAGTGAGGAGGAATGGAGAGAAAAGAAGAGGTTAAAGATGAGGAGATACAGATTATTTTTAAAATGCTGTAACTCGAAACCTAGATGAGGATACTTCATGAATTTTCACATCTGATTTTGAATACACTGAATTTTCCAGATCAAACTTACCTAACGTTCTACAGAAGATTTAATTTTTTACCATTTTGAAACGCAAATTGACACCTTAAGTAAAAATGCGTCTTCATAATGGACAAATTAGAGAACATCATGGGGCTATTTCAAGCTTGAAGCATAAATGATGAAGGATATGGTGACCTACACCATTCTATTTGAGGAATAGCATATGTACAGCGCCTGTCTCTTGCACTAAATCTGAAATGTCACATGGAAGACATGCAGGGCAATCTCTGCTCCTAATATGGTATATTAAGCATTAAAGATAATACTCTAAACACAGGACAGACGAAGGCCAGAGAGCTCTCGCCCATTGTCAATGTGTTTGATCCCACGCACATTGACGAGAAGGGCATCATACTAGCTTAATTCGCAATATACCCATAATGCTGCTTTTTATCTCAAAGTTAAACAATTCACACCCACAAGGTTTCATTAATGTGGGAGATTCGTCTTATGGCCAACTCCTTAATTGTTTTGGAAAGGATATAGTGAAATAAATTATGGTATATTGGAAAACCACATATCTATACATATATCTCCCTGATTGGATTGCCAAACTTTTTGCCTAAATGTGGGGTCTTATTTTCTCAAATGATCCAATAAAGAGCAAAAAAGGTGTACGAGATTAACTACGAACACATAATTTGGAATTACATATCACACCAGATCGTACAGGGTAAAACCTTTAAATGAATATTTCATGATCATTTTATTCCTTATAATGCAGCATAAACATACATGAAGCCTTTAAATTTCTCAAACTTCTGTAGGTTTGTCGTGCTCAGAGATGAAGTAGTGGAATCTTGTTGTAAAAAGCATCTGAAAGAAAATATAGTGTGTATGTTATGCATCTGGATTGCCGGCTTGGGTGTGTAGAGTTATGGATTTATCAGGCTGTAATACGACGTGCCGGCGTGAACCTGGGTGGACTGCTCTGACCTCAGCTTACCCAGCAAGTGAAACATCATATGTCTATCAACACAGGCATCTGAGGCAGCAAATATCTATCATAACATGTGATATTTGTCATATACATCCTCTGCTATAAGTATCAGTGTCAGGGCCTTAGTATAATTCATATTATTTGCTAATTTACATTAAGAGTGAATATCACTGTTGAGGTTTTTCTATTGAAATATTTTGATGTAACGAAAATCATTTGATACTTATCACTACTAAGACAACAAGATGTACTAAAGTGCCATAACTTTTAAATGAAACTAAAAGCTAGAAATCCAAACTTCTATACAGGCCCTTGAAGTTTAATTCATATCAAATCGTCTATTTCTTGAAAAGGCACATGAAAAACTAATTGTAACACAACCTACCAACATGTTTTATTTGTCTAAAATTCAGGCAAGTATGAAATTAAACATGGACATTTTCTATAAATGATCTGCACTGTACCATGGTGTTTGGTGTGCAGAAATAACAGCTGGTCCCCCTGACAAGCTGTCAGCCGCAACCTCACCTATCAGATCCCTCTGATGAGGTAGGGACATCTAATCAAACCTGTTGCCTGGCAGTGTACAGACTGTTTAAGACCATTTAAGCTGTGGCTATGGCTTCTCTGATAACATCCTATCTGATATGGTGCCAGAGCTTTGAGTTTCGCAGAAATAGTATTGGTTAGTTTGGCACTGAGTGCTTTCCCATGATGGCAGATAGCTCATCAACGTCAAATTGCCGTTGAAATCACATTAAAGGTTTCCCAGGCAAGCATTTATCAACATAATGCATGTACCAAACTGAGGTCTATAATGTTAAAATATGTGATTAATAAAAGCGTGGCGCATTAGGCGCGACAACTTCAGTTGGTCAGCATAGGATTCTTTCAAAACTGCGCACTTTATATGCGCATATTTTATTGCTAATGTTTTAAACATGACAAAATGAACACAGATGTGCTTTGTCAAAGTGAACATGAATGACCTCTTTCTCAGAGTGGCAGGGTCATTCCATTACCTCGTATAGTGATTTAAACTTTCCCCTACCTTGATATAACTAAATGAGAGCGTTGATTAGATCCTAATGAGCTTAATCTTTAAACACATGGTTGCATCTTAGAATTGTATTATCTCCGTATTAATAGTTATTTGTGTCCCGTTTGCCAATATATGAGGCTTAGCAAAGCCAAGTCTTAGTGAGTGCTACATATTAATCGAATAAACCTTTATTCTTTTACATGCAATATTTTCTATTTTAAGATCATAATTATAAAAAAAGGAAATGATTTGGAGTAATTTAAATTAGGAGAAGGGATATAGATACAATCAGGTAACACTAAAATATTGCACGTGACCTGAGGTAGGTGGACAAACTGCGGCATATATAGGCCGATTATAATAGAATTTGACACTTCCATCTCATACCTGTCAAACCATTGTTAATTAACACCGTTCATTGTTCTTGTTTACATTTATGGGAGTGACTATATTGAGGCTAAAAATACCTGAAGATATATTTTTGTTTGTAGTTCTCATTTTAACAAATACTCATAAAGATTCTTTATTGATATTGAATCAAATTTGCTTCTTTTTATATAAAGTATTTAAAATTTACTTAAGATATTTTCTTTTCAAAGCATTTTTAAGCATGCTCATCCAAGTTAATCATTCCTAATGAATAATGCAATTAGTTTGCAGAACTTGCCAATATAAACACGCAAATCACATTTGCCTTTCTCCCAACTACAAGTCTCTAATATAGTCAGCGATCACAACGTTTTAGAGAAGCGTTTTTCAAATACAAATTAACCGTTACAAGAATGACGCATTTTAGGTCTACATTATGGAAAACATAAAAATACAGGACATTGCAGAAACTGAAGGGATAAATTTCATATGATTTCATTAAAAAATGAAAGAAAATAAATCAATTAATTTATCACATTGTACATGGAAATGAAACGTTACATATTCCATTTCGTATATACACAAAAATAGGTTAATTAATTAACAGAAACAAGCATCTGAAACATCACGAAAGCTACGTTGTAGGTTTATCTCGAATAAATAACGTATTGATAAACATGAGCTCCTGTAAAGTTCATCGTGTGAAAACTTCTTTCACAATAAAAAAAAACATTTCCGTGTTAGGCCCTATACTCGACCAGCTCACAGGTAACATTCATTCAGTGCTTTCACAACTTGGCTATCACAAATGATTTTGACACTAGCACAATACGTGCAAATGCGTTCAGCGCTACGCCCTTTACAACTTTAATTTGTAATGCCCAATGACTCTTCCCAACTCCAGTGTTTCACCTCCGATCTACATCTATAAGTTTACTCGGCAAAACCTATTGGCATCCCGCCGATGTCATACATATTCTCTTATAAAAATAAACACATCATGAATATCTACATAAATGTTCAAGTCTTTGAAAAAGGGAAAGTTTTCCTATGCCATGTTAGCCACATAGTGCAAACGTTAATTTTGTTTAACAGTTGGGGTTTTCCAAGGAGTTGTGTTGGTTAGTCATGTCGTGTGGCTGCATTCATATGCATAGTTGGTGCGGAAGGCGTGTGACATCTCACTTCCCTGATTGCTTCACACCGTGGCTTCTTCATGGCCGGATTGGCCAACACTCAGCCCCTGCTGTGAGAAGGGGCAACCCATACCCAGCCAAAATATTTCTTAATTACATTAACGAGACCAAACTGGCTGAGGAATGTTGTGCTTGTTGGTGAATGATAAAATAGATTGGAATTTATCTTTACATTGATATCTTTCCAGTGTGGGAGATATCGGAAAAGCTTATGTTTATTACATATATAAATCCCAAAATATTTGCCATATATAATATTACTAGTATATCAAGGTAGACCCATCAAATAGCCTAATCCATGAAGGAAAAGCAATAAATTTATAGTCTCTTTAAATGTTGGGAAAATAACTAATCATACAGTTGAAGAGACTTCTGCTTTTGAAGAATATCTCTTCTCCCGGATGACTAATTTCATGGCTTAAACATGCATCTTCCAGAAAACCTAGAGCTCTGGTCTCTCTGTGGAATATCCTGACATCAGAAAGAAATAGATTGCTACAAGTTACGTCAAAGTTGTAACATTGAGTAACTTTGACTCTCTTGACCTTTTTTCAGAAGTCAATATTTCAAATGAAATAAATACAGATCTTTCTTTATCCAATGGGACAGAATATTAGTTACACGGTTAATTACATTTTAACTTTCAAAGACATTAGATTAATGCGAAGTGCGTCAAGTAATAAATATGAATATATTGATATCGTTTGAGAGCCCATTTCTAAGCGTGATGAAATGAGATTATAAAATCTTTATAAGGTGAATATCTTGTCTTTAGAGATTCTATTGCCAGTGTCTTCTTTTTGTTTGGAGACTTGACATATTTTTTATCATTATGTAACCCGGGATCTGATCTAGTTACATAATGTTTCCGAAAAAATATTCAACATTAGTATAAATTCACCTGTCAGGCCCATGTGTTTTATATATCATTTCTAGTTATGCCTTTAATCCACGCCCATGCATATTTACATGATAAAGTACCATTGCATCTTATTCCTGAACAGTTTATAAAAACAATATTTTCCTAATTCATTGGCTGAATAATCTTTGATTAAATATAAAACTACTCAATAGCACCATCCTTAATAGCACTATCCTGCTGCACTATCCTGAATAGGGCCTTACTGAATATAACCTTATTGAATATGACCTTACTGAATAGGGCCTTACTGAATAGGGCCTTATTGAATAGGGCCTTACTGACTAGGGCCTTCTGAATAGGGCCTTACTGAATAGGGCCTTCTGAATATGGCCTTACTGAATAGGACCTTAGTAAATAGGGTCTTACTAAGTAGAGCCTTATTGAAGATGCTTGTATATTACTCGGAAGCGCAAAAGCCTCATAACTACAAAAAAAAATTTCATGGGAAGCATGCTTGTTTTGATACCAGGTTAATTCGCTATGCACACAACGATCTCGCGTCAAATTTTCTGATACCTCGCAAATCTAATATCTATGGGTAATGGTTTCTAGAATCTACATCCCAGATCGCATCACCATTTGCGCAGACAGATTACTCACAAGGTGCCCGATATGATTTGTTCAGGATGAGAAATTCAGTGCTGATCGCCACTCCCCAGAATTGGTTTGACATTGTGAGCAGCAGCTTCCTATCGCAATCTGATTGGTTACTTTGTGCACGTGACCCTATTGCCCTCGTTTTCGTTGCGCTTTAGGTAAATGATCAGAAGCGGGAGCGATAATGAAGTATTCGGGAAGGTTCAACCAGATACAATCTGATTCTAGGGAAACAAAAGCGTGATGAATTAGCAAACTTGTGATATTCCGTCAAATAAGATTTAAAGTCTGCTTTTACCTGACATAAACGGCTTACAATTAATGAAGAAATGCCTATTATTATGATTATCGAAACTGGAGACAACAGATCAGTGTAGAATTTTAGGGCTAACGTCCGCCCATTTCGTGCATTTTTGGTCTTTATCAATAGATAAATAAATAACCTGACATAACATGAATAGTTATCAATATGTGTGCTATAGGGGGATATTTCCATTAGATAGACTATTCATCACTTTATCTTATAAAATGATGTGCGTATGTCATATTCTGACAAGATTGACAAGTCAAGGTCACGTCTTTGCGCACATGATCATGGCCTTCGCGCACTGACCTCTCTTCTGTGTCGAAAGATGAAAATTGATATATCGATCATCTGACTTACATATTTGAAGAGAAGTGTCCAATAGCTCAAATTTGAGATGTCAATGATGTAAATCGGCCAGAAACTGACAGAGAAGGGCCAAATTGTATATTTTTGTAACA
This sequence comes from Amphiduros pacificus, assembly GCA_949316495.1. Classification (NCBI taxonomy): domain Eukaryota; kingdom Metazoa; phylum Annelida; class Polychaeta; order Phyllodocida; family Hesionidae; genus Amphiduros; species Amphiduros pacificus. The sequence continues at coordinate 41,550,767 of OX439001.1, read as the reverse complement.
AACTGGTAATTACGAAAGCGGTGTTAATGGGTGCAATTTTCATATCAATTTATTTGTATCATTCTTGTAAACTTGTCCGATCCCAAAAAATCTTTTGTTCCATTTGTTTTAAGTATACAGGACAGTTTTTTTAATTATCAGCCAATCCTATGATTGCACGAATCCTATGGTCGCTAGCTCTATCATAAACACATGTTTTAGATGATGTCTGCTTCAAGAACAATATGAAAAGTGATCAAGGTTGTCTTTGTTCATATCCTTAAGCATCTAATTGGGTAACGTTTAAGAAGTTTTGTCTCTACTAACCTTCACCCATTGATAATATACCACCTCATATATTAACGAACAATTTGTGTTTAACAATGTGTGTTTGAATTTAGAATTTAGAATTTAAAAAGAAGATAATCGAATAGACATTCTTTCAGTGATGTGGATTGGGTAGTGCCAAACACAAGCAAAGCTCTTTGGCTAACAGAGTTTTAAGACTGACAAGTAGGGAATTTAAACACGGCCATTTGTGAGATAATCCCATAAGTTGCGCCTTGCTCACAGATCTGGCTGTCACCACCGGTATGTACCTACTCCCCTAGTATCTCAAGTAAAAGGGTGCTCAGCTTGAAAGCTCAGACATTGATACTGAGAAGCCAGACACCATCGTTTTGTGGGTTTCCGTCTCCTGGAAATATCTTACCCCAGCTCAAACATACCTTTCACAGCATTATAATATAATATTTGTTAATTTCCCTAATTGCAGTCCAATTAATTTTATAAATTGGTTCCATTGCTTCTCTCCTCAAGAATGTGCATGGTAAACTTTGATTAATTCTTATCCATCAGTCGCGTATTGCAGTATGAAGTATACTAAGAACAGGAAATAGACGTTGTGTCTAAAATTACAAAATTAACTGATATATAGTTTAAGAGGCAAATGATTATACCCCGCTTCAAAAATATTTCAGTGTGAAACGTGCTCAGGGTCCATCGATTTGCGTCACTTCACCAACATCGATCTGATTTGTCAGGTATACGACAATATTTATCAGATTCTGCAACCATCAATTTCTTCATGATCCAAGGCTTCCAATTAGCTCACATCCATCTCTCTGATTAATCCATCTAATCGCAGTAATCGTTTGGAAGTCAGGGTTAATTCGGGATTTGATTGGATCAACAGTGGTTTTTCTTTCCTTGATCAGTGGTTGCCATGTAATTAATTTGCCACACTGGGCTGATACCTGTGAAGTTACCATTCTGCTGATGCATGACAAAGTCTCCTTTGTTTGTCCAATCTAATGACTTCTGACATGAGTGGGCCAACCTTTGTATGGGACCAAACCCAATAAGGTCTTTGGTCAAAGAATTACCAATGTTCCCTGCGCGGAGAGTGTATGTGTAAGGTTTCAAGCAGCGAGAAGAATGCAACATTTCAAGGTCTTGTTTGACGTTATTGATTTCAAGGTGGGAATAAAGGCAAAAGTCAACCACAACTTTTATTGTTAAACATAGTAACATGATTAAAGTTTGTGGTACTTCATGTCAAGATTAAAGTTTCCAGGAAGTCTCTAAAGGTTTGGAATTTGATTCCCAATCACAGTCGTCTTGTCAGGGTGTCATGGTAAGAACAACGCAATCTCAAACCACAAACATGAAGTCTTTCTCTTGTGAAACTATTGTATTACATACTTAAATGTTCTTCATTATTTTCCATTATCATTTGATGGCCACCTTTTATATTGCGAAGTTGTGTTACGTTGTTACGTTGTTTGTTTTTAAAATTGTCACATGAAGTGTCGAAATTTACAATAATATCTGCTAGGTTTTGATATATGTTTTTTCCGTATTATTTATTCTAATACAGTATCGGACCCTGTTTCCCTGTCTCTTTAGTGATGTTCATCTTTTGTCCCATTTCAGTGCTAGAATCTAAATATATTAAATCTTTTTAAGATAAAGAGTAATTAATTTAACCGTATGTTAAGCAAACCAGAACCACACGTATGCAAACTGTAAATGCCAAAATATTGAATGGGAAAAGTGCGTGTGCTTACAGCAAAACAAACACTGGTCGAAAATATCAGTGTAATGATCTCTGACATATAAATATTACATACAGTCAAAGAAAAGTACATATAATTCATAGTGAGATATTATTTGTCATGTCATTTTGGTCATAGATAACATAATAATGTCTAGTGCAGTGCGTGCATCAACAAATCTTTGAATATGGATATTCCTTGGTGGAAGCGAGTAGAATAAGAGTACAGCACATTAGAACATGACATAGTTGTTAATACACGTCAAACACGCAATGATGTGAATCCATACTGTGGACAAGAGCAGCTTATAGAGAGGCGTGCATAAATACAAAGTGTGATTCCCTTCCATGTGAATAAACATTATATAAACTTGCATTTATCATAGAGTGATATATGAAGGCATATAATCTCTGAGCATTGGGGGAAAATGTATGTTTGATACAACATAAAAGGATAAATAATGCAAAATCAAACAGCTATCACACAGTGGGTAAGAGGTACTTAACCTGGGTTCTGGCCTAGTAGGTCTTCATTCTACTAGAGAACATATGCAAAACTGTAAAGTGATTATCACATCCAAAGCACTCAACGTGATGCATATAACCAAATTCTGTGTTTAATATTTGAGAAGACGTCCCCAATGTAGGTATATGTATGACCAGTCGGTTGTTCTTTCCATGTATCTGCGCGTGTTTACATACACATGTTTGTTAAAGCTCCCTCCAGAATGTCTGTGTTTACCTGAGCCCAGTAGTGAATGTAAAATATTCTGTTATAAATATAGATATATGTAATTGTGTATTTCCCTTTGGTTTGCCTTATTATTCGTTAACAATTATGATAAGATGGCATCAGAAATAAGATCTCATTAAACCTCAAATATTTTGTAAGCTTACTTTCAATATATCTGTTATCACATTTTGACCTTTTAAAATATATTGAAATTGGGGTATAAAACCATCCTTCACTTCATTCTTCATTAAGTTAACCTTTGAGCCTTTTAACCAGTTTGAAAGTAACACTGTCGGTTGTTGGAGTCGAGCCCATCACCTCCCGCCCCCACTTATATTAGCATCAACACTGTGCCAGTGGGACGATTGAGTTTTGAACCGATAAGAGCGGTATGAGGCCTGCATTGAGTGTTAAGCATTGCTGGTTTTAGGCCTGTTGACAGCAGTGAGTATCAGGTTTGGAAGATGCAAGGCATGAAAACAGTAGGTGGTGTCAGGTACATAGTGGATAACAGTGGGTGCTTGGTTTGGAAGGTGATAGGTATGCAGGTAACAATGTGTGCCAGGTTGGGTTGGTGTTATGCATGGAAAACAGCATGGAGTGTTTGGTTTGGTTGGATCAGGCCTGCAGACAGCAATGGATGTTTGGCCTGCAGGTGCTAGTGGATGTCATATTTGAGTGGTGGTAGACCTGGAGACAGTACTGGGTGTCAGGTTTGGGTGGTGGTAAACCTGGGGATAGTACTGGGTGTCAGGTTTGGGTGGTGGTAGGCCTGGGGACAGTACTGGGTGTCAGGTTTGGGTGGTGGTAGGCCTGGGGACAGTACTGGGTGTCAGTTTTGGGTGGTAGGTCTGGGGATCGTAATAGGTGTCAGGTTTAGGTGGTATGTAGGAGTCAGTGGGAGACACTGAATAGTGGACACCATTTGATTTTGTCTCAAGATTAGATATAAAAAGAATGATCATGTTTGCCTCATCGTGTGTTAGGTATGGGTGCCTGTCTTTGAAAATGGTAATACCGTGGAAAACCTATTATTCCTAAACTATGGTTGTTTAGAACGCAGTCCTTGTATCGATTAGCTAACAGCTTGAATGCAGCAACATTCATGTCATAGACCACGCGATCACATTCAGAAGCCCATTAATATGGTGAATGCGCGCTCCTGTTTGCAAAGTTTACATATTGCTATAATATTACATATACATTACATATCTACATATCATATATAAGTTTCTTCTCGCAATGCCATACATTTTGTCAACAATATTCCTTATCTATTTGACACATTTAATCTGAAAATAACAACAGTAATTAGGAGGAGTAACTGTAACCTATGTAGCTTTATATGGAAAGATCAGAAAAATGTATTCACAAATGCTTACAGCAGTAAATATAAAATGTAATCAGCCATAAAATCGTTGTAATGTTCATTGTATATGATCTTTTTCTTTCATCCTAAATCACATTGCAATATCATATTTATGATTACCTGACATCGAGTGGGAACCCATAATAGTCTGGTGCAGGTTACACCAAGAGCAATGCAAAAAACAGGTTTTCCTGATGTACCGATCGATCTGAAACTCTTTTTTTTGCGACTAAAGGTGGCGATAATTTTTCTTGTGAATAGGTCTATTTCTAGCTAAGTGCCGTGCGTCAAACATATTCCGCTATGGCATCGATTTTTTTCTTTTGGATTTGTGTCAGCTTGGACGATGCAGCCGTTGATCATCTCACTTGGACACATAATGCTGGTAAGGGGTAGCTATGTTTAAGTTCACTATAATAGAAGCTTTACACGAAATGTGCCACTGGTAACGACTTGATAAGTGCCCCATAAGGTGAAGGTCATTCATAGCCACTTTCCGGCGGTCCTAAAACACCTTACGGCAGGCTGTGAAAGCTATAAACGTTAGGGGGTCGGAAAGAGCAACATTTGAACCATAGATCCATAGAACACATTACCTGGGGAAAATAATCATCTATCATATCTAACGCATGCTGGACACACAACCAAATTATTGTGCAGAACTTCTGTATAAAGTCATCAATTGTATATGTCGTAAACCATAGATAATCGCACAACACTTTGCCTTGAGTTACAGTGGGCGACACTTACGGCTTCACCATAAATCTTAAAACGAAATAAAAGCGTTACCATTCGACGAGGAAACAAGATCTTTGGAATATGTGTCATTGTGAATATGTTGCATATAATTCTTTCTGTTGTTAAAATCTTTTTCCGTAAATATCAGTATGTAAATGGCCATGAATGGAGTCACAGGTGTTACATATATAATGCAGTGTTATCATTATTCCTCATTACTCAAGTATTTCCTAAGGGCAAACTGGAAGTACATTTTTGTGCTCCTCAACATATATGCAATTTGCAAGCATTCCTAATATTTCAAATATGTCTGAAAAAAGGGTGACTTGAGATTCTTCATAACAAGCACAGGAGACACTATGAGGTAAGTTAGAATAAGCCAGTGTTCACCTCCTAAACACCGGAAGTCGGCACTGTGGGAGTTTGCTCATTACTCCTCGGTATCGGGTTAAGATCAGACAAAATGAGCAGAAGCCTCTTAGAAAATCTATGGAGGCAGAGCGAATGCACATGTCCCATCTTCCTAGTCATCATCAGTGCTGCTGCAGGAAATGAAGGAAACAAAATTTCTATTTTTTAAAAACTAGATTTGCCTTTTTTATGGAAAGGTATATAGTCCTTGCTGAATCTTATATTCATCTAATCAAATTGATATTTCTGAATACATTTTGTATGCCGGTTTTCTCAAAACAATATAGATTTTCCTTACAACATAATTCGGTGTCCTGAAGTTCAGACATTCTATTCCAAGAGCTTTGCCTTTTTTACCTGTCATGACTGTACCGAGCAGTCCTTTTGTTTCATTGTGATCCACTTCCTTCCTGCTGACTACTTTACTTCCTTCCTCTTCGCCTTATTTTCGACCACAGTGTATCTGGGAATTACCATCTTACTGCCTTGATTAATCAATTAGTTATTCGGCATCGTAATATCTATTGAAACTGATACTCTTTAAAGAGTAAAACAAGTAAAACCCTATACCTCGCGGCTAAAGTATAACAGGTGAAGAAAACGTGGTGATCGAGATTTTATATGGAGTTAAGACTCAAGTTAGAAATCTCATCGAGATAATAGAATTTAGAAAGCACGTTCACGATGTTATGACACAAAGTTTTTTAACACATAATTGTGTTTCTCAATTTCCAGCGAACAACTAAAGAAGCTAAAACAGAATATGCTGTGAAATGCAATCTCGCCATGATAAATAGCACAGAAACTTGACATTCAGAGAGAGGAAGTTAGACTGCCTTGACTCTACCCCTGAGAACTTTTTTCTACCTACGCGTTCACAACATCTGACGGCGTGGCCACTTTACAGCCACCTGGTTCCTACGTCCACATCCTTCCGCCCACGGCCAACCGCCCGCCAGGCCGGGTCAAATTCTCTTACCATTAGATTTCCCCTCATCTCATGTTGTAAACGTGACTCAATTTTCTCCTTGTTATCAACATAACAACCACGGACCATATGTGGATAAGCATAGCTGCCGCCCTATTATAGTCTTATATCATGTACACGCCTAACGTTTTCCAAGCATACTTTGACTTTGCAATAGTGAATGTCGGCACATAACAACAAAGTTGAGAATGCCGCATAAGATATAAAGCAAAGTGTTAAGCGACAGGATATATACCTGAACTCAGGTCCAGTTCTATCACACCTTTCATTCCATTATAACACTTCTTCAACACTCTTCCATTTTCTTATCACAGATTTCATGCGTGTTGTACATGATTCACTCTGTCTCACCCATTTGTTTCCTTTATCACATAGTGTCATTTAATATTTAACAAATTTTCGCCAGTATTCTTGAAAAGATATTTTTTCAAAACACATGAATATAATGAGCAAAATAGATTTATGTGACTGGTTTGTCCACTTGTTGATATGTGCTTTAAGAAAAAAAACGTTTCCCATAGATCACAAACAAAGAGGTATCAGATCTGGCAACAAGACTGGCTTCATGATAGTGAATATCAGGACTGGCAGCTGAGCTGACTTTAGGATAGGTATCAGAACCGGTCTCAGGGCTGACTTCATGATAGGAACCAGGACAGATGGCAGGACCATCATCAGGACTATCTTCAGGATAGGTATCATGTCTAGTGTCAGGACTGACCTCAGGAGGACAGGAACCAGGATAGCAACCAGGTTAGGTATCAGGGGCAGTATCTGGACTGACCTCAGGAGGACAGGAACCAGGATAGTAACCAGGTTAGGTATCAGGGGCAGTATCTGGACTGACCTCAGGAGGACAGGAACCAGGATAGTAACCAGGTTAGGTATCAGGGGCAGTATCTGGACTGACCTCAGGAGGACAGGAACCAGGATAGTAACCAGGTTAGGTATCAGGGGCAGTATCTGGACTGACCTCAGGAGGACAGGAACCAGGATAGTAACCAGGTTAGGTATCAGGGGCAGTATCTGGACTGACCTCAGGAGGACAGGAACCAGGATAGTAACCAGGTTAGGTATCAGGAGTAGCATCTGGACTGACCTCAGGGGGACAGTAACCAGGATAGAAACCAGGTAGGTATCAGTAGTAGCATCGTGGGTTCGATCCCCGGCCATGCCGAGATTGAACCTGTAGTACAATTGAACCTGTAGTACAATTTCCCAGGTATCAAGACTAGGCTTAGGATAGGTATCAGGACTAGCTTCAGGTAAGGTATCAGGACTAGCTTCAGGATAGGTATCAGGACTAGCTTCAGGTAAGGTATCAGGACTAGGTTCAGGATAGGTATCAGGACTAGCTTCAGGTAAGGTATCATGACTAGCTTTAGGTAAGGTATCAGGACTAACTTCAGGATAGGTATCATGACTAGCTTCAGGATAGGTATCAGGACTAGCTTCAGGATAGGTATCAGGACTAGCCTCAGGATAGGTATCAGGACTAGCCTCAGGTAAGGTATCAGGACTAGCGTCAGGATATGTATCAGGACTAGCCTCAGATAAGGTATCAGGACTAGCCTCAGAAAAGGTATCAGGACTAGCTTCAGGATAGGTATCAGGACTAGCCTCAGGTAAGGTATCAGGACTAGCTTCAGGATAGGTATCAGGACTAGCTTCAGGATGAGTATCAGTACTAGCTTCAGGTAAGGTATCAGGACTAGCCTCAGAAAAGGTATCAGGACTAGCTTCAGGATAGGTATCAGGACTAGCCTCAGGTAAGGTATCAGGACTAGCTTCAGGATAGGTATCAGGACTAGCTTCAGAAAAGGTATCAGGACTAGCTTCAGGTAAGGTATCAGGACTAGCTTCAGGTAAGGTATCAGGACCAGCCTCAGGAAAGGTATCAGGACTGACCTCAGGTATCAGGACTAGCTTCAGGATAGGTATCAGGACTAGCTTCAGGATATGTATCAGGACTAGGCTTAGGATAGGTATCAGAACTAGCGTCAGGATATGTATCAGGACTAGCTTCAGGTAAGGTATCAGGACTAACTTCAGGATATATAGGATACGTAGCAGGTATCTGGACCGATATCAAGAATGGAGGCAGTTTCACTGGCTTCAAAGACCTTTCAGGACTTATTAAATATCAGTTAACCTATCCAAACATATTCTCTACATATTTGTATATTTGCAAGTATTATTCGTGTTTATCCAATTATTGCCGAGATTATGAAATCGTTTTATTGAACATTTTCTTTGTTGTAAAATTTACCTAGAACAAACCAGAGATATTTCTGTTAAATGTCTCTGAACAAAGAAATCCATATGCGAAAATACAAGATCTGGAGAATCTTAAAATACCAAAAGAAAGCTACCCATTTACAATCAAATAGATATGAAATAATGAGGGACTATGCATTCCTCTCCAAGAGAGAGCTCAAGATTAAACGCCCCCTCTTGATATTTGAGGCTACTTCCTCTCCCAGTCACGACATCTTCCATAAGTCTTTTCTACTTGCGACAACTTGTCGGACCACTTTGTGGCATCTTCAAGCACTTTGCAGTAGTACGGGTCTCCTTGATAGCATCCGGCCATCTCTGCAGACTCATCTCAAACAAGACGCTAATTCAAAAGCTGGTAGTTTAAGAAGGTATGCAGATCGTTTTGACTTTTTTCAACCCCCCCCCCAAAAAAAAGAGAGAAAAAAAGGAGATTTTTGAGCAACGATTTTTTCCACATGGTTTGTTGAAGTGGCATCTGTGTTAGTGTTCAAATCTTCCTAATCTGAGCTTTCCTTTTCATTATGGGGCCAACCTTTCCTTTTAACTATGAATCGAATGTTGGTAACATATAACACATAAAACAGCATATCAACCAGCCTATCTATATAGTCTTTCATACAGCAACAACAAAAATGTGTTTACCTATTAGTAACTATTACATTTTATAGGGCAGAGTGGAAGTTGAGTCAAACATGACATGAATCTTTGATAACATAGGTTTATTTATATCAAATGCTCTTCTACACTGTCCAAACCGCACCTGACCATGCAAATTGTACTACTCCATCCCACTGTGTACGAACCAGAACATCCAACACCTAACGATTGATTAATATGTATTACAAGCTTTCTACAAATTAATAACTTAAAATACCACTTCAACTGAATCGCCTAGAGACCATTTTGGCAGTTAAAAGTGAAATAAAATTGCATTGGAATCAATTATCTCGTCATTTTCCCACCAACGTCAGTCTGTGGTACTTCAGGTGTGACATGACAGCCATATTGATGTAAATTTAATCATGAACTGGCTCATGAGTTGACTGGCGGCATGTCGTAAATAATGACAGGCCATCAACAACAAAACCTGTCGATAAATTGTTGGTTACTCAAGGCTAATTTTAACAGAAAACGAGATTTGTAATTCAATATTCGTTTCTATAAATGTTCAAGTGAAATATGCGGAATCCACGTGGATCGTTATTCTTAAATTTCTAAAAGTAGATTTGGACCATAAAGATTCCACTGTGTCGTTATTTGCATGAAATGATATCCTATTTCAAATAGTTCCATTAGTGATTTTATATGACTCATGACACATAGTCGGATAAAGATCGAAAATATTGTGAGGCATTTCCAAGTGATCAAGCCAGTTGCACTGCAAACATATATTTAGATGTTGTATTAAAGTTAGGAACTCAAAGCGATAATTTTTTATCGAAATCGATACACGATTGAGCAGTAATGACCGATCCTGCCATGACGGCAGGGATGCTTGCATGTGTTACAATGGCTTAAATCCCCCTGTGCTTCTCTTATGAAATATAAATCAAACACAAGAGCAGTGATACGTTACATTACAGGGTCTCATCTATTTCTGCAGGTAATCTCAGACCAAAGACAAGTTGTCTTCACAAGTGGTTAGGGAGGTAATCTGTCACAGATGGCATCAGGCATGCAGGGATTCTAGTATTGTCTTAGCTTGGTATATCTCAAGGGAGTCATGTGACCAAAGATACCCTTTCAGGAGGTGTTCCCCCTTTGGAGACCTTCAGCGCCACACACGGGCGAGACATAAATCATTAAAGTTTGAGAAATTATCTCGACACAGGCTAAAACAGGCAAGAGAAGATTGTACTATGTTTGGAACCTTAAAGAAGGATTCAATTATACATCGCGAATGTATTGCTTCTTGAGCAAAACAGCTTCATACCCTTCAAGTCTAAGATCAAGAGATCAAAAATGGCAAATTGATGCTTTTTGTTTTAGGATTTAGGACGAGATTTAGCGGCGAGAGTTATAACCCTTTGAACTGTTTCTAGTCAACATTTTCCTTTGTGTCAACCATAAGTCACTTATTTAGATTAGTCCTGAGACCATCAACATGCTCTGCTGTCAAATGATGACCTGTTTCGTTAAAGAAAATGCAAGCAATAACTGAAATTGCAAGTGCTGCACTGTTAAGTTTGGCCTCATAATTGGATGTCAAATGTCAAATAAAGCTTCGTGGCTGACGAGAATTTGTGAAACTTTCATGAGGAAGAGCCATAAGTTGTAATGAATGGCAATTATCAACCATCGTGCAATGAGTTTCTGCTGCAACACAGATGTTGTCAACACCTTTTTCACGATATATATGCAAATAGTGAATAGCTAATGAGTCAAATAAATGGTGGAGGTTTCCAATGTGGATTGGTATATTTTAAAGCGTTATTTCCTCAATATCATTGCAGATGGTATTAACGCACAAGCAGATGCAGATTGTATTAACAGACAAGCTATGTAAGTGAATAGCCTCTTGATTAACTGTGTGAATCTATTGCAAGTTGGCAGATATCAGGTCTTAGTGGGTAGGATTACTGCGTGATTACACCCAAGACCCACGGTGAGTCTTGGAGATTTTCTCCCCCAAGGAAAAAGGTAATCTGTCCCAATCAATCTTGGATTCTACACTTTCTCGGTGAATTAAGAAGGCAGTCCCAGGATTTGGAAGCATGAATTGTGTTCAGCCACCCAAAGATTGATATATGGTGCACGATGGGTAAAATCCGCGTGATCCTCGCGAACCCTCATTGGCATGATTACAGATGATATCTAGTAGTAATGTGCTGAAATGCTATGATTTTACATGTAAGTTTAGAGTTCAACCTCAATAACATTCTTCCTCATTTCAAATACAATAGACTTGGGCTTGGGTATTCCCGGCCTGATGACATGCTGTGCTTCTCTTAAGGAATACACTGTAGGTTGCTTTATAGGTCGATAAACGTGATATGAACGTTTATTACGTTGCTCTTCAAATCAGTTCCTGTGTTTTATAAAACAGAATGACATATTATTTCCAGAAAATATACAAATGAACACAATCAATGTATCTATATCCCCCACTTTCCTGAATATATTGTACGTGCGAACTGAAATAAGTACATATTTACATTCTTTTGAGGAATATATGTTGAAATATTACAGACATGGATGGTTCTAGATTATTCGGTATTGAGCACTTTGAACGTTACACATATGGTGTTCTAATCTGACAATATAACAATCCTTTTGATGTCTTTCACCAGTATAGGATTTACGTCACCTGTTGCCACAAATTGTGATGATTTAGATATCGGCACCATTCAGGTTGTCAGTTTGTCAATACATCTTAAGGAGCAGAGTAAATTAAATCACGTCGTCTACATCTATTTTAAGGTATCAATAATGGCATAAAATATTCAGGTATGAGGCTTGAATCACTTTAAGTTATTAAAAGAATTTTAACCTTTACAAGGAAATTGCAAGTGATGACAATAAAATCTAAAAAGCCAAGGTTGATAAATCCGTCAAATGATGACAAATGAAAAACATTTTGACAGGGTAAATATTATATTTCTCAAATATGACCTTACGGCTTCCCGGAAACATAACCTGTTGCTTTGTACGAGGTTTCATACCTTTTCACATTAACCTAATTTCATGCTCATCCCGGTATGATGCAGGTCAACTGTGAATTATAACTGTGATGTGGTTAAGATGACACAAGTGTCTCAATAAAAGATGACAACTTTTGCGCAGCTTAATGTGGATATGTGTCATAACTGTTATCTCTGCTGAATGGGGATAAACAACGTGGAAGCTTTGTACAAAGATGTCACATAAAGTTCAAGACTTGACAAAGAATATTCTCCTTCTATTATGCGTGATTTATTATTTTCAATATTAATAAGAAAGATGAGTAAGTACTTTTTCAATTTAAATTAAAAAAGAGCTCCAAATAGCCCTATTAGATTTTGCCAAAAAAATATAAGGCATTGACTACTGATGTTAGGCTTTTATCTGACCTGATAATGGCCTAAAAAGGTATTGATTACAAGGAAATCAAATCAAACGAAATCAAAGTGGCTGTTACGTGAATAGCTCTCCTTGGACCATCTTTACCATTATTTGAATTGAGCTTGATGCAGCTGTCTGAACGTCCACAAATCTAAGAATACATTGCAGACTTCCTGTGTGCTCATCTCGCTTTTCCCATGCTTTGTGTTAAGATACTAAATCACAAAGTGCATTGTAAACCTGGGATACTGACTGACGGGCCTGGACATTCTCAGAGACCAGATTTGGCCATCAGGAAATTGAAAAATAAACAATAGAAATATATAGAGTATAACACAACAGCACGGGAAGTCATATATTGGGGTTACACAAATTCTATTCAAAATGTACAGTCTTTGAAAGGGTCAAGACATTTTGCCTCTTTTATCACCGAGCCATCCGGTCCACTTTGGAGAAAGATAATACTACTTCTACTATTATTGACCTAAGATTGTTGAAGAAAAGATTCCATTACAAGCCATACAGTTATTTTCTCGCTAATGATTGTTTTAACCATTAGCTCTTCTATCTCCTTGAGGCTATCGTTTAGAACCATTGGAAAATTTACATTTTCGGTGAAGACTATACAAAACCAACATTACCATTAATACGATTTGGAAGTTTAAAAATCTGAAGTTGAGATTTCCAAGCATCTTGTTATTGTAAACAGTGGATTTAAATCATGTGATCTGATACGTATGACTTCTTGTGGACATTTCAGGAAAATACTGACAGTACAGTATTACTAATTTCTTGTTTTTGTTTTTGTGGATATGCCGCAATCATTCTTTCGTTCGTCATCAAACGAAACATTAAACATGGAGGAAGAAATCCATTCCATGAAGACCTTTAACTGTCAAAATAACCTGGCGAGAATGGAAGTGTTGATAGGTAGATATAGCAATAAGGGACAGACTCAAAATGGCAATGCAAAATACAAATGCGATTACAAAAAATGCATTGACTACTTTTGATTTGTTTATTTCTCACCCTCAATGAATATCATATTTGTTAGCCTCAATCAAGAATATAGTTTTTCAACGTTTTTGGATAAATCATGCACATCTGTATCAATGACTATACAAATAAGAATAAAAGTAGAAGTAGTAGTAGTAGTAGTAGTGGTAGTAATAGTAGAAATAATAGTAGTGGTTATAGTAGTAGTAGTAGTAGTAGTAGTAGTAGTAGTAGTAGTAGTAGTAGTAGTAGTAGAAGTTATAGTAGTAGTGGTAGTAGTGGTAGTAGTAGTAGTAGTAGTAGTAGTAGTAGTAGTAGTAGTAGTAGTAGTAGTAGTAGTAGTAGTAGTAGTAGTAGTAGTAGTAGTAGTAGTAGTAGTAGTAGTAGTAGTAGTAGTAGTAGTAGTAGTAGTAGTAGTAGTAGTAGTAGTCGTCGTCTTCGTCATCATCGTCAAAGTACTACTAGTCGTGTCAGAAATATCAGAAATCTCCCTTTATACTGTGAAATTAGCTTTTCAGTACTGTTTGGGTTCCCGATGCAAACTTGTGTAACCATGCCAACAGTTTAATTACATAATTGCCAAAATAGATGAAAATGGGCTTGTCTATTCGACTTGCGCAATTGTTTGCATCCTTATTTGCCCTCTTACGCTCCACAACTCATATGTGCATGTTATTCCATATTGCTTAACCGACATTCACACCGATGCAATAGCGGGAAGCTTTTGAAGGAAAATACTGGCTAATTAACAAAAAAAAAAGAATAAAAAAAGTTTATTGGGGTATTCAGAAGACATTGATTATAGTTTAATTATCTGAAGAAATCCACTGCTTAAAACTTGATAGAAATCTTTCAAGAATTCATGATGAGAGTACATCAATTATTACTCAAATTGTAATCCCTTTTGAATTTTATGAGAAACGTTAAGATAAAATTACCTAGAACAACCATTAAGGTTTTCTTGAAATTTGCTTTTTATCACAATTCCATTTTTCATTTTTATATTTGAATTCCTTTTGGTTCCCTGGCATGAAAAAGTCATGTATAACGTATTTATGTGAAAACAGATACATCTTGTTTTATATTTTTTTCGCTCATGAATTTGCCCTCCACTGGGCAATAAGTGAATCATAAAGATGAACTGAATATGAAAACATGATAAAGAAACTTCCCCTGTGCTTGAGGATGGCATAAAGAGCAGAACACGGAGATTTATGTGTCAGCGAGATGATATTAGCATCAGAGAAAATGACTTGGTGACTTAGTGACAAACTACCTCAACAAAGCCCGAAATAATTCAGCACTGAAGAGATAAACATGGCTAACCACGGTACAAGACATATAAATCGCCACAGGCACTCTCCTCCCGCGCCACTGTATGACGTGTGCGGTCCCCGGATGTTGCCCTATTTGTGATGCAGGTCATGTCTCGATGCTACGGCTTGGTGCTGACCCATGCGCACCGTCGGCCCCGGCTACAAACACAACCCGTGTCCTGCCTGTCACCTACACTCACGCATAAAACACTTCAAAAGTGCCACATCTTTTTACACTAAAAAAAGCTAGGATAGAGCAATAAATCTCGATTTGCTTGAGATGCGTGCTCCATTTCTGTAATCTTGCTAATGGAGTTGGGACAATTCTATACCACAAAAATGGATACAGAAGGGCCACGGCTGTAATCATGAGAGAGTATTTTCAATATAAAGACCTTTCAAAGAAAACAGAGCCAGCAATGTAAATCTCATCAAGTCCATTCTCTTGATGTAAATGACCGAAAAGACCAACACAAGGACATTAATTAAATGTTTTCTGTATTTACACAGGAGACATTGCCAACTACAGAATGCATTAGGCTTTCCTGTAAAGAAGAGTCAATGTTGGCTGACTGAAGATACCAAAGCTTGAGAAAACGTGTTGAATCGTTAAAGGCTTTTACTTATTTGCTTTTAGTTTATCAATCTCTTGACTGAGTTTCAGCCTCCTCCATCAAATCAATCCCTATTCACGTGAGTTCCAGCTATATATTTGTTTTCACTATATATCTCTATGCATCACTTGGAGTATGGCTTGATATCAAAATATTTAGTACGTAACATATTAGGCCATCATGGTGTGCGCATCATGGCCTGATTCACCCTTAATATTTGTTTAATTGTGATTGCAGGAGCCAAACTTAATGCTACAAAATTGTTAACAATAGATTGAAAATTTCCCTCAGTATATCTCAATGACCTAAGAAGTATTTGTCTCTATTTTTATTATGTCCATTCTACCACGGAGAAGCTACGATCAAAGCGTCTGCAATCTGCAGATTATGGTTCACTCAGTTATAATACTGTCACTATTCTACTCAACTGTTGCATATTTATATGCTCAAAGACCGAGCGTGTGTGGCTTCCAGTCCGAGAGTGGGGAAGCAGGCTGCTTAATGTGACAAGCCTGGAGGTCATTGCCCATCTTGCCATTACAATGACAGGGGTCAAGGCCGTGTCAGCAACATCAAGGTCATTTTACTTCAGCAGATATTCCGTTTTTTCAGTGCTGATGATATATCCTGGGGTATTACAGGAGTAACATATGAATCTTGTCATATCCCAAAGCTGATTATATGACTTAAGTCGGCACGTTTTCTCAAGGGAAGGTGCAAAATGAAATTTCCTGAGAAGCCGAGGGGCAGATTACAGCTAAACAGGATGAGCAGTTCAAATACAAGTGTCACCTATCTAATCCTTAACCTTTGATTGGATGACAAGATGTGTGAACTGATTACTGTTGGGATATGTAGACTTCGCATAAAATGTATACATGTACAGTGACTTCTGCAAAGTGGCGCTTTTGTTATCGTCTGTCACAGTGCATCTTTTGCGTTCCTCTTGACAAGACTCTGTCCAGTTAAAAACATTCTTTTTGCTGGTATAGGCGCATTCAGGGGTCGTGCAATCTTAACATATAGTCTTGCACAATTCGCTTTGTTCATCAACAATATCTCGCAAATGATCAATTGAAACCATACAGTAGCAGTTATGATGTTGGCAAGTTGCATATGTACGACACGGCACCTTGTCACGTGATTAATTCTCGCGATAATCTCAAAGGACATAACCAATTTGTCCCAGACAGGACGGGATAAGATCGTCATATTGACGGCGAATGAAGCTCTTCTCATTTCATATGTTTCCTATTTAGTGGAGGTTTCCTTCATCATACAAACTCAGATAATATCATCTGATAAACTATAAACAAATAAATGAGGATTCTTTTCACAGTACAGTAACATGTATATAAAACCTAGATACATACAATAGAAATCCACAAAGCTGTTTTGAATCCGTTAAATATTGTTGACGTGAAACTGCTACAGTTTTTTGTGAATTACAAATTGGGTGATCTTTAGGATTTCTTTCTCATAAACATGCTGTTAATGTTATGGACTTCGGTCATTTTCCTTCAAACTGTAAGTCATTGATCACACACCATTGTCTTGTTTTCAATGTCAAATCACTATGGAAGTATTAACTCATTTCTTAACAGTCTTTCTTTCGGAACGGTTAATAGACTTAACCTAACCATTATCAAAATCTTACACACACATTTTATATAATCTGTCATTTTATTAAGAGATTAGATGGGAAACAATGAAAAATAACAAAATCCAGTTTTACAATGGAAAAGACGATTCCTTCCCCAAGTCTCTTTAACAAGACTGTTTTACATGTAGGAGACACTGTGAAATGCATTCCATGTAGATATTTGACTGGATTTGGCCTGTGTTTTTGGCCATTTTTGTGCAGTGTGGAAGCTTCTGGTGTCGTTTTAGTTGCATTTAGGGGTTATGTCTACTATTTGTGTTAGCTTAGATTAAATGGGGAATTGTTACATAAGAGAAAATTCTATTGTCAACAAGACTTTGGCTTTTGTATCGTATTATGTGCTCACATGTTAGGCTATTATTTACCGATCAATACCCCAATGCCTTTTCATGTAACAGCTGATCATATGGGAATTTTCGTACTTTGAACATAATTTTATCAATGACTGTGTGAATGTGTTACGCTTAATAATACATAAAATTCAATAATGGAAAACTTGATTCACAACTTAAATAGAACAAGGACAAGCCATTCCCATGTGGACGGCTGATATTTTCACAAATCATATTTTCATAAAAGATGTCCATATTAGGACAAAATTGCAAAAATGCTAGAATCAGTTTTGTGATAGAGTTAATTGTGTAGATAATACCGAGCAGTGTCAACTTTACTTGATTTTTTTAAATTATTGGTTATGATTTCAGCATTTGACATTCTGTTGTTCTTTTCCACGTGGTAGAATTATCATTGCATTACATGAATACCCCTATCATAAATGATTTTGCCGATAGCACAATAGCTGCAAATGCATTCGCGACGGTGCCCCATTTAACTTTTTAATCTCCCACGGCGTTTCCATAGCAATGACTTTCTTTCCAATGTTTTGAAAATAAGCAATTTGAATCACGTCATTTTCGAAAGCCCTATTGAATGGTTAAATGAAATTCTCTTCTAACATTTCTTTTCTTCACAGTGCATAAGAAATATAGCCAGGCATAGAACCAACCACTGACATCGAGCTTTTGCTGCTCATCCCATGTGAACAATCGGCTTTCCATCAGCTGTGACTGTCCCATTCATGACATTGTTTCATTAATCATTAGCTCTGGTGTAGTGACTATTTATTTTAATGGGACAAGGAGGGTAATTTGTGGGAAGTTTTGAATGTGGAGAGTGATCGTGTGAGTGTTCTGTTGTAAATTACATTGATCACAATGACTTAATAAAAAATTAATGGTTTATTTAAAAGATCAAAAACGCAGATTTATCTTGGAAGCATCATCCATTTCCTTGGCCTGCCTTACCTGTCATTTAATTAATATCTGAGATATTTTTTTCAGATATCCTCATTACCATTTTGAAATGTAAGAAATATTGTTAAGTGAACAATAAAACTTTTAAATGACAATTACCTAAGGTTCTGAAAAGTAACATGATACATGTTTTTGGAAAGTCAAGTCAACCGAACATTTTGATTTTCAAAGATGACATTTGATTAAGATAAATAATCCCTTTCCATTTGGTGACAAATGGTACAAACAGGTGCATATAATTCAAGATAAAAGTAATTGTTTAGTATTTCTTTAAAAATGCAATATTATTTTGCCCGATCCGGGGGGGGGGGGGGGGTGGCGGAAAGTTAAAAGGGGGGGGGGGTGGCGGAAAGTTAAAAGAATATCGGTGAGACCACTTGATGGAGAAAAGAAAATTGAGAATGCCAACCTTAAGAAAAAAAATAAATTTAGACGTCTGCAGAAAAAAAATGGTTTGAAGGTTCAAATCTTTGGGAAGATTCAACCTTGTAGAAGTCAATTTTAGAGGGAAAAGGAAACTAAAAGAAAATGGCATTCGCTCAGCACTACAATAGGTACAATCTACCTAAAATATGTTTAGGGAACTAGTTTTGAGGGATCATCGACAAATACAATTTACAACATAACTTTAGGGGTGACATACAATCTGAGACCAGTAATAAATGTTATATTGCTGTCATATACAATCTTTTGCAGATATCTATTCATCTTTTGCATTACCAAGATGTTCACCTTGATTACTTTACTTAACATTTATTATTGGGTAAAGCATAGACTTTCATAATCTGGATTTCTTAACATCAATTATGATATCTTAACAATGACATTTAATAACACATATTCAACATATTGAACTTATTAATTTTTGGGGGATGAATGCAGGTTTAAAACCATTCTTATGTCTGAGAAATGTCCAGATTGGGCGGTTCTATGGCCAAAGCTTTGTTAACTAGGCAGAGAAATGCTTTGGAGTTAATTCATTAACAACCATAACTATTTATTGATGATTTTAAGCTCACAATGTTTATGGGGCCTTAGTATTGGGCTTTGTCTGTGTGTGCATGGGTCTGTGGGTCTGTCTGTCAACAAAAAATTGACATTTTGCTATCTTGTCAGCAATCTAAGATACATGCTTCACATATTTTACCACTAATGCATCCCATGAAGGCCTAAATAGGATGACCTCAGCTATGACCTTGACGTGGTCAAAGGCTTTTAATTGTAACCAAACTCTTATATTGTAACCAATTTTTTGACATTTTGCTATAATATCTTACTATATCTTAAAGGCACTGACTTACTGACCTACTGATAATTAAGATGTATGTTGTCCCACTCCTTGTCTGTAACAAATGAGCACACACATTTGTGTGGCTTTTATCATGTATAAAATAGGTCTTATATCCCAGTCACATTAATTCCAATTTTGAACATTTGTTTCAATTTCCCAAAAGGGGCTGAGGCGATGGATTTTTTTACAGGGCACCTTTAAACTGCCTGAGGTCTGGAATAATTTGTGGTGTCCTGGCGATTATGTGGTCGGCACCCAGGTGGCCTTCAGTGCCCATATCTAATGTGACCACACCCATGACAAATAGAACAAAACTTCCTTGCACAAAGGACTTTATAGGCAAATGAAGTTTACTTCAATAAATGACCACCTGAAATAGTTGTATTTACAATGAATTAGTGTAAATAATGTATTGCATCATTTTCTGATCAATCATACATCCATTTACACAAATATAAGTATAAAAATTAGGATGTTTGGATCCTAGGAAACAAAAATGGTGGTCGAAGAGACAAAATAAAAACCGGCAAAATTTTGTTCCTCCACCGCATTAGTTTTGTTTTGTTGATTTGATTCATATGTATACAAATTCTATGTCCATTTTGTGTTCCTATACCATTTATTTCATAAAAGATGATATCTCTTGTCAAATGTTCTGCCTATTCTTCATATTCTGCCTAAATCACTAAATTATGAGTTTGTTTACATTACTCTGATATTTGATCCCTCTATACCCAAAGACATCGGCAAAATGGACTAGAAATCCACTGTTTTCATGAATACCATGCACTGCCCACCCAATTTAAGTCCCGACTCCAATAGAACTCGTTTTCCGGCAACAGGTTTTAAAGTTCCCATGTTTCCATTAATTCAACATTAGATTTTAGGCTTGTTATAAAAAATTTCTTTGTCTTTTCCTGGTCTCAGCAGCGTTTCGCCATTGTTTACGAGTTTGCGCAAACAGGTGAAAGTGTGTCAGTCTAATTATAGGAGTGACAGCAACTATCTGAAGCTCAACAATGCAGTGGTGCGTGTGACGTCATATGAAGATTCTCCCTTTGCGTTTCCATGATGTCATTACTTGGACTCTTCTAAATGCCATTTCACGTAGTCAAGTTTAAATATCGGGTAAAAAACTGAAGAAAAAACACTACAGAATTCACACGGATTTGAAATTATAGATATTATGACTGGGAAAGACGATGACATGGATCAGAACTGCAACAGTCAATCGCCGGAGGTCGAGTTTATTTACTGGGGAAACTTCAATATGATGGTCAGTGCGTAGTGTTTCTAGAAACAGTGGATTTCAAGTCCATTTTGCCGATGTCTTTGGGTATAAACACTTTACAGTGGAACTCAGAGAGGATTTACATTGTAACATGGGGCAGCTTGTAACCTATTTTCCAGTGTTCTGGGTACGTTTGTGACGTCATGGTGCAAAAATGTTACATTTAAAGTTGTAAGTTGCAGTAAAACATTTTTGAAAACATTTGCAGCTGTTATCATCTTTTTCAATTTTCGATGCAAAATGTAATCAAGGAAAACTGTATTTAAGGAAGCTACAGACCTTGTTTGATATAGGTAAAATATTTCTGCTTGGAAATGTTTCAAAAATTGGATTTTGGCTTGGCTTGAATTTGTTGCTTGAGATTGTTTAAAAAATCAAGTCCTGCTGAGTATACTTGTTTGCTGAGATTAGTACTCAGATTAGTGAGGTTTATTGTCACTTTCACTTCTAAAATAGTGGGAAAGTGGGAAAATCACTCAACGCACATCTGGATATTATTACTACATATGTTTCTCTATATATGTTTTATTTGACAATTAAAATGATTGAAATATTAGATCAATCTTTTTTAAAACCAATAAAGAAAGTCTAGTTATATATTGTAATTATGAAATATTAGATCAATCTTTTTTAAAACCAATAAAGAAAGTCAAGTTATATATTGTAATTAATATGTTTTAACAGCTGTGAAACTGGAGAGTTATTTTGAAGGCAATGATACCATTTCCAAGAGGTGATTTATGCACATGTGAGCACATGCATTTTGGCTGATCTCACTGGAAGACAGGGAAATACACAAAGAGGTGACATGTCATCTGTTGATTTCCATCATGACTGATATGGTCAAATATTGACAAGTGCACATTTTGAAGATCTTGAATAACGTTTTACAATAAAATATTGACCAATCTGATGGAATGTATCTATGAATGAGCATTGTTTGCAGGTGTGTGTTAAGGACTGATGAATTGATAAATTATAACACCTTGGACAGGTACAGTCCGTGTTTGTATTGAAATGTGGATCCAGGCAAAATGTTGAGTGAGCAATGTTGCTGTGAGAAAAGGTCATAGCATATCATCAGTTTGTTTGTTTGATTGTTTGTGTTGGGCTTTACATCACTTTCAACATTATTACAGTCATTTCGTGATGAGACCTACTTGTAGCAGATATAGTTCTGCCCCACTGAATTGTCATGTTGCAGGTCCTAGACATGACAACCCACCCGGTCACAGATTTTCAAGGACAACGGGTTTACCCTTTTGGCACAGGCCTCAGCTCATGTGTGAAATTGTATCATGAATTCAATCTCGGCATGGCCGGGATCAAACTCACAACATTTGGATCACCACAGAGGAACTGGTGCTAATCAGCTCTAACCAACTGCGCCACGGCCCGTTCATAGAGGCTCAGGGTTGGCCTCAACTTACTCGAAGTTTAAAATCTATGATAAAATCTTGAAATTGTTATATTTCTTTGTAAACATGTTATGGTTCCTTTGTAAACGTGTCTGAGCTCACATAAAATCAGAAAATAAGGGTTTCATATTTGTTTTCAGTATGAAGTTAATATTTTCTATATTTCTATGTTGGGGAAAAAGACAATTCTATGTTGGGAAAAAACAATTCAAAATGTTCTGACATGCATATAGCTGACATATTACCCTAATATGAAGATTTCATATTAAATGTTTTCTGCGTAAAGTTATTACTTTTCTTTGTTTGCATTAAACAGATAATTAAATTCTTCTGATGTTCATATTGCTCACTTAGAACGCCAATTTAAAGGTTTCATCTTTTTTCGGTATTAAGCCATTTCTATTTTTTTATATTCTTCTTTATTCGCAATAGACAAATTAATTTATGTTTTGTGAAATGCATATGACTCACCTTCAGCATGATAATTGTCATTTGCCCAACCAGGATTCGAACCCTGGACCTTTAGCATTGAAGACAGACACCTTAACCACTGCGCCACATATCACCCCATGGCAGCAATGTAGAAACTTTGGGGTCACAACATTGTATAAAATTGAAATTGGCTCTATGTTACAGTTTGTTTGCTTATGTTTAATTGCTCAAAGTAAACCCAAATTTATTGATTCCATCTATTTTTCTGTATAAAGTCATGTTGTTTTATTTATTTTTTATTTTTGTATTTTCTCCATTTTCTGACTTTCATATCATTCAAGATCCCAACATGAAAATTTCATCTTTGTTTTTTGCATGAAAAAAGAACTCGTACCAACCGGGAATTGAACCCTAGACCTTTGACATGGGAGACAGATGTCTTACCCACTGATCCATGTTGAAAAGTATAATTTGATCTTCTCATTGGAACATAGCAAATAGTCAAGATCTTCATCACTATATCAAGTTATTTTGGGAAGTAAGATATTCAGTAATTTCACACAGCTGCCTAAATTAGATTTATACACTAAAATTTCTAAAAATGTGTCTTGGATGATATCAAAATTAATGCAAATAAAGTCTCCTTTCAATCTGAGACACCATCTTCTAGTTGAGTTTCTGTAAGCATGTGTATAAGGTAAGCATATCATTATTTATATTGAATATGAAGTGTAACATCCAGACACATTCTATATATTTAAGTTCACAAGACAGAAAAATGTAACAAAGGAGGTCTGATGGGAGTATTGTGTATTTTCCTGAAGGAGTCACATGGAAAGCAGTCTGGTAGGATGTTAGTTTCATAGGGAGCTAATGTGTTTATGTGTACGCAATTAGTTCACTAATAACAGAAATCAAGATGGCCAAATGCTGGTTGAAAATGTACTTGGTTTCTCTTAAGGCAAGTACACAAGTCATGATTATGTACAATTGATTAGCAGAATAATGAATTTGCCACTCTCACAATGGCTATTAATCAAACTCAGGTGAAACTCTCTTCCCTAATATTAAAGTGTTGTTGAAATAATTCAATTACATCAGATATTTACTGATAAACTCTCATCAACATACATCAACATAGATAGGGATATATAACAATTTCATTGACCGATTTTTGAAAGAGTGGTCTGGGAAATGGACAAGTCAGAATATGTATATATTAATAGTCTATTCCCTAGATTTAAGTTATGATCATCCATTGTTCTTGTATGTTAGGAGCACCCATTCTACTTAGGTGCGTACATATATTATATGAATGTGGATGGTTGAAACAATCAGTCAGCCTTAATAGTCTAAGCATAAAGATGTGAATAGATATATCAGAGAAAAAATGTCCTTGTGTCCTTTATCTCTTGTCCTGAGTTCTATCTCATGGGATAAATATAATAATTGAAAAATCTTTTCTAAACGAAATTTCTTTTAAATACATTATAAAGTCAAAACACAATCTGTATTTGCTTGTGGCATATCCAGTCTTAAATAGTCAATCATTAAATGCACATTCACTTCAGTGGAATCAAGAAGTTAAGTTTAAATACATTCTGAAAATGAGAGACCAAATACTAAGACTAAGACTCAGACTAAGTTTGTTTGCACAGGCACTCCACTTTGTCAAAAAGGGCACGGATGTTATCGTAAAGTGTGGCAGGGCTTGAGGTTTAATGATATCATTACATCACAGACACATGTTAAACTCAGATTGATCACAATGTTTATCACAAGGCCCTGGGCCCTCAGAGCCTCATTTATCTTGATGGCTTTTCGACCTCTGGAGTTGCATCACATACTCATTAAAATGACTGTTGCCTTCAAACAGAACAGCCCCAGAGTTCGTAAAGTTTGTTTTCCCTAGATAGTCTTTCATTTCGCTTTCAAGAATGAATATGAAAGGAAATAACAATATGGTATTTTCGGTGAAATGCGTACGGCTACACAAATATTGATACCAACACTAATGAGGGTTACTGGAACGAACAAAATATGCCGATACATATGTATACTACTTTGAGTTAGGAGTGTCACTTATCCGATTACTTTTGAGTAGAATCATAGAACATTGTGTACTGACCTGGACACGGGAGCTGCTGACTGAACTTTTCTTGGAGTTGGCGACGCCGTTGGCTTTTCCTGGCGTGGATGGGATGGTGCTTGTAAATAGAATCCTGGCTATCAAGCCATACAGGATACAGGTCAAAATGAGAGGGAACACGTAGAAAATCACTATGTCAGCCATGTAGACCACAACGTAGTTGTTACGCTTTAGTTTGAATGTACAGCTTACTATGGTGATATCCCCCAAGAATTTTCTATTGACTGTTGTGGCGAGGAAAAGCCATGGCGAGTTGTAGCAGATACTGAACACCCAGAGTCCGGCGATGATCTTCTTGGCTCTGCGGACCGTACATATTGTTTGAGCGCGCATTGGGTGGCAAATGGCGATGTAGCGCTCTATGGTGAAGGCCGTGATGCTTAGAGACGAGGCATTGATACCCAAATATTGAAGAAATACCATTATACAGCACCCTGTGGTCCCTAGTAGCCACTGGTCTATGATGAAGTGGTATTCCACGATGGTGGGTAGGGTGGCCGATATGAGGACTAGAACATCTGCTATGGCTAAAGACACAAGGTAGCAGTTTGTCGGAGTGTGCATTGAACCTGTCCGGGCTACAACAATCACCACCATTATGTTACCCACGAAACCCACAATGAATATAATAGTCACAAAGAGACAACCTACGATTCTGTAGGGGGTGCTGTAGTAAGATGGGGGATACAAGGTGACGTTGGTAGCGTTGAGGAAGTCTTGAGATGTGGAGTCCAGAAAGGGTGCCAGGGTGGATCCCAAGCCCATTCCCATGCCGTCTCCGAAGGCGAAGGGCGCCGATGATGTGTTAGAAGCCATTAGGTCGGGTACCATGTTCGGGATTGTGTTATTTACCATACCGCCAACACGCAGCACGGCGTCCAACCACGACTGGAACTCCAGGATTCCCGGATATCCCTACAGCCTAACAAGATTGACACATTCATTTCAATACAAGTGCATATTTTATTTGCCATAGCTATTACTGTATTTATTTCCTCGACATATATGATTACATACTAATAGAGATTTGTATTTTTAATTTTGATTTTATCATAAACACAAATGATAACATACAAGGGAGGAAAGTCTGGAGATTGTTTTAAGGTTTTCAATGACTGAGATGTACAAGGTATTGCCACAAATGAAAGCTTGATAGCTTGATAGGCACAAAACACATGCCTTAAAGCAAACAAATTCTTGAAAATGTCATAGTCCTTAGATGTCAAACAATACACTCCAGCACAAAACCTTTTCCGTCTGATTGTTATTAAGACGTAAACTATATAACATTTCCCAGGTAAAGATTTGCATGTATTCATTGAGTTTAGCATTCAAATATCCTTTGATATGTCTACATGTATGCATGTGCATGTAGTATGCATGTGCATGTAGTCCCGGTAAATAATTGAAAATAGACAAGAGTATCTTTGAAATGAATGGAAATAGTATATATAGGTACTTAACGTTTGAAAACCCCTTTCCAAAACTTTCAAGCTATTTCACTCAGGATTAGGGAAAGGCACAAATGCAATACACGTTATTCTTAATACGCAAAACACAAACACGTGGTATTGAAGTACATCTGATTATTTTTTCTGAACAAATCAAACAATCCTTCAGGAACCGTGTAACAGTCGCAATGTGTTTTGACTTAATATTTCTGGATTCTTATGGCAATCTGGTCCCGAGCACAATTTGCTTTCAGAGATTCCAGAGAGGAGATACTCATTAAAGAGACAAAAATAGCGAAACAATAGAAATGAGTAATTTCCTTTTGACAGAAATGAGAGCAGTTGATATCCCGAGAGTGTAAGTACGGCGACAGGACAATAAAAGTCTCAAAGCAGCCAAATGGCTAATATACATAAAATCAATAAGGATCGTACAATGTGGCACTGGTTGTCTAAGATTTCCCGAAAGGCAAATAGACCAAGAATGTAATGGTCCTGATGTTCCCTGCAGGATTATGATCGGCTACAGTGATTGCAGTTAAGCATTTGTTGCAGAAACAAATGATTGCAGTTTGGATATGGCTGCCATACTAACTACTGCTTCTGTATGCTTCAGAGCCAAATGCTTTTGCTTAAATCTGGTGGCTCCATTTTTATTCTAAACAGGTTGAATTGCTTGTTTCAATGTTGCATTTTAAAAATAAATAATATCTTCCAGCGCGTGAGCTATTGTTGAAGGAAAATGTGTCTAAACCAGAAATGTTTTTGATGAAACCCAATGCTTGTTGTCAAATTAGCGGAAGTTCAAAACAAAACAGATTTGTCACAACCTTTTACCTTTATATTTTGATCATGACAAAGACAAATTAATTGTTCAATTGAAAAAAAGCATTGTGCAATTACCAAGACACTTGTTGATTAGATACTCGTCACTGACTAGAAAAAAACCAACTTTTCTCCATGGCGTGGCGTGCTATCTTCATGGGCGGTACACGCGCCTCGTCAGTGACAGTTGGATTTATCTCCTCAACCTGCTTTACCACAAGGCAACTGCCAAATCGAACCAATGCATGGTCTTTTTAGTTATATTTTTGTAATTATAAGAGAGATCAACTTACCTCGACGATAATTACTGCAACACTTTTTGCTACACGATGTGCGCCGGCGATGTGTGTTTGACTATAACCAAATGCAATGCAAGAGTATTGTCTCTGATCGAATTGAGAATGAAGTGTTCTTTAACATGCTATTTGAGTAGCATTGAGGCTGTATCCATTATTATAAAAGTTCACATCATTTTGATGGATTTGTGAAGTTGTTCTTAAAATTGTGTTAATACATGAAAGGTTGACGACTACGTGCTCAGCGACGCTTGGACCAGCTCACCGCGCCCATCCCCAGTTTCTGCCAACCTTCACACTTCATAAATTTTCATCTCTACAAACTTCTTTGTATCTAAAACACAAAGGAAGATAAAGCATTCAAATCCTCTAGAAATCAATAAACGAGGCTCCAAGGTTGTGTTATCTGCAAATGAAGGCGATGTGTATACTTGTAGATTTCTTGTTGACTTGAGACGCTCTAAACTGTTGTGAGTTGTGTTCCCCTGCTCATCTGTGCCTCTGAGTGCCTTTGTGATGTTGACTGCTGCTGATAGAACCTTGGGGCCCCACCACCTGCACACCAATCCCGCCGCTAGGAGCGCCCCCTTCTACACATTTATCGGCCCATAATCCTCAGCTGCAGTTTTTCAAGCTACGCTCTGAATGGTTCCCGTCCTTCTGTATATCATTGACTGGATGATAGGGCGGCCACCAAGGATCAATGTTCCTGTGAAAGACCTCTCAGAAACGTTCAGGTGTTACTATAGCAACGCCATATTTTATCTGATAACCAATGAAAATTTTTATATCTCAAACGTTGAAATGTGCAAAAGAGATCACATTTCAAGAGATGGGAACACACAAGGATTCCACTCATTAAGGGTTCATGTTTGCTATTAGTTGGGTATTAATATGATTTTTCACAATTATAAAAGAGCATTTGCTTTTATCACAATTTCTGTGACCATATCGAAAAACTTTGTTTGACATGCAACACGGTTTTCTTATCAACCTCTTTTCTTTGACATGTACACTTAACAATGGGTTTGTTTTCTGAAAAAGGCATCAAAACTGACAGAGCAATGTTGTAAATTAGCTAATGTTGCCTTGAATCAAAGAGTATCGCCCTTATGAGAGACAGACAAGTATTGCACTAGAGAAGGTAAACCGGCAACATGTACGCTATAGAAAGCTTTTGACAAGTAAGTTGACATCCTGAGAGATTAAAACCTCCAGTAGGTAAAATTCAACTCATTGAAATTGTAAGAAATTGCTCTTATCATTAACACCGTTATACACAAAGGTAAACAAACACACCTCAATATACAATTTATGAATCATCTTGTACATTATTATTTGTTTTCTCAAAGTTGCCACCTAAGACCATTGTTCTTCAATCTGTAATGATCAAAATAAAGGGTTATACCAATGGTTATTTGACATATTAAATATACTAATGATGGGACATTCTGGAAACCAATGGAAGAAATGGTAAAAGTGATGAAGATTAAAGTATCTTGATAATAGATAATGACTGAAATTTTCCTGATTTTAGAAAGTATATCAACCAAGATATTATTGTCAATAAAGTCTTGGTTTGTATTTGTTTTATCCTAAACGCCACAGTAACTGGAAAGGACGCATTCAAACAAACCTCAACAGTACTTTTCAATAGGCTTTTGATGCTTTCAGGAACCACCCCAGTGCCTGGTTGAATATCAATTCTCTCACCCATTCAGTTTACAGAGTAAAGGGTTACATTTGCACGAAACACTCTTTTTA
Source organism: Amphiduros pacificus (assembly GCA_949316495.1). Lineage (NCBI taxonomy): Eukaryota > Metazoa > Annelida > Polychaeta > Phyllodocida > Hesionidae > Amphiduros > Amphiduros pacificus. Next base: position 41,521,353 of record OX439001.1, on the reverse strand, counting down.
TTCCTGTGATGAGCCACTATATCTCTGATATATGGGATTGGATAATTGACTGATTCTGCTGCTAAAGCCTATTACCTGCATATCAAAACCGGAAGCTGGGAGACAAATGTGAATAGAAAGTGATTTCAATTTCAGATATTATATCTCTTTTGGATGTGAAAGTCAATTTTATGCAGCATTTGACACGCGTTTAACGCCACGCTTGGATTATTTATGTGTTGAACGATAAGAATTCAAATTGAAGGAAGAAATATTATCTGTCAAACGAAGGAGATTGTACATATTCTTCTAAAGATGGATCTTCTAACAGAGTATTGATGTGACCACATGAAATGGTAGACAAGTGCCAATTTAGAAAAAGATCCGTCAATATCCATCGATCATTCAACACCAAAGATTTAATACAGTAAAGATTTACATTAAATGTTCTGTCGCCATTGATATATTCTCTTTTGTAATTATTTAGTGTTTTGATGTAACACAAATGTAAAGGATTTGTCATCAAGTGATGTATTCCCTATTTTCAATTTCTCAGGCGACAGTTAAGATAAATAAAGTACAGATTGTTAAGTTATATTATATTAGATACACAGATAGAATGTAAATAAAATATAAGCAATATGAAGGCGTTAAATTAGTCTTGTTGGAATGTAGATAAGATCACATACCATTTAAATTCCATAATCCATAATAAATAAGAAGCCTATAATTGCCCTAATGACTCTGTGCCTTAAGGTTTCTAAAGGGTGACCGATATCTTTCTTTTGCATGTAAAATCTCAAATTGCTTCATAATGCTTCTTGCAACATATGTCCAATGCTTTTTATGTCATCTGAAGGAACGACTTTCTGCGCTTCTTCCTTTTGCTCCTTCAGTGTAACTTCTCAATAAAACATCATTCCGAAGTGTCTCAAAAATACATTTTACTGATTTGTCTTGTTCCACCCGAATGGTTAATGGACAGTAGTTTATCCCTTAGTTACACATAATAGGTCCCACATAATGTCTAAGCACCAGCTTATGTAAGAAATGAGAAGGCAAATGAAGTACTGATCTTACTGGCATAATCTTGCAAGGACATTATGCTATTGTGTTCTACATGTGTACAATTTATATGTATAAACTAAAAAGACAAAACATACCAGCGGTTTAGCGTGCACCTACATAAATTTCGAATAAGCAGTTTGAACACGTATAAGATTGAAATTGATTTCATCTAAACGCGCCCCCTGCTTCACCTGTTGGTAAGTTGGCAACGAGAATGTGATGTTGAACGGGAAAACACCTCAAAGCGTTGCATTTCTTGTAAGCGTTCCCTGCATTGATATTTTACTTACCTATTGGATAAAAATTAAGAATTGGACAAAATTCGATGATTTTATGCATCTTGAGGATTGGCCCATTTCTGACCTATGCTCTGACACATATTTTGGCGATGAACTGAGCTTGCCATGCTCTGACACATATTTTGGCGATGAACTGAGCTTGCCATGCTCATGGTCCTCTGCTCCTAGTGTTCGTCTGCGCCATATTCTAACTGAATTTATTTCAAATCCTGCACTCAGCTCAAGATCATGGCAATGCACAATACTGGCCAGTGAACAAATAATATTACAAAAGATAAGAGTATTTTCGTTTTTCATCTTACAACATTTAATCTCCTCATCTAATATTTCATCTCTTTTCATGTTCTTTCAATATCGGGGCAGCAAATTTCTTCAGGGTTGTATAGCAGTTAATCTTTGTGTGATTCGCGAAAATGAATTCTGAAAATGCGGCTCCATCAACAATATAAGGAAAAGCTAGTAGTTCTTTAGAAAGCTGTATATGCAATGATCTTCTGTTATGGATGTGCAGTGACATACTCTTGGTTTTGGAATGACCTCTTTTTGTTCACGATACATAATATACAATTTATGATTTCTACTTAGTAATATTAGTTTAGCCTCATTCTGACATTGCTAAATAATTCACACCTTGCTTTTTTTCCTTTGATTATATTCCAATTCTGAATAAATTCAAAGTTTACTGGATAATCCTAGATAAGCTATCACTCTGGATCATCTAGAATGGATAAGCTTTTCCCCCTACTACTTACCTTCTGGCACAAAATATATATAGCTTGCCCTTCCGCTGCCCCGGGCCTGCATAAGGTAACACTGCGGTGTCCGGTATAAGCTCTGTCATTTCTTCTGCGATAGATACACCCTCCATCTTCCTGGCCTGGTTGAGGAAACTCCATGTTGTTTGTATTTAATTATTGCCGCATTGTATTATGTGGTTTTATGACTGTTATTGTATCCTCCTGGCCATGGTGAGGTAACACCCCAGTGTCTGGTACAAGCTCTCTCTCTTTATTGCTGTAATATGTTCGCTTTGTATCCTAGGTTTCTTTACTGTCATAAGATACGCCTTGTATCCTCCTGGTCTGGATGAGGTAACGCTTCATTGTACTGTATATGCTATGTCTTTATTACTGCAAAAGAAAAGCTTTGTATCTTGCCTGCCTGGATGAGGTAACATTACAGTGCCCTAAATATGAAATTTCTTTATTGCTGCCACAGGTAAGCTTTTAATATGTATACCTTCCCCAACACAAACCGTTACAATGACAGGTAGATAGGCAATATGACAGATGGCCAATGCAAATCTCAATTCATTGGGTTATTTTGTTATATGGACAATACATTTGTGTAAAGATAACAAGGAGTCACCTTGGGTCACTATTGATTCTGTCAACTTGCCAGAGTAGAGATATTTTGGAGGGTTGGTATCACTGACTCTATTATATCCCCTATACATAACCCCCCGGAAGACGCTTTGCGTGCTATCATATCCCCTAACAGCTAAACTATTTCTGCAGTTGGTGCAATGTGTTCCCATGTTGATAAGTCAATATTGATAATATATTTCAATATTGATAATATATTGTTTGTTTTGGAAACAATTCATTCATAGAACAACATATATACAAATATTTCTTTAACACAAAATTAAGGAGAATATAAAATGTATTGATTTTGTCACCTCCATTCATTTTTCAGACACTAATGGATAAAATAATTACAGTGCCTAATAGATATTACCCTTCATAGCAGGACTTCTCTGTCATGTCAGTCCCTGCCGCCAGAGATGAAAAGGTGCGCACAGAATCGGCCGCAAGTCATGGCTATTCATAAAAACCTGGCTGAGAATTGATTGGTGAGGAATGCATGACTACTGAAATAGAGTATGCTTTGTTCTGGCTTTGTTCTGGTACTGATTGATCAGTATATGGGTAAGACACCTAATCCTAAGTTATAACTTGATGGAGGTCAATTTGGATTGGATGATATTTGGATTGGTGAACAAACGGGTATTTTTCAATTGGGGAATTCCAAATTTCTAATAACATTAAATACAGGGCAATTGAGGTATTGAGAATAATGACTGACGACCAATCCTGCCGATGTAATGCAGAGTAACTAGATATTGGAATGTTGAACATTGCTCATCACTCCGATGAAAATGATTTTACAAGTCCTGGCTTTTGACAAGATTTGACTAATAGGTTTAGCTGATATTAAACAGTGCCGAATGACTGATTATCACAGGCTGTGCTTTGAATTATCAGTATTATGAAAAACATAATATTCCACTTTGAAAAGAGCAGGACACTACGTGCCTATGACAGGCGCCTCTCTGTCTTAGCAAGTACATATTGACTCCCAGATCATTAGAAAAAAGACATCTCACAGATCGTTACCTTAATATCAGAGGTCACGTTTGTATTCAATTATATTATCTGTAACACACTTGTGCCTTGTATCTTTGAAATGATGCACACTACCAGTATTAAGCTGTCAAACACAATCGATATCTTGACTATTATATGAGACCAGGATGATTACTTAACCATATGGGAACAAATTTGGGTAATCGTTATTATTTCCTTTGTTTTGTTAGAGAAATAAATGTGCTTCATTTCAGACCTGCAATTGGAGTCCTGAAACTGAGCAGCTAATACTGGAACATGTTTAAGCATTGATATTTTCTCCTGTTTAAGCATTGTTCCATGTCTGCGATAATATGTTACTGATGCCTAAAATGTCGATTGTCTTCTTTGCCTATTTCTACATCAATCAATAAGGCTTTGTTCTGGGGTTTCCTCGCTTAAATATTTTCTATTTATTACCCATCCCCTCGTGCTAGTATAAATTGCATTCAGCGCCAAGGGAGCAAAACTGTCGCAATAAAATGTTGATTTTTGTTACTTTGTGACCACGATGATGGGATATATATTGCCGACATTGACGCTTCGAAGCAAAGTGTTTTCGATTAATATTTTAGGTGTGAAAACGATACAGAGCTATCATCTTGGTGTAACAATACAAGACAAAGTATCTTTAGATGTCTGACACTGGAAACTAGGAAACGCTGTACAAGGGCACGTGTTTTCTTCACAGAAATGTCTTAGATACCCATTAAACGCACGATGATCGTGCCTCTATACGGTTCTGCACTGTGAATAATTAGATCCACAGCCATCATAGATCCAAACAGAAATATTATATGTATTATATAACGTGTTGATAAATGTATGAATGTAATATGATTACTAACCACAGTGAGGAGGAAATTGAATGTGATTAATTTTGAATTTAACGTTTTACGATTTTCCCCTCCAAATATCTTGTTGATGTCAAAGGTATTCTATCAGTAAGTTTTGAATTGTTTGTTTTTTTTCTAAAAAGCAAAATAATTTAACCTATTAAATGTATTGTTTCTTTAATTCCATTCGAAAGAAGAATGCGCTGAAATATTAAAACATGTTCAGATGCTTAAATGCAATTTATTATGTAACATATGGTTAAAGTTATTACTGCCCTGTAGTTTCTTTATAAAATAGATAAATCAACACTAAAATTAATTTAGATTTGCTACCATCCCTCAATACTTCAAGTAGAACGTACAGGCAGGTGCAAATCCATAGATAAGTTGAATTTTATCTGAAGTTGTAGGGAATGCAAAATAACCTTGATATTTGACACCAAACACATCTGTATTACTCCATACAACATCCTTACATCGTGTTACGCGATCTGTGTAAATTACAACTACAAAGAAACGACCATGCATATATAAAGAGCTAAATGTAAGTCAAATATTCATCAATTGACTCATTTAACACACAATAAATTATATTGATCAAGCACACATTCAACTGTGTAGTATTCAGCGGAGCCAAGAACGGAAACTTTTTTCATTGTTTGCAGAATGGGTAGCATATCCTGAAGTCTGACAGTGTGACACTCGTGCAGGTTACAGTCAAGATCAGTCCTTGGTACCAAATATATGGTTCTTCTCATCAGTTCTATTTTTCCCTTTTTGTCCGTTGAACCTTTTCAGAACTATTCCATTTCAAGGTAGACATGAACATATTAAAATGAAAATATGGACTCTATTATAATTTGATTATCATGGGTGGTCATATTGTAATGTATTATATTGTAATATGTTTTATTCGTCGCCACATACAATTTTTGTTACACCATCTTGAAACAATATTTCAGGGAAGATGCCTTGTAAAGGTAAGTATAGAAAAAAATGTTAATACTAAATAACATTAAAAAATACATACGTGATCACTCCATGGGTATTTAAGCTAATGTGAAAATGTTCTAGCGTAATTGTGGAGTTTATTTTATACGAATTTCAAGTGAAACCAATCATAAAGGAAAGTATATCTACATTGTGGAAGAGAATGAGAGATTGCAGAGAATGACCTTTTTCTGTACCTATACAAGGTATCTATCTATACACAAAGATATCTCGATATACTCTGACATGCACAATTACCACTTTGGCAAAATAGTTTATCAGGCATGCACCTAGTGACTTAACAGATCCACAGTGTATACCTGAAATACAAAAGCAAGTAGTTCATACTTCTACAACAATGCATGGTCCTAATTTTCCGACTGAGATCCAGGAAAGCAACTAGGGGAATCAGAAAAGCTAATTATTCATTTATCATCGTAAACAATATGCAGATGCTGTGTCGTTATATAACGCCGACAAAATCGGACTAATTAAGGGACGGACCATCAATTATCAAGCGAGGTGTGAAAATATTGTTAAATGTTGGAAACCAATCTTATTCTCCCCCAATTACGTTAAAAGATAAATTATTTCCGACCAAAACACCATTGTCTTTTCCGAAACAAATGTAATGTTCTGATGAAATTGTTATTCTCCTAAGGGCCTCTGATCTATTCTATCACTTTATCTGCACCTCGACTAATTATTAATGGCCTACATAAAACTTAATATCCGCACCAATAACGCACAAGGCTAACTCTGTTGTATCACTGTTCAAAAATCCTTAATTAGGAATTGTAGCTTCATGTATATAGGCTTAGTTTCCTGTTATTAAGGTATACTTCTGTTCTCGACACCCACATCTGCTTAATTGAATAGTTTGCAGTGTAAAAGGTCATTGGTCAGTTCTTACCACGATGTTGAATGCGTTGGGGTCAGTTCTTGCCACGATGTTGAATGTGTTGATGTCTAGCACATGTCGTAGATTCGCCTAATAGGCCATTTGCAGCATAGTAATTAAGTACCAAATACGCATGTGTGTTCTTTTCATGTCAGCAGCATCGGAGACATAAAAGTGACACCAACCCTTTTAGAAGATTTGTATGCCGACATGATCGAGTATGACTTGGCCTAAGTAAGCCTGAGACAATATGAGACGTCCTTCAATACAGCAGCAGATTGGTCAGGTACAAAGCCCTCTGTGCAGCATAACAAAAGAATTTCCTTCTCCCAAGCTGTCGTGGTGTCCAACAGCTGAGAAGCTTCATATCAGTGAACAATAGAGATGGACAATTTGCGGGTATTGAGGGAAACTGGGATCGGTGGTTGTACTCGCTCAAGGTGGTCGATATTAGGAGCAATGTGTGGGTACTAAGGTTGCTTCTGGTTAGGCAGATAGTTTGGTGGGTGAGGACAGTGGGTCAGAGGTCACACCACTCTGGACACTGTCATCAACACCTCCATTCCAACCCTAGCATGTCCCATCCTTCCCATCCATGGCTATCAGTCAGTCTCAATTATATTCTAGATCTCGTGGAAAGTGTGACTGAATAATCAATAACTTATCACACGCCATAATATGCTTCCATTAGAACTTTTATATATTTCATCCTCACCATATTGAAGATATGTTTTCTTATGTTTAAAGAAAAATATCTTGGGCGTATTTATATATATATATATTTAAAGTCAACAATTGTTTATTATTTCAGTGGTACTGCGTTTCATTTTCTTACCACTGCCAATATATGGACCTTTTCCATTTTCACATTGACGGAATGGTGGCATCATCTTCAATTTGTTCAGGTATTTGGTTGCCTAAGCCCTACAGCCACCCATGAGGACAATTATGTCCCCTACACGCCAACTTGTGCTTTTTCAACGAAGAAAGAGGAAGGTATCATCCATCAATGTATTTGCTATATTAAGTTTCGGCGCCCTAAGATAATCTGTGCAGACTCATCTCACGTACACATGGAAGAATCTCCATAATTTTTGTCATGAGGGTGATTCCGATCCGTGGGTGCAATCTTTCATATGTCAAGTAACTAAGGCTTTGCTCTATCAAATAAAATCTCTATTATTGACAAATTAGAAGTACATATTTCCATCAATGAGCTTTCAGTAATACATCTTATCGTCACCCAATGATGATCGTGGAATTTCTATAAATATCATTACCTTATCACCCAAGAGATTTCAAAGTTTCTTGATTGAAAACGGAAAACATATTACACACTTTACGAAGATCTTCCATATTCTAGCTATTTTCCCGGAAATGAGATACTTCCAGATACATAACGTTGTCACATTATTCAAAAGCATTAACTTGATTTTTTTTTGTCTTAGGACGCATTGATGTTGATAGTAATTGTGGAAAGAATTGTGGAACGAACCATGGCAATGTTTTTGGTAGAATGGCCTAAGTAACTCAATTATTATAGTCTGTCAACGAGGCAAGGCAATCTGTGTGATTTATGGAGAAGACACACAAAGCTGGGCGCTAACAACAAACACTAATCAGTCAATACATTGATGATCCCTTTTCACTTTAGATTTTACCGTTTGCTTGATGGAGTCAGGCGGAGAGAGGTCTTTTATAAAAGAATCAAATTTTATCAGTTAGGGGATGAGGGGGGTGTTTAAAAAAAATTAATTGTATGATTTTATCACAGGTTATTCCTCGGACAAATCATCTATTAATGAGGGAAAAGAAAATAGAACGTTTTTAATGACAAAACTATCGAATTTTCAAAGATTGTCTCTGAAAGTTTGAATATTACTTTACTCCTGGTATCATTTGCATATACTCAGGTTTCCGAGAGGAATTTATGCAGTGCTTGCAAAGAAACTGTGAATGTCACAGGATATTACGCTATTGAGCATCTTCAGTCATCAAAGCATATCATATTCGCAGCAAAGTGTATCCCAATGATTGCATTTCGGTCTTAGGGCTTAGATGTCATAAAAGTCTGGCAGATGCATTGAGGATTTGATGAACTGTGGGGTTCAAGGCTTGTATCATCATATTTGTGAAAGTTACATTCCGCTGGGAAGTTATGGACTGGTTTCTTGGACCTGACCCATACAAAGCCGATCCCGTGGACAGATCAGATGTTGACAGTTATATATCCGGTCCTTGTGATGAAACATCTCCTGGTGATATGAATATGCTATGCCAAATGCCCATAGGTCGGGAGCAAATGGGTTACCTTAATGCTGTGCCATTGTTGTCCCAATACTGCTCACCGAGTGGGCATAACCATGCATGGCAGTCAGACACACAATACCAATCAAAGATCCATAGCTTTAAACACAGTAAAGAGATATTTGCCATTCATGTCTTGATTGGAAACTTTATAACCGGGTATTGCCGATCTGCCTGTGCAATCTGAGCGCTGTAATGTTCCTACCACCCATCTAACTACACATTGGATGTCGCAAAATCTGCCTTGGCTCCGGCCTTTCCTAGATCCCCTGTCAGGCCCCAGATTGCTGCCTTTCACAAGTTTTGCCCAATTCCTGGCAGATTCTGGTAACCTCACATCACGTCTTTTCACGTCTGCGAGATTGACTACGTGAGCGGGAGATCTATTGACTAACTATGGTCTTGATACAAGCAGACCTCTGTAGCTCACGTCAGTAAGTTAACTTGTGATGGAGGGGCGGAGGAAGCCCGCTAGGTGCGTGTATCCCACAGCACGTGTCATTACACTATCAGTATTTTAATCATTTTCTGAGGTCACCTATTACATGTATATACTCCTCAAGCCTACCCTCTATCGTATCAAAGTGGTGACTTCACTGAATAAGAAGATAAAACCATGGAAAGAGAAAAGGTCCCTGAATGTAAGCGGTGTAATTGGTGCAATTGAAGGGAAACATTTCATAGGTTGGACCTGTACACGGAAAGGGAATCACTCCCGACGGTTTTGCAGACCCGCGAAAAAAAAAGATTCTGCGATATTGAAAAATAATTCACATATTTTTGTAGTATAAGAAGATGACATAAACACGGCATTATGACACTGACAGGCCGTAGCAGGGGAGCCCTGTCGGTATAGCATTCACACGGGGAGTCTAGCCGTCTCCATACCTAGGGATAGATTTGAGCAATGTCAGGTCGGCTACTTCAGCTTCTCTAGTGTATGCCTATGATGGTTTTGCCTGGTTTTTTGTCATCAGAAGAAGCTTAAGCAGCCTTACTCGACCACGAGCGTTGTGCCATACGCTGACCTTGACCTCAAGGTTTAAATGCTGTTCCAGAAAGACACATCCAAAGCCACTCACTATCGTCCAAAATATAGCACCAGAAAACATTAAGAATATAATACAAAATGCTTTTTGATATCCATTAAAATATACATCCTTGTTCAATGACATTTCCATTTTGAAAAAAAAAGATTAGATACTAATTTAAACGTTTGACAGAGATAGGTTGAGAATGGTTTGCGGTGATGGGGGTGTATCGCATCTGGACTAGGCCTTGAGGGCATATGCGAGTCACCAGCGGTCAGAGGCACAGGCTTGATATGCCATGCTCCTGCCCACAGTCAATTAGCAGGCCCATCGTGTGCACATTTATAGACCCTCTTAAACGGGTCTTTTGCTGGTGATAGCTTGTAATTCACATTGAATTTGACTTTGATGCTTCGCAGGTCTAAGGTGCAGTACCATGCCACACATGTATCACTTTGACACTTACTGTTGATCATGGCATCGTCCTGGGAAGATTATCTGAAAAAGCTCATTTCCATTGTGTGCTGAATATGATATGAAATTATTGCCTCTTGTAATGGCGTCGATATAATTCTATTCCTATATACACAGGTATCTCAAACAAGAACCAGCATATTTCAGTGTTGTAAAATAGATAATCCTCTAAATTGTGGGCAAAATAAATGCCTCCGGGAACAAACGAGTGACGTTGAAGAAGCATTATAAGGCCAGGGATAATCCTACTAGACCTCCAACACGACCTAATATCGGAACGGACGTCATAGAAACAAATGGAATAGACAATCATCGGGTATATGGCCACAGAAATAGAACAAATAGAAGAGAGATAGGAGAAAGTCGGTAGACAGTATTGATGGGTCCAAGAGACACCAAGGAGTTACCAAAATAATGATCAATCCTGAGGCATCAGGCTTCTACAGCTTCCTTGATGTTTCCTTCACTTGGGGATATCTCTATTGGCAATATGTTTTGTTTCATTGACTTTTAGTTTTCATTGTGTTTCATTTTGACATGGTCTAGAATTTTAGAGCTCCAATAATGGCATTGCCCAATAAAACAATCTCGTAATTTATTTTTCCATTCGACCAGTTTTTACCATTTTAAGTCTTTCCAATTCCTAGACATGAACCTGGCAGCTTTCCTGTGTATTGTTTCGATTCATTCAATATTTTATTTCAGGTAAGGTTCCCTACATGTAGCACTGAATATATTAATAATTTCATGTCTGTTTAGAATTCCACTAAAAGTTCAGGATGATGATTAACATGTGACATTTCATGATCTTTTATTATCTAATTTCTGGCTGCATTGTTGAGACCCTTTTCTGACCATTTAGAGAAAAACAATTTATGAATCGACCAGTACATTTGCTACCCGTTTGACGATTCCCCCAAAGTATTCTTGCACATTTTCAACGAACACCTGCTATATCCTGTTGTCCTTGTAAATCTGTGACTGGGTGGGATGTCGTGTCAAGGATCTGCGACTTGGAAAATCAAAGGGACAGCACTATATCTGCCACAAGTAGGTCTCGTCATGAAATAACTGAAACTATGTTGATAGTGACGTGACACAACAAACAAAATCAACAAGACATCTGCAATGATCACAGATAAGAATAGAACAGTAAAGACTTAACAGTGTTGCTTGTGGCACATCAGTATTTCACATTGGTCACCTTTCAGAGTCGATGGTGGTTAACTCCAACCATTAGAGGACACAGAAGCTCAATCAAGTCATATCCAAGGTTTTATAACAATTCATCAACCCTTAATACATACTTGCAAACAATGCCCATCCTTAAATACATTCCATCAGATTGGTATATTATTTATTCCAAAACAATATTGCAGATCTTCAAAATGTGCAATTGTCAATATTTGACCACGTCAGTCATGATGGAAATCTACAGGTCACATGTCACCTGTTTGTGTATTTCTCTGTTTTCCAGTGAGATCAGCAAAATGCATGTACCCACATGTGCATAGATCACATCTTGCTTAAACACCATTAACAATTTTGAATTAGAATTTCTATATTATATTTTAGATAAAATGAAATATTTCATTCATTATTTTAATTGTCAAATAAATCCACAATTTGAATGAAGTAATGTGTGTAGTAATAATGCTCACATGTACCCTGACCTGAGACTTTCCTCTTTTTGTCAGGTATGTTGGTTTAAGGGAAAACACATAATGTTTGTTGGGTTTGTCTTTTGAGTTTGAAATATTTAGAACATTCTTTTGTGGCTTTTGGTGATATGAGATTTGGGTCTTCTTCTAATGGTATTTGAATTTATTTTGGGGTAAAATCAGTTTGCCTCAGGCAAGATTATTACAAGTATTGTCATTGCTGGTATGCTGAAAATATCTTTTTATTTCAGTCAAAATCAGATCCATATAAATGTTGTTAATCTCTTTCCTCTGATCGAAAATGTACAGCATATTGTGCTGGGGGAATTCAAGAATTTAATTATCACTGAATCATCTATATTATGTGCGGTGGGTTTTTGCGTTCTCCATAATCTATCCATTTGATCTTTTTGGTTTTGTTCTGGTTTATCACAAATCCTTTGGTTTTTGTATTATTCTAATTGGAGGGTACCCTCCATAGCAGGACTCCTCTATCATATCAGTCCCTGCCACCAAAGCTATAAATGTGTGCACAGAATCGAAAAATGTGGCTGTCAATTCATTGGTGAAAGAATATTAATATATTTGTTTTGTACTGGCAGTTGTACTGATTGGTCAGTATATGTTTCAGACACCTGGTTAGAGTTTATGACCTAATGTTGGTCAATTCAGATTTGATGATATTTCTGTGAGCAAGGCAAGTATTTATGACTCAGGGATATCAAAACTTTGAATGATATCAAAAACAGGGCAATGACTGCAGAGGTAGTAATTGAATACAAACTGTGTAATGCAGAATACTTGGTGGGCTAACGGAAACATTTAATGAGAGGGAACATATCCAGCAATTCCACAACAGTCATCTTTGTGTTGGAAATAATTCATAATAACAGAGCATATTTGAACATTTGTATTACTTGCAAAATACTAATGGTATTCCATATACTGATCACATACCAATAACAAGGGTACGATTTCACCAGATATCATTATACATACCAACATAGTGCAATATTAATCTATATTGTCTTCGTTTGATATATTGTCACAGTTATTAGAACAAAACACAGAATAGTCACACAAGAATGTATGAATTGTAGAACAAATAAAAGCAGCTGCAAATGACATATTACTGTAACATCTTCGTCATAATACCTGAAGCATGGCAATGGAACGTTTTGGTTAGAAAGAGCTACAGCAGCTGGTTTGGATACGTTTTTTAAGCTTTATGGTGTGAAAGGAACTACAACAGCTATAGGGCATTTGGAAATTGATTTTTTGTGATACAATCAGGAATATTTTTTATTGATCTAGCCATAATATGGAACTTTTGAGTGCACGCACATAACTTGCTCCAAAATCACAGACCTATACTACACTTGTTAATATGTTTGGATTTTGAAATAAAGGGTATTTTGCACATGAGTGGTGTGAAAAAGTGATGACTTTTGTTACTCATTACATGATTCTAGTCTGAATATATGACATATACAATAACCTTGCAATAAATCTGGAACTAATAGTGATTGTTTCAGCAATCAGTATACTGATATATTGATGGAGAAGACCATAAAAATGCAAATATTTAGGTGTGATTCCAAAAAGGAAGCCATAATCTCAGAGGTCTGAGATTTTGCAGATATTGTCCTCATCAAGTGTAATGGAAGCCCAGATGTGCTTAGCTCTAGCTAAAAAAAGTCAAATTTCCGAACGCCCTAAACAGCTGGTTTGGATACGTTTTTGAAGCTTTATGGTGAGAAAGGAACTACAACAGCTGGTTTGAATACATTAATGAGATTTTATGGTGGGAGAGGAACTACAACAGCTGGTATGAATACGTTATTGAAGCTTTATGGTGGAAAAGGAAACTATAACAACTGGCAAGAAAACCTTATTGAAACTTTATGCTGGAAAAGAAAAAACAACAGTTGCTATGAATACGTTATTAAAGAAATATAGTTGAACGTGAATAGCAATCACAGTTGAAAGAACATATTTTATTTGTTTGTAGTTGTTTGTTGGTTTGTTTAGGATATTACTTACTTTTAACATTAATTCAGTCATTCATACATGATGACGTATATGTTATAGCACTGCCTCTCTAATCATCATGTCGCTTCACGTGACAACCCACCTGGTCACAGATATACAGGGACAATAGGTTAACCTTTCAGGCACGGGTCTCATCTCACAATGGTAACATGAATCTAACCTCGGCATGGCCGGGAATCGAACACATGAGCTTTGGATCATCACAAGGGAACTGGGTGAAGTCACACCCTTGCCGCCAAGATTTTATAATGATTAATCCAATTGGCTCTTATGATGAGGTCATCACACATCCCAACCAATCAGCACATGATTTTCCATGTGGATGTGTTGTGTAAGACGTCAAAATGACATAGAGAGGTAGAAATTTGCAGAATGCTAGCGGCGGAGCCTATCAATGAAAAATCGTGTCTGGTCAAAATAATAGCACATTATGGTGTCTATCTCACCTTTAAATCAATACTTGATTTGTTGTCTCTTTGCAAGCAATGGGCTGTTTCTATGGAAAACATGTTTCTATGGAACACATGTACCACTGGCCCTAGCATGTATGCGTTTTGGCAAGGCCAGGGCATAAAAAGTATACATTTCAAATCAGCTGTAACAACAGGCATAAATAGATTGCTTTTATGATTGCAACTTCATCATATTATGTATGGTATTATTAGTGATTAACATGAAGCATCTTGCCATTTTGTGATAACCAGAGTATGACATATTAGCACTTAACCATTTCATTAGTAATCCAGTTGATGTTCAAAGACAGTAAGGTTACAGCCAAATGTGCAATGAAGGGACTTGCCAAACATTGTAGTAACCAGGGTATGACATATTAACGTTTTTCCTTTTCACTATTAAGAAAGTTGATATTCACAGACAAAGTAGGCTTACAGCTAATTGTGTAATGAGATATATGAAAAGACCTTTTATGGAGGTTTCTTTCATTCTTTTTTTCAGCAGGAGGTAAATTGCTTATCAAGTTTTGCATCTTAGAGGGAACAAACACAAATCAAGTTTCGTTTGCATTGTAAGTGAAAAAACGAGAAATAAAATATTGGAAATAATCTCGTTAAAGCAGAGTAAGAAACTAAATTGATGTCGCTCTCTTTAAGAAGTGAATATACTCCCTGGTCAAAGAAAATATAATTCATATTATCGCCCATGACATCAATCATTCCATACTTGTCATCTATGGAATTTTCACTGCTCCCTTATGACCCAGCATATTACATTGCTTTGTCTCCGTTGACATATTTCACAGGCAGGCATGCTTTGGTCCGCATGGATAGCTGGTCTTTTATTATGGATCAGACTAACAGGGCATTGGTGTGATCTAGGTTATGTGTAATAATTCAGTTTTATATTATGCGTTTCAAAGGGTCGACACAAGAGGTTTTGGTCTCAATCTTGACGATGAAAAGATGCACCATACCCCCTCTTTGGGTTTCATATTAACCCCAATATCTACCCAATTTTGGAGACACAATTTCTGAGCACCTGCGTGCCCTCTGCTCCATATTGTATGGCTGTAAATCTGCTGCCACAGAAATATGGCGATATGTTACAATAAAATGCTGCCACAAAAACAGTCCATTGTATTGATACAAATAACGCATGTAATATTGTAGCCACGGGTATGGGATTCGATGGATGTCAAGCTCTGATCTACCCTCTGCGGACTCACAACCCCCGCCCCCTGACCCCATGCCGAAACCAACCCTAAACCTCAGCAACATGCCTGAAGAGGTATGATATTAATATGCATGCTGATAAAAGTCGATTATATCATTTACAACCATATAGTCCTATATATTCAATAGATGTTATAAACTACACAATCATATGGATCAAATGCATTACCACAGATATTTAACATCGCACTTCAATGTTGTACATGTATATATCCCGGCATGTCTGTTAATAATGATATGATCGTTATGACATATCAAAGATACCAAGCATACACTGTACATATGAAACACTAAATGTCTTCAGAAATTAAATTGCTTTCTTATTTTGCAGATAATTTATCTATTCTATAACATTTCATACTTGGAATCCATTTTGATTCTTATTGTCGTAGAAATGAAAACAGAAGGTAGACAAATCAAGACATATGTTTTGTAAGCACATATTACAGTTTATCAAAGCTCAACACGGCTTTTATTCATGTATCATGATCACTTACTTTGGTGGTTACTACATTTAGACCAATCTGCTCAATGCTATATTTAGTCCCCATTTCCACTGCCTTCGCAAATGAGGAGACCAATTACTCTCAACTTGCACTTTTTGTGGTTAGTAATCCTTCTTAGATTTGTTCTGATAAGATGTAATTGTGAACTGGCTGATGTTACAAGAGGCACTGCAAATTTCAATTTTAAGAGATAGTTATATATCAAATAGGATTGACAATGCATCAATTTACGCTTTCCTGGTCCATGCTTAATATTGGTGCAGTTTGTGCGGATTGTTAATATTTTGATACATATACATATTTCAGATATTTTTAAAATTAATTGGAAATGTCACAGAATGACCTTTGAGACCTTTTCATATTTCCTTTACTGGGATGTTATACCTTTCATCTGTCTATATATAATGGTGACAAATGCAGACCTGGATTGAATTGCATGTGTAAAGTGAGTAAGGCCAGTGAAGAGGAAACCGAAACTCCTGGAAGCCTTCCTGTGGGAACCGGAAATACTTGGTATCTGCTGTGCCTATTGCCCCCTGCCTATGCATAGCAGATGCCAATAAGGCATGATAAGGCAGAGTTCCCTCCAGTATGTTTTTCATTTCCATCACTGAAAAGCTCTCAGGTTCATTGTGTTGAGCGAGCTATGATAGCAAACTGATCCGGCTAATTAGCGTGATTCTATAGTAATAATCCCTTGAGGCTGGCGACCTTCAGGCCCACACAGAGGACAAAGCTCATATACTGCCGGCCTATTGCCGTAACAGACACACGCCTTCATATCCATGGAGAAGAAAACCAAAATTCATGGAAAAGAAAAGAAAAGAAAAGAGAACAAAAAACAACCAAGACAATCTTAAGATCATTCACCGTTAACTCAATTCAAGATCTTCTATCAAACTTTTAAACTTTTCTGTAAATCGAGATGAATGCCAATTTTTTAGTAAACTTGAATGCTTCTCGGTATTTTGAAGAATCATTTGGCTATGTGTTTCTGATTTTCTCGATCTTGTCCACGAGCAATATAGTGTGAACTTATCCAATCACACTCGACTTCACTCCCTCTCAGACCACAGTGTAGGTCTGAAAAGTTAGATAAGCCCCTCAACAAAGACCCCTAAATCGGATTAAAGACGTTGCTGAAGATTACTGTAATATTATTGTCTCTGTGGATAAAAACTTCCTTTTGGTTGACAACAAGTATGGAAAGTAAAAGGTTCTGGATAAAAGCAATATCAATGATTCAGAACAAAGAGACAACCGAAGTTACATTTCTCCAATGGAGTTTATTCTTCTAACATGTGTAATTTCCCCCAAAGCACATGTTGTGGAGTAATGATTAATAACAGAAGTTTTTTTACAGTTTGTGAATATATGTTTGCATTAATGTATGCACCTAATAAGGAGAGTACGGCATATGTATGTAGTATTCAGGTTATTTAGCAATGACATGTAATCATGGGAAGCCATACATGTAAGGGGTGAAAGTCCTCTACTCTTCGTGGAATCTCGGATACAACTAGATTGATGTCATATATCATTTTGCTGGCTTTTTATATAACTCCAAAATTACATAACCTATATCATAAACTGCATTTAAATTGCACTACATCAGATTATGACAGGCGAATACTGATTCACTTTTCAGTGAATAGTGTTGCTGGATCACACTTAAGTTGGAGGTAAACATTTGTTGTATAAAACAGATGTTATCATGATTATTCCACAAATCATTTAATAAATAGTAATTTTTCATCGACGTTAGATATCTTAAGAAACGATTGGCATACATTGTGTTGGATTATTTAGGTTACGAACAACTGAGGGAAAGAGAACTGCGCATTTAAAATTAGTAGAAAGCTGGTATATTGTAAATGGATATATATATGTTAACTACAGGACATTTTTTATATTTTGGTATATCTAATATTTATGTGAATTATGTTTAAGGCAAACAATATGCTCACATAAAGTCTATAATTGGTAAAATTACCAAATATTACATGATGGTAGAATATAGCCATATGAACACATGCGTTGAGGTATATGGAATTATCAGGATATAGCTAGTTAAAATGTTAATCCCATAGACTGGCTGGTGACCGGATTAATCAGATAAACCTGATAAAGTGTGAAGGTTTTTGCGAGAAAAAACCCTTCATGTACTCTCCTTTGCATCGGGTTCAGTATATAACACCTATATTGAAGAGGCCTAGTAAAGCTGGGTACCCTTCATGTGAAAGGTTATTTCATCTTACGAATTACAGAAAGTATATTTATCACTTTGATTGATATTTGGTCTCTTGCGAGTAGTTTAACAGGATTAGATAGTTTCATGATAGAAAAATATCATGACAAAGTTTGTCTTAAAAAAACAGTCAAAGAAACAGGAAAGATTGGTGAAATAATACTGTGCGTGGCGCATATAAACATAAGTTAGTGTCGACAGGAGTCTCCTGGTCTGCGCCCCAATTACTATACAACCCCAATCGTGAACACGAAGACTAGGCAAACAACTCACAGGACAGAGGCAGATCGGGCACCAGTACCGTAGTATTTCTGTGGAAATGACGGCAATTTGCAAGCATCGCTTAAGCTCACTGTTCACTTTGACAAGGCCGCTGTGATTGCCACTGAATTCCTTTGGGCTGCAGGTTTTGCATGGCGCCTCACGGAATCAGGCATTCCGTCCTGCACACCCTCCTGTGATGTAACATAGACAGGGATTACACAACTTTACAACCTTGACATGGCAATAAATCACATTCAAATGTGATCAACAAAACAGTTCTCTGCTTCTTGTAATTTAACAGCAATGTGCCATTTTCACAACAATCTTTCCCTTTCTGTTTCTAAAGTCAAACAGTTTTTGTGAGAAACGCCGTTTAGACCGCCGTTTGAATGATAAAAGATGCTTTCTATTTCTTGTGAAATTTCATGTTACCGCATTTAGATTAGTCTAAGAAAAAACAAGGATGCTGGTAAAAATTAGGCCTACTTCGTTCAAAATGCTTATAAAAATCATATTAGAGTATTTCTCTCCCAATATATTATTTATCCAAGGCAACGAATTCCACACTCAATTGGATTTGAGTGCAGACTGAGCATTTCTAGCACAGAGTTCAAATAAAGTTGAAATGGGATTCTTGAAAAGTTCAAGACTTGTATTCCGCTACCGCTCCATTGGCGGTAGTCCATCCAATTTAAACTGAACAATATCCAGACAAATTAGTTTGAGATTTACGATTCTTTCCCACATCGTGGACTGAGCAGTGAAGCCGCATCGTTTGGTACATGCACAGATCCAGGTGAAAGCGACTGTCTTTCTGAATGTGATCGCTATTGTTGAGGGTTAACTTGGTTATTACTTGCAAGGGGATCTAATTACTGTGCGCTAATTTAGTTGTTCACATCAAACAACCCGCTTGTCTGAGCTCCTATATCTCATTTTATGATATCATGTGGCTGGCATTAGGAATTTTGGCCGCTAAATTTTACAAGAAATATCTCATTCACTTTGTGTGTAACAAACAACTGTAGCTGATGTGTTCTTACTACCGGAGGTTCAACAGAACATGCAGAACAGCGAGTTGGCTTTGCATTGGTTTATGATATCAATCTTTCAACAGAGTTGGGGAGGTATAAGTAGGAGTGGGGCATAAACAAAAATCGCTTCTTCCGTGGGTCTCAACAATTAAAGGAAGCATTCAAAGAAACAAATGGATTGCCTGGCAAGTCAATTTGGCCGAGTGATGACAACCAACTTAGTTTTTTCTTCACAGTCAAGCTTTAAAAAATGAATCTGTTGTTTGTACAAATATCCATTCTATATTAGGAATACCAAAGACAGTAAGATGGAATATGTATTTCATATTACGAAATCAAACATAAAAAATGCCACTCAGAAGATATGGTCTTATAACACGGTCATTGAATGCCACAGATGTGGTCTTATAACAGGGTCATATATTGCCACAGATGTTGTCATATAACATGGTCATATAGTGCTAGATGTGGTCTTATAACATGCTCATATAATTCCACAGATGTGGTCCTATAACAGGGTCATATAGTGTTACAGATGTGGTCCTATAACATGGTCATAGAGTGTCACAGATGTCGTCCTATAACACCTTCATATAGTGCCAAAGATGAGGTCTTATAACACCTTCATATAATGTCACAGATATGGTCCTATAACACCTTCATATAGTGCCAAAGATGAGGTCTTATAACATGGCCACATAGTGTCACAGATGAGGTCTTATAACATGGTCACATAGTGCCACAGATGAGGTCTTATAACATGGTCACATAGTGGCACAGATGAGGTCTTATAACATGGTCACATAGTGGCACAGATGAGGTCTTATGACATGGTCATATAGTGGCACAGATGAGGTCTTATAACATGGTCACATAGTGGCACAGATGAGGTCTTATGACATGGTCATATAGTGCCACAGATGAGGTCTTATAACATGGTCATACAGTGCCACAGATGAGGTCTTATAACATAGTCACATAGTGCCACAGATGAGGTCTTATAACATGGTCACATAGTGGCACAGATGAGGTCTTATAATATGGTCATAGAGTGCCACAGATGTGGTCCTATAACACGGTCACATAGTGGCACAGATGAGGTCTTATAATATGGTCACATAGTGCCACAGATGAGGTCTTATAACATGGTCACATAGTGGCACAGATGAGGTCTTATAACATGGTCACATAGTGCCACAGATGAGGTCTTATAACAACGTCACATAGTGGCACAGATGAGGTCTTATAATATGGTCATATAGTGTCACAGATAAGGTCTTATAATATGGTCATATAGTGCCACAGATGAGGTCTTATAACATGGTCATATAGTGTCACAGATGTGGTCCTATAACACGGTCATAGAGTGTTACAGATGAGGTCTTATAACATGGTCATAGAGTGTCACAGATGTGATCTTATAACATGGTCATAGAGTGTCACAGATGTGGGATATAACATGGTCACAGAGTGCAATACATGCGGCCACATAGTGCTACAGATGTGATCTTATAGCAGGTGTAGCCATGTGACATGTTATGTTCAAAGGACACCAATTTCCGGAGTAAACACATTTTTCTTTCCCTTCTTCTACAAAGAAACAATCCGACATCTGTCACATGTATAACATGCATACACTTCATATCTTAATCAATTAATCAGTCCTTGGAGTATAATATTCCGATCATTTTACTGAAAGAGGTTTGGCAGTAAGTTGGAGGAGAAGCATCAAGTCACTTAGACCCGCGTGCCATTTAACATTTGAGAGGCAACCCAAAAGGCATATTTTAGCCTCACAAATATGTGAAAGCCTGCATGACACACAAAAAGAAAGGAGCTTATTTCTTAAACTGGAACAGAACCGGCATAATTATATCGATGAAGTATCTGAGTGACGTTTTTTGTTGCATCGTTATATCCAAATCAAATAGTTGCCTGCTACATCCTTGTTTACCCAGAGTGGAGAAGCCCTCGTGGCTTGCCGTGACGTATTCCTTCCGCCGCTAGCTCCTGTCAGATTCCACCCCTTACTAAGCCCCACAGCAACACATGATCCCCTCTGCATTATCCTGTGTGGGCCCTTCGACAACAATTCTGTGATGGGAATACATAACATCCGGGTACCTCCCAAGGAGAACACGTGACTTAAGTAACAGCCAATAAAAGGGCAAATATTGCGATGGATTTTATCCAGGTCAACACGTGTTCATACGAGGGACTTTTGACGACAGAATTGAAGCCTTGAATTCAAATGGGATCATTCTAAAGTTCAGTGTACAGCTGCTTTGGTGATACTTGACTTAGTGTAAATGTTTTTAGTATTATTTATAAATTTAACTGTAGATATCATCTTGGAGTAATTATGTATGGAGGCGCTACGTCGTGAGATCAAAGGGGACAACATAGTTGTCGCCTAATTAGTATTGCTATGATGACGCCATAGGGACAAGATAAAAATATTTTGACGTCACTGTGTTTCAAAACAATTTTGGACCATACATATCACGAATGACATGTTCTTATTTCACTGATTATGAAAGTATACATATATTTTTTGTATACAGCTCTTAAAGCAGTAATAAATATATGTGATATATAATTATGAAGACTATATTAAGACATAATGTATACTATTTGATCAGAGTCAACAAGGGCTGATGTGTAAACGTCACGCTTTCTGTGTACTTTTTGGTCCGGAGCGCCACCATCCAAAAAAAATACAAATCTAATGCGGCTTCATTAAAGATGGCGGCCGGAACATCACTCATGCCGTGAAAACAAATAAACACTATTAACATTTTGAAAGAGTGGAATTACAAAACGTTTGAGACATATCAATCGGCTCGATTGCAATTAGTCCAGCAAGGTATGTTTGACTGTTAAAAATGAGAAAATATAAACACCATTTTCCAAAAGGAAACTGTGTACAAATTCTTTTTTGTAAAGAGTTTTATGTTAATGAAGAGATTTATATAGTCATATCATCTGAATATCAACAGTTAAGGAGTTAGGAATTATATGTTGTCGTTACAGATACTGAGAAAATCACTTTTATATTATCATTTTTTTCTAGTTAATATTTAGTTATTGGTGCAAATATTGGCAAGTTCGAAAAATATATCATGGTATTCAAGTGAAAAGATGACTTTAAGAAAATGTAATTTATTTCCCTGGCAATATATGCGCCATCGGGGATAACTTTTTTTTATGAAATGGTATGTCATCATTGAAAACTAACAGAAAAATAACAAAAAAACTGCAACAAGAATTCATAAATTCTGTTTCAAAAAAGAATAATTTGTTTTGAAAGTTTTTGAAATGACAACTGTGCCAATAATGTGTCAAGAAATAGAAGGTTTGGAATATGCATTTTCCTTTTCTTAAAAAACATTAATCGAAACAATCATAACAGAGATTAACAGATTTATTTGAAGTCATTTTGATTGGATACATTTGTAAGCCTCAAGAGAAAAAAAAAAATTACAGTATGTAGTGAAAAATTAATCAAATACATGGGACCCCTCTCAACCGTTTTCATTTCTCGTTGTTTAAAATTTGACCGAAGATTTAAACTATAGGATGAGCTCCACGCAGATGTCGCAAACAGGTTATATTCAAAGATGTGATCATGGAGTGACTTTGACCAATCAGCATGGATATAAACAAACAACTTTCTAATTTATTTTAATAGTCTGGAATTGAATTGACAAGAACAAATTCTAAACTTCGATGTGGATATTCAATCAACATAAAGGTTATTTTGGTGGAAAAGGTAAACAAATGTAAGGTGTGCATGTATGTGATCAGAGGGATGGGTCCCAATTAGGGCATGTTTACTTTGGATTCGTGATAGCGCCCCGCGCTGGTCTAACATTAATCAAGCCCATCGCAAAGACCGGGGTCACATCATGTAAGGGATACAGGGAAAAGTGTATTTCTAATCTCGGCGGTCATTCCTAGCAACACCAGGATCTTATTCTACTGAGTATAAAATGCTCTGGAGAAGATCAATGCAACAACTTTCTAAAATGTCTGGATATATGAGACGTGTCTGAGCAATATGTAAAATGAAGGATGCGTTTTTCTATACCAATGGGAGTTGTAGTTTTTCGCATTGATATAGAACATTCCAATCAGAAACTAATGGTTTTATTTTCGCATGTCATCGATACTTTAATGCCGGTCGCAAAATAGCAAGAAACAGAAATAATGTATCAAGAATAAGATATACAGTCACAGAATCAAGATTTTATCTTTAACTGCGATATTAACTAAGACACGATGAATAAATAACGGCCAGCGATTCACCATGTGCTGTCGTTGTGTACCATGTAGACTATGAATTATAAATTCCCATCAGAGATGCAGGCAACCTCAGGTCATTTTGACCGAGTTTAAAGGTAAGACCAGGTCATCCTCATGCTAATCAGTTTTGGTCTGCACTAAATGATCCAATATGCCAGGTTTTTGAGATATTACTGTCAATGCCAGCTACTGAGGACATTCTCTCTATATATATTTATTTATGCTCAAACACGTTATTTTTTTGGTTGATTTCGATATTAAATCTATTGCTTGGACTGGAACTTTTAATTTTTTGACGATGAGAAGCAAAATCAATGAAGCAACATTTTTTTCATACAAAATTTCTATAATCACATTTTTTTAGTAGAACCAATTTTACAGCCGTTTGAAGATTTTGAGCAATACTTTAATAGACATGACGAGAATAAATTGGACATTTTTGACTTCTCGCAAAGGAATTTTCAGTCCAAAATACTGAGACACCAATATTAATGTAAAAGCTGAGCACTTAACATAAATCCAATCTATTTTCTAAAATGGGAACCTTTAAATATGATATGAAGACAATATGCAGCAGAAAGTGGTTTAAGGCTGTCATTTTACCGGTGCAACAGAAATCTTCATTTTACCGGGGCCCACAAATGTCCTAAAAAGATGCTACTGTCAGGAAACCTCTGAAAAGAAATCACTCATTAATCATTAATTTGGTGTTCTAAAATCATTTGCATTTGTGTTTTACTTAGTTTTACGTTGATCTGTCTTATTAAGTTTTACATATTTGATGTAGTAATTTGTTATGGGTTGAAAATTGTCTTTTCCTGTAGTCATAATAGTTTGAGTAATGCACGCCATTGTGCAGTCTATGAATATATATTAGATATTACGTTGCGCATGTGCTATTGCGTATGTATATATTCCTATGACATGTAAACAAAGAAAAAGTATTGCGTGATGATGTCTTTCTTTGCAAAATAGAGTTTTCAAAGAGATAACACCATCTTCGTCCATCGATGCGTAAAATCATTGGTTCACATTGCTTAGAAATGCTTCTAAATCGACAGAGCAGGGGATTCTTAGTTGGTTATTTCAAAATTGGTGTAAATCGGACAAGAACATGATTGTTAAAGTTTGTGTTGTTCATTCCATTTTTGATTTGTTCTCTTTGTTTTAAGTTTTTGTAGCACTTCCTTTTTGGCTTGTCAAAATGTGTTTTGTTGTCATTTCTTTCATTCATTTCTTTTAATTCTGTTGGCGTCGGTGTTACCCAATGAGCACCACTTTATGTACTCTCTTAAGACGATCCTGGGTTTATACCAAGCTCTGCATGTGAAGGTCAGAAATGCACTATGCATTGTGAGTCGGACATGGGAGACCACACCCAAGCTTATTTTTGCAGCCAATAAACACTGAATCAAATATTGTGCACATATTGTAACAAAGCCAATTGGTGTCATTGTCTTAATGAGAAAGTGAGTACAACATTGAATGAGATAAGATGTTATTGACATGTATATCCAAAGAGTCAGACAAAAATAGTCAGCGGATGGACCATTAATCTTCCTCGTTTCCTTCTTTCAATCAGATCTCGGTGGCTTCCGTGACATAATAACACTGATAATATAACAATGATAAATTATCAATGCCAAATAACAATGACAAAATAGCAGTGACATGTCTATGTCTGTGTATGTCCTGTCTTGTGCTCACGAGTTAACTATCTTGTATTCACTATCTTGTGTTCACGAATCTTCTTGGTTTGAGGATGTTTACCGAAAAAAAGTACTGTCGTATGTTACCTAATGGTATTTTATATCCGAAAAAGGTGATGAATATCCGAAAAAGGTGATGGCCTTCAAGAACCTATCCTATGAAACTTTCCTTTTCACGATTCCTTTTAATCTATTCTAATGTACATAGTAGGTTGTCATTGATATATTGGCGTTAAGGTTAAGATTTACTAGAAATAGCTACTGAGGACATTCTATATATATATATATATATATATATATATATATATATTGTGGCACTTCCTTTTTGGCTTGTCAAAATGTGTTTTGTTGTAATTTTTTTCATTCATTTCTTTTAATTTTGTTGGCGTCGGTGTTACCCAATGAGCACCACTTTATGTACTCTCTTGAGCAGATCCTGGATTTATACCAAGCTCTGCATGTGAAGGTCATATACAAAGCAGGTCAAATCAATGACTTGAGGCACATTCAATTGAACTAAGAAAAGATATTGGCGTGGAATATGATGAGGCAAAGATTACCAGCAACCTAAGAAATGTAATTACATTACGTTTTGGACAGTAATAACCACTTGCTAACCCTTGTAATTGTACTTCAAGCTTTTAACACCTTGACTCAGCTTGTGCAACTAAGTGCGCTAATATGCATGATATGCTATCTACATGTACATCTACATCTATTAATGTACTAGGCAAAACCTATTGGCATCCCGCTGAGAGTGCAAGGTTGCACGAAGGGGTGCAGCTGGTGCACACCAGCTGCTTGTTGCCAACCTTTATACTCCAGTAAGGGAGTTCCTGAAGGATGCTGAGCTACCTGGTTCCAATGTGGTTAATTGAGGGGAAGATTATTCCAGTTAGTTACTGTCCTTGGAAAATAGCTGTATTTATAAGGGTCACAGCTTGACGCCATTTCGATATAGCGATTTCCCTGGATTTTCCGAGTAGGAGCTGATTTCTTTTTGACATGTCTGGAAGTTTCAAAGCTATTTCACCATGTACAGCCTTGTACAACAAAACCAGCCTCTGTGTCCTTCTCCTCTCTGCTAGTGAACCCCATTTAAGGTCTTCCAGGATTTTTGTTACAGTGCCTGTTTCTCTCTTCCAGTTGCCAGACACAAATCTAGCAGCTCCTCTTTGAACTGATTCTATGCGGTCTATATCTTTTTTGAGGTAAGGGTCCCATGCACTTGATGCACATTCTAAATGAGGGTGCACAAGTGTATTGTAGGCAGCCTCTTTGATATTTCCTGGGCACATATTGAAATTACTTCTTACAAATCCCAGTATTTGATTTGCTTTGCAGACAATGTTGTTG
This sequence comes from Amphiduros pacificus, assembly GCA_949316495.1. NCBI lineage: Eukaryota > Metazoa > Annelida > Polychaeta > Phyllodocida > Hesionidae > Amphiduros > Amphiduros pacificus. The sequence goes on along the minus strand of OX439001.1, from coordinate 41,494,237 downwards.
ATATGTTCATCCCATTTCATATTTGTTTTGAGCTCAACTTGTTGCAAGATGTAACCATTTAATGTATATTTTCTTGTATCAAGAGCATGGCTTTTTTTCTTGCTGCTCAGGGTGTAGCATTTCTGAGCATTGAAGTCCATTTGCCACTCACTTGACCACTCCTCCAGCATATTTAGGTCTTCATGCAGTTTTACTGCATCATCGTCATCTTCAACTGTTCTATATAGGAGGCTGTCATCAGCAAAGAGCCTTATGTTTGAATATTTTAGCTTCTCTCCAATGTCATTAATATAGAGTAGAAATAGTATTGGTCTGAGCCTGAGGCACTCTAGATTTTACATGGACAGGGTCATATTCATCACCGTCAATAACTACCCTCTGTTCTTGGATTGTAAGCCAGTTTTTTATCCATGAACCGACCTGCCCTGAGATTCCATAATGCTAGAGCTTGTGATTCAGTTGTACGTTGCAGACTGTGTCAAAGGCTTTACTAAAGTCGAGTTTGAGCATGCAAACATTTTGCCCATCATTTCTAGCTTGAGTATATCCTGTAAGGTTGTGATTAACTGGGTTTCACATGAGTGGCCTGATATTGTAGAGTTTGCAGTGATTCATCATGTGTCTGACAATTATATGCTCCAAAATTTTACAGGGGACAGAAGTCAAAGAAACTGGACTGGACTTTTATCTCCTTTTTTAAAGACTGCAACTATATTTGCTGTGCGCCATGCTTTTGGGACTTCTCCTTTGTTGAGTGAGTCTTTTTTTTGAGGATTGGAGCTATTTCATGTGAGTATTCTTTCAAGACTTGTGGGTATTTGATCCGGGCCATTGGCTTTTTTGCTGTTTAGGTTAGAGAGCCAATTTTCCACATCAGCAACTGTGGTGGTAATTGACTCTATTTGTGGAAAAGTTGGAACAACTTTGTCAGGAATATTTTCCATGTTTTCAGTAGAAAAAACAGATTTGTACTGACGTGAAAGGACGTCTGCCTTGCCTTTTACTGTCTTTCGCTTCAATGTATTTCACTTCAATTTTCTGTTAGTGTTGGTACACCAACAGTATCTTTGGGCCTGGATCTAATATAGTTCCAGAACCTTTTTCCCATTGATGGTCTACTGAATTCAATATCAGGTAAATCAAGTAGTCCAAGGACATATTCATTGTGGGAATCTCTCAACTTATGTTTTTTGTGTTTCCTAAGGTTTCTGAATTTTCTACGGTCAGAATCCTTTTTAGTTTTTTCAGCCTTGTTGTATAGTCTTTGTTTTCTTTTAATTTGTCTCTTGATTACCTTTGTCATCCATGGCACATCCCATCTACCAGTTATTTTCTTAATCGGAATGTGTTTATTGATGGACTCCATTAGCTTAGCTGTGAACTTGTTTTTCAGAGTTTCAACTGGGAGACTTGAATCCTTAACTTCATTTTCAAAAAAGAAATGCATGTCTTGTTTTATTGCATTCATGTCTCCTTTTTTGTACAGCAATACGTTTCTTGCTTTTTCCTGGCCAATGTGGCTTTTGCATTGATTTCTGTTATTACCACATCATGGTCACTCATGCCTGGATGGACAGATACTTTGTTCACTAGGCTTGTTGTACCGACCAGATCTAACCTATTGTCTCCCCTGGTTGGATGTGGATTTACTTGTGTGAGACAGTGTTCATTAAAAGTATCAATCATTACTGTATTTAGGTCAATGCAGGGCTTGGCTTATAGGAAATATCTTCCCATGTGATATATGGTTCATTGAAATCCCCTGTTAGTAATATATGAGGGGTGTTTGTGTCAGACTGGGGAATTTTTCCAAGAGATGCATTTAATTCATGCTATAATCTTGCTGAGAGAGGACCAGCCTGGGCCAAAGTTCAAATTGATGGAAATACTATTTGTGGGTATCAGCTGTCACATGCCAAATCTCAGTCAAAAGTTATGGATATTGACAGCTTTCAGACCATGACGGTGATTGGGCACAGCAGCCAGGAATAAAATTTGGATTTAGTTTCTATCCTTTCAAATACAAGACGTCACACCGTTAGTTTGTATATATAAGAGTATATCTACCAGGTGCGTATACCGGGGTCTAAAAGCATTCTCAGAGAAAATAATTAATTTAAAAGCTACAGAAGGCGTTATATCAAACTTGGTCATTACTCCCGCGGAAAGAAAATAAAGGAAATAAGATAAATATAGTCAATTCTATAATAGCAATGAAGCTGAAATAAGTTCTCGGGTGAGACTATTAAGTGATCAAGTGTAAAAACAAACATGTAAAAACAAACAAACAAACAAACAAACAAATATAAATATATATATATATATACATATATATATATTATATATATATATATATATATACATATTCCAATTACAAATCATATATGTTCTGTACATTACTCCTGGTTTTTAGAATCTGTTCAGGGAAATGTTAAAAGCATATAATAAGCCATGAGTTTATCTTGTATGCACTCGGCCTATTTCCGCCTACTTCCCATATATTTACACATGTATGTAATGGATGCTGGCACGTTAGTGTGCTCTATGTACATCTCTATTGTTGTCATTGAGACACATGGTATCTGCTCATTAGGCGACTTACATGAAAAGCACTTCTGCAAGTATATAGTTATGAGGAACATATTAGGTAGAAGTAAGAAAAGATATTATTATAAAGTTCAGTGTCTTTTAGGTTGCTTAGAAACGTATGATATCACAGCAATAAATGTGTATTTTCTGAGATCCACTAATGGCACATAACCACATGATTATCTGTATGCATTGTTAAATGCTATATCATCTTTATATCCAAGATAAATTACACACAACAATAGACTTATGATAAATAACCACCGTAGCGGTTATAAACTGGAAGGAAGGAAGAATATAACTAACAATAAAAACACTCATATCATAGCTGACAATCTTACACTTCAGAAATATAAAAATCGCAGCCTCCCATTGAGATGAAGCTTTTTTGTGAGTATTTCAAGCTCAATGATAGCTCTGAATTTTAAATTTATTATCCGATATCTTATATCAAATAAGCAATTGTTTATATTCGCTGCTCACAAGTATGATGGAATTTCTATAGTTGTAGGGAGTGCTCTTTGGATGGAAAATGTAATGCATAAATTCAAGACATCTTAAATCATCAGGAAAGAAGAATTCGCCTTTTACAAATTCTCAGGAATACATGTCTAAAGGCACCAAAAGGTTTTCAAAACAGACAAAACAGCTGAAATATTTTTTTTTATATTCCTGTACAAGTAAAGTGTCATAAAGGGAATTTCCAAATACAATATATCCTTAAAACCGCAGTAATAAATAATTCCAATCAGTTAATGTGAGGTAAATGTGTATCCTGAAGTCTCGATTTTGATTAATTAGTTCATATTTAGGAAGGTACCATGGAGTTATAATAATGTATGATACTCTATTAAATACAACGTCAAACAGTTGTATTTGTCTTGTGTTGTCAATGATACCTCAAATATTCATATTTGTATCATATTGACTGTGTCAAATATTAATAACTAACATATTAGCCCATATGAAATTATGTTATGTTTAGTTTCATCTTATTTGAATTCTAGAGTTTGTAATTTATTTAATATTCAATAGACCGAGACCAATACTAGTTTATCACACAATAAGCAAAGAAACAGATATAACTTTTGAGGATAGGAGCATTTTGATTGGATTTGGGAAGATACAACTATCGATGTATGCTGCGGATAGATTTTGAAACATAGATCGATTGAAGAAATGAGTAGTACTAACTATAAGCTAGTTCATTCAGGAAGTTGTTCTTAATAGCAATGTGAGTACCTCAAAAGGTCATTGTGTCTTGATTGCTAGTTTTTATGTCACCAGTTATTTCTTATTCATTATTCATTTATTTACTCGTTCAACTATATACCGTAGATGATCATTCTCAAGCTTAAAGAAATGTGCACATTACCATCATGTTTGATTACCATCATGCTCTTGTCAAAATAAGAGAACATTTGAAATTATATATAAAGTAAATCCTTGTGACCTGTGCAAGCAGCAACATGACATGCAAACTCTATAGTACAGCTTTGACAGTTATTTCATGTTACAGATATACTTGACGGTCTATTCTAATTCCGACATTGCCCCCAGTTGAAGTGCCCCTCCCACGCCTCATCACCCAGCACACACCGGCCTTGTTTCATATGATGTTTCATCTCTTCATTATTCATTGATGCCACATGTCAGATCCAAGTAAATATATATATATATATATACATGCATACATTTGGTGATATATATGTGGCCTTTGATTCTCAAAGTTAGAAAGGTCTGTGTTATCTGTCAGAAGTTATCAACATGCAAGACAATATATATATATATATATATATATAAACTCTCCCTTTCCACATCATTTGCATATTGGGTTGTCACCTTTGGATGCGACACATGATGTCATTCTTGTAAATCGTGATCTTATGATTGTAGGATGGTAAATATTGATGATTATGTTTTATGTTTATTCACTTTAAGGGTTCTCGTGGTTATTGTGTCAAAGTACAGTACTCCTGGATCCATATGTTTGTGAGTGACGTAGACAAACTCCTACAACAGGAGCATCCATTTAAATCACACTTGTACACATTTGATAAGTTAAATGAGGAGAACCTTTTGCGATTTTAGAATACAACCACCAACGTTTAATTACAAGATACCACCTAATTTTGTTGATGGACACATATTTTATCCCGCCGGTTCCTGTGTTATGTTGCACTGTAGTCGTGTACCAGGTTCCTCCTCTTGTGCCTTGGGCTAGTTGCTGGTGAAGGCTCTGATTTGGACAGGGCAGCGCTACACAAAGACCTCTCTCACGGTATAAAGCCTTGAGTCTTCACCACACAACCTACAATCATCATAATATTAACCCAGAAGTATTGCTCTTATTTGTCCACAGTCTTGGAAGCCTCTTTTGATCTTCAGTTTTAAGTTAAAAGTACATTTTCAATTAACCTTTATGTAAATATAGTTTCACAAGCCTATAATGAGGAACACACATTGCATAAAGGTAAAAGATGTTAAATGTGTAGGCGATGAGAAATTGATTACCAGAGGGAAGCTCTAAAAGGACAATGGGTGCAAATATGTATGCGGTATCGCACCTTGGGGGTAAAGAGAATCAACAAATAAGACTTGACTCCTCATTTCAAGCTGACAATGTTCACTGGTTAATGAAATACTAGATGTGCCTAGTTTGTACCAATAAGTCTTAACCCTTATGATTTTAGCAACGTTTACAACTTCAAAGCATAGATATGACTACTAAATGTAGTTTTTTTCCATTTATGTTTTTTGGAAATTCTCATGTGTGATGCAAAACATGGTCAAATATCACATGACCATTGCATTGAGGGAAAATATATTCATTGTATATGAGGTGATACCACGTGATCTGCCATATCACTCATATCTTCAATAAGGATACATTGCAATTTCAATTTAATTCAAATAAAAAATTCGCATTGTATGTCAATCAAACACAGTAGTCCAAGGAATTTGAGAATTGCAGGGCGTATAGGTTCGATTTTACATTGGGATGTACAAGTTACACTATTTGCGCCCCTCTAACATTCACATCAACACGAATGTAACGTTCTCTTCAATCTAAATTTGTAATGTACGTATTTTTTAATGTATGTGTTTTAGAACGGGAACAGGCAGCAGTTAAATAGCTAGTAAAATCATTATAAATGTTTGATTTGGTTATTAGAAAGATTATGTGATAGATAATCTGCATTAAATTATTTTGTGGAACGAAATGGGATTTTATATTATCTTTGTAGATATCACCCTATTTTACCTTAATAAATACAAATTATACAAATTGTAACTGGCAATGTGCTGATCAAATCTTTTGTTATTTATATGTACTCTTGACCTCCAATCTGGCCATCATTACGGCTATTGTCATGGAGACAAGCCTCATCCTGGCTCGGAGATGGATGGCCAATGGGAAGAGTTAATAGGTGTCACTACTTGTCTGTCTTCCTAATTGAAACGTCTCCGCTGAATGGCTTCACAGGCAATCATCAGCACTCCAGCCACTGGACAGTAATATCGCCAAATCATGATTTGTACAATCATAGCATCAAGTATGTTTTGTCAGTGGGAAATGTCCACAATATTTGACACCAATTGTGTCATCCTTGTTTCCAAATATATTATATATTTCTTATTTTTAATTATTAGGTCTAGTTCACAGGTGGTCAAGCAGTTTGACAAGCTTTCAGACGAAACCTTTTGAGGTTATATCTGATATAAATTGATTTCGTTATTGATTCAAAAGCCCTTGATATCAAAGTATTTGTGAAATTTAATATGAAATTAGAATACGCTTGATGAAGAAAAGAAATAATTGTAATATTGGAAAGATGATTGAACATATCTCTTTTGTCAACTCCACCCAGGCTCATCAACGTTGCTATCTGTAGACATTTTGATCAGGTGACTAACAACAGGAATTCTCTCACCCTATTCCACACTGCATTATTATTACATGATAGGTATAACATTCATCAGAAAAGGAAAATGTAGGAGACGATTCGTTACCATTGGTAGTTGCTATGGCAACATGTGACAATGAAGGTCTTTAGGGGGTTCTCAGTCACATGGCCAGTCCGCGGTTGTCTTGTCATTCTAGCCAATATTTAATCACGATATATAAAGGTCAAGAAGAGTGGTGTCACTGATCATTACTCAATATTGTTCCTTGGTGCTTATAGAACCACATATTTGCGGCATCCCTTGTTGAGGATATTTTACAAATTTACATCAGTATTATTTCACAAAAAAGGTGAAAAATTAAACATGTGTTTTTATTTTAACCAGTCATATAAAGGTATAGATATTGTGCTTGAACGTGGAGCCTCAATTGATAAATGATTGGTAACCTTATAGTTGATGGATAATCTGGATTTCATATCAGTAAATTGGAAAATTGTGTACTCCCTGCAGCGTCGACCAGTTCACTGTACTATCCTATTAGCTATCTGATGTATAAAGGTGATCTATCTTTTACCTATTCTGACATATACACGTTCGCTGACCATTTCTACCAAAAAAAAACTCTCCACAAAAATACAGTTTGAAAGAGATTGCCTTTCCCATTTAGAAGGGCAGTGGAGATGGAGACGGGGCATAGCATCGAGTACATTGGTCTAAATGTAGAAGCCATCAAAGTAATTGATCATGATGTGGCAAGGCAGGCCCTTTCTGCATCTTTGATGAGGCAGCAACATAGTTTTACTTTTCATATGTGTTGAATTATCTACTTGGCTTTGGCCACCCCTTCAAAAAAGTTTGGTAACATTGAAAGCTGCCTTGTTGATTATAAAGAGATGACAAAGTATTCAAAAGGATTCCACCATGTGGGAGTATGAAGGGTGGACCCATTCACACAATATACAGACCTGCAAGAGATGAAAACCAAAACATTATTCTAATATAGAAAGATTGTGAGGATGTAATTTGATGATGATAATGATTTGAGCTATTGGTATGGCCCCTTCGGTGTTCCTCAGGATGCGATACCAATAATGGCAGCATCTTTACAAATGGAGGCTGTATATTAGAGGTGGTCAGAGAACAGTCTACAACAGAGAGGTTGTATATATGTGAGTGTGGGACTGGTGGCAGAGCTTTACTGGGTGTCCTCTACTTGCAGGTTCCTATAGCAGAGAGGTTGTATATATGCGAGTGCGGGGATGGTGGCACAGCTTTACTGGGTGTCTCTGCTTGCAGGTTCCTATAGCAGAGAGGTTGTATATATATGTGAGTGTGGGGCAGGTGGCACAGCTTTACTGGGTGTCCTCTGCTTGCAGGTTCATTTAGCAGAGAGGTTGTATATATGCGAGTGTGGGACTGGTGGCACAGCTTTACTGGGTGTCTCTGCTTGCAGGTTCCTATAGCAGAGAGGTTGTATATATGCGAGTGTGGGACTGGTGGCACAGCTTTACTGGGTGTCTCTGCTTGCAGGTTCCTATAGCAGAGAGGTTGTATATATGCGAGCGCGGGGATGGTGGCACAGCTTTAGTGGGTGTCTCTGCTTGCAGGTTCCTATAGCAGAGAGGTTGTATATATGTGAGTGCGGGGATGGTGGCACAGCTTTACCGAGTGTCTTCTGCTTGCAGGTTCCTATAGCAGAGAGGTTGTATATATGTGAGTGCGGGGATGGTGGCACAGCTTTACTGGGTGTCTCTGCTTGCAGGTTCCTATAGCAGAGAGGTTGTATATATGCGAGTGCGGGGATGGTGGCACAGCTTTACCGAGTGTCTTCTGCTTGCAGGTTCCTATAGCAGAGAGGTGGTATATATGCGAGTGTGGGGCTGGTGGCACAGCTTTACTGGGTGTCCTCTGCTTGCAGGTTCCTATAGCAGAGAGGTTGTATATATGCGAGTGCGGGGATGGTGGCACAGCTTTACTGGTTGTCCTCTGCTTGCAGGTTCCTATAGCAGAGAGGTTGAATATATGTAAGTGTGGGGCTGGTGGCACAGCTTTACTGGTTGTCCTCTGCTTGCAGGTTCCTATAGCAGAGAGGTTGTATATATGTGATTGTGTGACTGGTGGCACAGCTTTACTGGGTGTGCTCTGCTTGCAGGTTCCTATAGCAGAGAGGTTGAATATATGTGAGTGTGGGGCTGGTGGCACAGCTTTACTGGTTGTCCTCTGCTTGCAGGTTCCTATAGCAGAGAGGTTGTATATATGTGATTGTGTGACTGGTGGCACAGCTTTACTGGGTGTGCTCTGCTTGCAGGTTCCTATAGCAGAGAGGTTGAACATATGTGAGTGTGGGGCTGGTGGCACAGCTTTACTGGTTGTCCTCTGCTTGCAGGTTCCTATAGCAGAGAGGTTGTATATATGTGATTGTGTGACTGGTGGCACAGCTTTACTGGGTGTGCTCTGCTTGCAGGTTCCTATAGCAGAGAGGTTGAACATATGTGAGTGTGGGGCTGGTGGCACAGCTTTACTGGTTGTCCTCTGCTTGCAGGTTCCTATAGCAGAGAGGTTGTATATATGTGATTGTGTGACTGGTGGCACAGCTTTACTGGGTGTCCTCTACTTGCAGGTTCCTATAGCAGAGAGGTTGTATATATATGTGAGTGTGGGGCTGGTGGCACAGTTTTACTGGGTGTCCTCTGCTTGTAGGTTCCTATAGCAGAGAGGTTGTATATATATATGTGAGTACGGGGCTGGTGGCACAGCTTTACTGGGTGTCCTCTGCTTGCAGGTTCCTATAGCAGAGAGGTTGTATATATGTGATTGTGTGACTGGTGGCACAGCTTTACTGGGTGTGCTCTGCTTGCAGGTTCCTATAGCAGAGAGGTTGAACATATGTGAGTGTGGGGCTGGTGGCACAGCTTTACTGGTTGTCCTCTGCTTGCAGGTTCCTATAGCAGAGAGGTTGTATATATGTGATTGTGTGACTGGTGGCACAGCTTTACTGGGTGTGCTCTGCTTGCAGGTTCCTATAGCAGAGAGGTTGAACATATGTGAGTGTGGGGCTGGTGGCACAGCTTTACTGGTTGTCCTCTGCTTGCAGGTTCCTATAGCAGAGAGGTTGTATATATATGTGAGTGTGGGGCTGGTGGCACAGCTTTTCTGGTTGTCTCTGCTTGCAGGTTCCTATAGCAGAGAGGTGGTATATATGCGAGTGTGGGACTGGTGGCACAGTTTTACTGGGTGTCCTCTGCTTACAGGTTTCTATAGCAGAGAGGTTGTATATATGCGAGTGTGGGACTGGTGGCACAGCTTTACTGGGTGTCCTCTGCTTACAGGTTCCTATAGCAGAGAGGTTGTATATATGCGAGTGTGGGACTGGTGGCACAGCTTTACTGGGTGTCCGCTGCTTGCAGGTTCCTAAAGCAGAGAGGTTGTATATATGCGAGTGTGGGACTGGTGGCACAGTTTTACTGGGTGTCCTCTGCTTACAGGTTTCTATAGCAGAGAGGTTGTATATATGTGAGTGTGGGGCTGGTGGCACAGCTTTACTGGGTGTCCTCTGCTTACAGGTTCCTATAGCAGAGAGGTTGTATATATGTGATTGTGTGACTGGTGGCACAGCTTTACTGGGTGTGCTCTGCTTGCAGGTTCCTATAGCAGAGAGGTTGAACATATGTGAGTGTGGGGCTGGTGGCACAGCTTTACTGGTTGTCCTCTGCTTGCAGGTTCCTATAGCAGAGAGGTTGTATATATGTGATTGTGTGACTGGTGGCACAGCTTTACTGGGTGTCCTCTACTTGCAGGTTCCTATAGCAGAGAGGTTGTATATATATGTGAGTGTGGGGCTGGTGGCACAGTTTTACTGGGTGTCCTCTGCTTGTAGGTTCCTATAGCAGAGAGGTTGTATATATATGTGAGTGCGGGGCTGGTGGCACAGCTTTACTGGGTGTCCTCTGCTTGCAGGTTCCTATAGCAGAGAGGTTGTATATATATGTGAGTGTGGGGCTGGTGGCACAGCTTTTCTGGTTGTCTCTGTTTGCAGGTTCCTATAGCAGAGAGGTTGTATATATGCGAGTGTGGGACTGGTGGCACAGTTTTACTGGGTGTCCTCTGCTTACAGGTTTCTATAGCAGAGAGGTTGTATATATGCGAGTGTGGGACTGGTGGCACAGCTTTACTGGGTGTCCTCTGCTTACAGGTTCCTATAGCAGAGAGGTTGTATATATGCGAGTGTGGGACTGGTGGCACAGCTTTACTGGGTGTCCGCTGCTTGCAGGTTCCTAAAGCAGAGAGGTTGTATATATGCGAGTGTGGGACTGGTGGCACAGCTTTACTGGGTGTCCTCTGCTTACAGGTTCCTATAGCAGAGAGGTTGTATATATGCTAGTGCGGGACTGGTGGCACAGTTTTACTGGGTGTCTCTGCTTGCAGGTTCCTATAGCAGAGAGGTTGTATATATGTGAGTGTGGGACTGGTGGCACAGCTTTACTGGGTGTCCGCTGCTTGCAGGTTCCTAAAGCAGAGAGGTTGTATATATGCGAGTGTGGGACTGGTGGCACAGCTTTACTGGGTGTCCTCTGCTTACAGGTTCCTATAGCAGAGAGGTTGTATATATGCTAGTGCGGGACTGGTGGCACAGTTTTACTGGGTGTCTCTGCTTGCAGGTTCCTATAGCAGAGAGGTTGTATATATGTGAGTGTGGGACTGGTGGCACAGCTTTACTGGTTGTCCTCTACTTGCAGGTTCCTATATCAGAGAGGTTGAATATATGCGAGTGTGTGACTGGTGACACAGCTTTACTGGTTGTCCTCTGCTTACAGGTTCCTATAGCAGAGAGGTTGTATATATGCGTTGTGGGACTGGTGGCACAGCTTTACTGGGTGTCCTCTACTTGCAGGTTCCTATAGCAGAGAGGTTGTATATATGCGAGAGCGGGGATGGTGACACAGCTTTACTGGGTGTCCTCTGCTTGCAGGTTCCTATAGCAGAGAGGTTGTATATATGCGAGTGTGGGGCTGGTAACACAGCTTTACTGGGTGTCCTCTGCTTGCAGGTTCCTTGACGTGCTTTGGGTCAGGATCAGAGCCATGAAGTATGTTCTAACTGATATCTTCTCTTTCAAGAATACAATCTACCACATTTGATCACTTATCTATCAAGTTGTCAAAAAGTATTTATCATAAAAGAGACTAATGAAATATTTGTGTATGAATTGTACAGGCCACGCAGTTAGGTCCCTTGCTCTGTGTAATAAAGATATAGATATATAAAATATCATATATTTGGATTGAACGTCTCGTGTACAATATATATCATATAAAATTGAAGATAACAGACCGCATGATACCAATGCAAGCATTTTAAACTTGTGTTTAAAATTCTATTTTCGGTTTATTTCCATGATGTGTTATTTGCTTAAGAGAAATTAGCTATATATACATCTCCATTCAGCCACAGGGGCACATTTATTCAGGAATAGACAGTAATTGAAAATATTAATCCCTCAAACTGGTTGGAGACCTAAACTAAGTTATTATTATTATTATTATTATTGATTTGCATCAACACATCTTGCTCTCGAGTAAAGATAACGGACACCACCCTTTAATTAGATTTTAAAGATAATAAATGATATATTTATTCTAATCCAAATATCATTATTTGACATCAAATAAAATTCAAATAAAATAATAAAATAAAAAAGGTATAAAATCAAAAATACCATACCATGAAGAACACTCCCCCTTTGTCTAATATGGATATCTCAACTGCAATTCATCCAAATTGGTTTTGGAAAAATGATAATAATGCTTTATTTCGATTTAGTGGAAAATAATGCGCAGGTACAAAATCGTGAGCTATCCATACATTTTTTTGGAAAAAAAATAGACAATTGCGAATGGCGTTTCACTGCGACCAGGATATATATATATCCTTATAAATTTTAGCTAGCTTTTGAGCGCTACGAGCAAGTAATGCCTGGTGCATGCGCTATATAAGTGTTTTATTATTCGCATCTTATATGCTGTATTGAATATTTCTGTTCCGATGCAGGTTCCGCAGCCATGATCCTCCTATATATATATATATATATATATATATATATATATATATATATATATATATATATATATATATATATATATATATATATATATGAATCACATGAAGTCACGACCTTCACCTTGATCGGTCTTTTAACTTTGATGCAATTGAACTAGGATTTGCTTCCTGAGTTGTCATTTCTTGTTTGATATATTTCATTTATCTTTAGCACCGCGGGAGTCATTGAGCTCCAGATATTGTACATTTAGTCAACAGTTTCTGCAGTAGGTCTTACGATTTAAGATTTAATCATGAGTTTACTCATGATTAAAGGCTTCGAGTTCTTGGTAAAGAAGCAAACTTCGAGTATCTTAAATGTAAACGGAACATATTTCCTTCTTGATGTCCTTATGTTCTTCACTTATCAAACCAGTTACAGAATAACAGATGGAGATCATAAATATCTGAAAACAAACAAATATGCTCTAAATGTTGATAAACGTAAAAATACGCTAAATGTCTTAGTATATAAAGATGTATACTCTGTGTGAAACTTGTGTGTAAGCTTGAAGTTTGTTACTTTCGGTTTGTTTTTTATCCGCTGAATCAGCACATTGCTTGGCGTGGGTGGAAAGAAACGATCCAATGACAAGAAAGCTCTAGAGAGATGTTACGCAGAGGCTAGTATCGCATTGTCTAAACGTTTAGTGCAAAATATTGAATGATTTTGACAAATATCTGGCATTTTGACATTCACATCTTTAGGCGTTTTACTCCTGTCTTGTTAAAGTAATGTAAACATGCCATGCAAGTATCATCAGAGAAATCCCATTGTCATTGTCACATTTTCACATTGTCACACTTCCCTCATGCTTTATGATCCCAATCTAACATACAACCTAATTGTTTGGAATTGCCTCCTTTCATCTTTGAGTCAAGTCCTTCTGTAATTCCCACATACTTCTACATGGCAGACGGGAACACAAGCAGGGGGCTGCATATTCCCTTTGAGCCGCTGATTACACGTGACTGGCTTAGTCTCTCTTTTCCTTGTTTCACACTAATTTGCCCTGGAAATGAATGCTATCTCTCATTAGTATTATAAGTTAATGATCGCGGCAATATCTGCAACGTGGATGCCTCGGTTTGGCTTCAGCATATAATATATATTCTTTCATAAAGAAATAGGTCGTGAGTAAGTAAAAACTACGTAAAGAAATAAATAATCAAGCAGCAATTGAATATGAATTTATATTATAAAACAAAGGAACAACACAGGATTATTTCTAAGAATCAAAATAGACAGCCATGTAAATGTCATATCTGTGTTAAGCACCAGCGGATATGTTCATGACAATTAGCTTGTCACCCCAGGTGGCACCACAGTGTTGAATGGTGAACAGCACGCATGCCCAGAGGCCAAGTGTCTTGATGAGGCTAATGAAGAAGTGTGGCCTGTCTGGGGGCCACACCTCATCTCATGTAAACAATCAACCACCATTACTACTTATCTACACACGGTCAAATCAATGGTAAAATAAACCCTCTGTGTTTCCTGACTCGTTTCGCAGTGCAGTTACACCTTATTCTACTTGTTATAATGATAGTTGAGAACAAAATACAATGTTACTCCATATCCAGCAAATAGCAATTAGTGGAATTAAGCTACAAGGACCTGTTAAAAAGCAATGCATGACTGTTGAGCAAAGCAATACAATTGATGCTTCGTGATTTTTTTTTCAAAACTTCATTTAGAAATATCATTTAAGCATATCATTTCGAGTTAGCTATTAAACTTCTCTCAGTGAGTCTCAATTTTGTCTCTCTAGTGTACTTATAAATTCCTGTTTATTGAGTTATGCTACGCAGCTTTTACGAGTACCGGAAATATGTAAACAATTATCAACATTCATTTGCTTTGAATGGGGTGGCATGGGTAGGAATTGTGGTCAATTGCTACACTGATTGTAAAATATGAATGATACAACTAAGAACAATTCATCAAAATTTAAAATTCATGAAAAAAATCCTCATGATTCTATGTATTTGGGACAACCGTAGAGTTGTCAGCTCACCAACAGAGAGTAAGCAAGGATTGTGATGGTCATCCAAACTGAATCTCAACTGAAGTTGTATTATTTAATCTTTGAGTCTGTCAAACTCATTAGATCTACCCACTGGCAAACATGTTCGCCTGACACATCATTACTCTTTTAACAGCACCGTACATGTTGAGAATAATGTGAAACCTTTAGAGACCTGCTTTCCTTATAAACTTCCTGGCATACCGTCATTATCACAAACTTCACTGTACTTGTTCAATCCCGAGCGGAAGTCACGTCTGGTGCGAGATTGTATCAACATGTCTGTGCTTCCCCCCACACAATTGAAACGACCACAATGTAAATATTTGTCAGTGTGTAGCACACCAATCCCCATACATCTTCCCTTTTTTCTGAAAAGTTATAATTGAAATGGAAAATTGTAAAACCTTGTTTTCTTATGATAACGTTGTCGTGGATATACCTTTTATCCAATGATGATTATACTCTGGGAAACCTATAATGATGACACATTGTGTGTCCTACAGTGATAATACATCGCAGATCCTTTAGTGATAACACCTAGGATGCTAACTAATACCTTGTGAGTCCAATATTGATAATACCTAGCGAGTTCTGTGATTATAATTCCTTTTGTGTGATAATGATAACACGTTAAGAGTAGTTTGATGACAATACATCGCGAGTGCTATGATGATAATATATTTTGAATCCTGTAATAAAAATACATATAC
Organism: Amphiduros pacificus; assembly: GCA_949316495.1. Lineage (NCBI taxonomy): Eukaryota > Metazoa > Annelida > Polychaeta > Phyllodocida > Hesionidae > Amphiduros > Amphiduros pacificus. The sequence continues at coordinate 41,478,903 of OX439001.1, read as the reverse complement.
TATCAAAATACCTTGTGTGTTCTATAAAGATGATACGAATCTGGCTGCTGATATGAGATGCGCTACACCTTTTACTGAGCTAAAAACAAATAATGGATTGAGTATCTACAATGGAGAGAGAGGACCGGAATACAGAATCCCCTCAATGCCCCCTCCCCCCCCCCCCCACACACACACACAAACACACACATACAGGCTTATTCGCAACATACTGATTTTACATAAGTATTTTTTTAATTGCTTACTTTTTCTCTCTCACTCTGAAACCCAATTTTCTAGGCCTTTGTCACTGGTATTGCCTGAACACAGAATTTAAATAGGCCAGCTGGTGAGGACGCAACTGTCTCACTGAGTGAATGATACATTTCCAAAATATATAGTTAAATGTTAATCTGCGCTTGGATGTATGTTATCGCCCAGTTATCATTAAATTTAAATTGTTTGGGTTAAATAATATATGATCAAACTTATAAATGATCTAAAAAAACAGTTTAAAATATTATTAAAATTCAAATAGATTCATGTGGTGAGACCCGCAATATAATCGTCAGTGAAGTAATCAAGTTTTTTGTCAACGTATATTATAACCGTGATCTAATTCAACATATTTACATTAAAAGACTGAGTAATAATGTACATTCGTTCTTATATAACAATTACCCGCAGATACTATTGCGATATATATATATATATATAAATATATATTCAGAGCCCCTATATATAGTATCGAATATTATGATAAAACGTGTGTTCCTATTAGTTTCCTTCTTTTAATATCATTACTTTTGTTATTTTCTTGTTTGTTTCGGTTCTGCTTGTGTTTTTTTTGGTTCCCTAACTTCGCATTTTATAATCATTCATTTTTGTCGGAAAAGGAGCCTCACATTTTCTTATTTAATCTAATGTAAGTCCGATAATTACCATTCTGTAAAACATATTTTTTATTCATTATTCCATATATTGACAATATGACTTTGGATATTCAATTATATGTCCTCAGGTTTTCTATCACACTCTGTCTTCTCCGCCGTGTATAGCCCACATCTCCAGATGCGACAATACATTAATTATGGAGTAACAGTCTCCTGGATCAGACATAACTTTTTGTATCAACGCATGTGTATGTGAAGAAATGTCAATTATAAATTTGTGTATTTGCTGATTGGAGAATTCTTTAAATGATCACCTGCAGCGAAAAAGCTTTTCAAGAAATCCGGCGTCTGTTACACATGCGTGTCATGTGACTCAAGGAATGAAGATTAATGTTATTTCGAGAAGACATATGTTTGTCATCCTGGACTCTGTGGAGTATTCTTTTTTCTGGAAGAATATACTGAAGCACCGGTGTGGAGCATATAAATCGTTTTGTCGAGTAGAAAGCTCCTGCGCAAATAGGAGTGAAGGTAAGGGAACCCGTCCTTACAGCTATCAAATATACTGGTCACACCGGCCGCATAAAGCTTAGTTTCCCCTCAGCAAGTAGACTAAAACATAAATAAGAGATACCAGTCCACTTGTTTATAAGCAGGACAAACTGGCCTCCGAGGATACGTGGCTTATTGTTAGCAGTAATAGAGCTTATATGGGATGACATGCACCAAACAAGCTTGTGACATGGGGCTCAATTGTTGTAGTGAATAAAAAGACTCTCCCATACACACCATATAAAATGGTGGGCGGAGAAGGCTAGTTTGGGTTTCCATTCCAGGTAGTATTCTTGCCAATAATCTGGGGTTTTCACCTATCTCGTCTTTTAAATAGATTATTTGGAAGGTTGTGTTTCCTTATAGCCAAAAATAATGCATCACACCTCATGTGATTTAATAACGTACTTTTAAGAAGTTCATATACCAAGGATATACCAAATATCCCGATCAATCTGGAAGCTTTTTGATATAGCACTGCGTATTATATTTGATCTCAGAGTTGTTGAAGTGAAAATGGATTGAGCAACATGCATTTCTAAAATCCTATTTGATATGATGTCAACTATCATGAAGATTTGAATATCATGCCATTGTTCTGGAAAATATTAGCATACAGGAAATATCCAATATTTGGGCCTCTTTGATATTTGTAGCAATATCTCCGCAAAAACCAGTACCACAAAGACAAGTTAACGTGAGAGCAATCAATGGACTCGTGCCGTCATGATGCAGACAAGCCGCTCTCTCCCTCAAGGGTTATCATCCAACTTCCCAGATCTGGCCATTCACAGCCGGGACATTTTATGTCTTGCCTGCAAGTTGTCTCACTGTCCTTTACATATCTGTGTCTGCCACATGGAATCAAACAAGGCGCTCATTCATGTCTCTGCACAACCATAAAGGCATCTCATATGGTAAATGGTTTGCATGGGCGGTCACATCTTCTGGACTTAGTCAAACATTTGACATTGCTTTCAAGTATATATCGTGCCTGTCCAGATTTTCTCAAAGAGAAAGAAAAAAATACAAGATTGATGGCGTATGATTACCTTGTCCTTAGCTGGTAAATTTGAATAAGAAATAAAAAATGTCATCAGAACACGTTTAATACAAAATGCAATTGTGTCGTGTATTTTGAAATGATTAGAACCATTTTATCTAGGTCTAAATATGTTGAAACCAATTCAAAGTGTCATCAATCAAATGTTAATTTGTCATTATCTTTTTTCCTTTCTTATTTGACACATACATTTGAATAGTATAATAGTTGATGTAAACATACTGATAAAGAAATAATTTATCTATTTGATAAATAGCTTATATCATATTTGAATAGTGTTAGAGCTGAAAAGTTTACCGGTAACGCAATTGAAGTTGCTTATGGGTAACATAACTGACCATAGTTAACAGTAAACATAACTGACCATAGTTTACAGTAAATATGACTGACCATAGTTGACAGTAGACATAACTGACCATAGTTTACAGTAAACATAACTGACCATAGTTTACAGGTAACATTAATTGACCACTGTTTACGGGTAACTTAACTATCCATTGTTTGCAGGTAACATAAGTGACCATAGTTTCCAGGTAACATAACTGACCAGAATATCATCGATGCTAAGATTAAGAAACATATTTTTGTGATAAAACCACACAGTGATGTTCCTGATTATATAGATTAGCTATATAAAAAATATTTTACATTATCGTAATCCCACACTATATCGGCTGCCATGTTATTTCTCTGGTCTAATTCTATCACAAATGAATCTTAATATCTTCTTATCAGAAGATAGTGACGTGGGCCTTGGTGATGGCTCAGTTCCTCCCCTTGTGACATACACCCGTCTGCGGTCTCAACTACATCAGGGTAGAAATAACCTTATATATCTAATTTCATTTTACCTTTCATTGAATGAGATAGGACCGCAGCTGATTACTCGAATTTACTTGTTTGAAACGAATTTCAAATATAGTTTAATCTCTACAATAGCATTAATATTGACTATTAAATTTAACAGCCTCATTTTTGGTATATTTGTCAAAATTGTTTCTTGATTAATGTTCAAAACTTTTTTGTGAATACTGTTTGTCTTGTTGAAGGTCAGGAGCGGTGTCTATTACCTAGCACTTTGCAGGCTAATTTGAGGCCCCCACATATGCAATATGGCTGCCCTCATGTCAGAATTAATGGGAGCCAGACATACCGCCATGGCGAGCAGAGGGAGACTACATCCTATCTATCAAGATATTTTTTTCACCATTTGTGGCTTGCATAATGTTGGTTTTGTGTTGGGGAAAAATACACTTCCTGTTCGTGAGGAGAGAGACATGTTAAAAAGCAAGAAAATTCGGGAGGTTTTATAAAAATAAATAGAGTCTAAATATTCTTAACAAAACAATGGAATGGGTACCATATATATTCGTATAATAAAACACACAGATCTTTTTTTTATTGATCATATACTTATGTAATTGTTTATATACATATCAATGCATATACATCTCTAAAAAATATACATCTCTCAAAATTACATATACGTCTTTCAAAAATGTAATATCTTAAGTATGCAGTGGTCTACTCAGCAACATATGTACTTGTATATGAATTAAATATGATTTTCCTTACAGGTATAATGCTGTGCAGTACAGGAAGTTTTTTGTTTGTTCTGCCATATTAGCCTTTAGCTTCACGTTTCCATTCTGATTGATCTTTCAGTCATGAACATTTTCTTTCCACGAGACACAAATATTCCCTCAGCTTTGGCTGCACAGGGTTACATTTCCCATCGCTACTTCCCGGTTTAATGTACATAGTAAATATACATAAATAAGCACTTTTGAATCGCAATTCGTTTTGTTCATTGCATCTTTTATTATTTGCCATTGTGCATCTGGTGTTTTTGTTAGTGTGTGGACCTTTATATATCTTAGATTTCATATTCAATTGAAAACAGATTTACTGTGATAGATGTCTACCGAGTTGATAACAATACATAAGTATCTGAAGAGTTACAGGTAGTAAAATGTTTATTAAGACCAGCTGTCCCTCCCCCATCTTCTCATGTAATCTTGAAATATTCCTGCAGGACCCTGAAGGGAGCCTATCCTTCACTTTACGAGGATCTTTGATCAGCAGACATCGTGGAAACGCCGACAAATTCTACCTACAGCTAAAGGTTCCTGGCGTACAACATCTGAGAATTGGCCGGTTTTAGTCGACCATCCCCCAGCGCCCTCACGTTCCCTTGCTTGCACGGCCGATTTTGTCCAAAAAAGCTATCGCCCGCCAAAGCTCTGCTGAAATCAGCGCACGCAAAGGTGGCTGAGGTATAACATATTATGAATGGTTAATAAAGATATTATACTCAGTCAAATCTGATCAAATAAAAAAACAGGTCTCCCCAATAAGGCCCAGGTATTTTGTATCCACTTGTAAAATAGATAAAATACGACGCAAACCCAAGAGCACAATGGATTTGCTGTATGTATCACGTGATATTAATCTGCGTGACACAGACACAATAACTCCTGACAATGTAGCGATCTTAACCATGCACATGCCTAGAGGACATTGATGGGTGGTGTGTGTGAGGAGGGGAGCGAGATTTAGAGCTTAGCATTGACCCTGCGGTATTCAATAAGCCCTGGCCGTGGCCATCCATCTACCTGGCCCACTGCACTGTTGCTTTCTATCTTGTAACTATTCCATTGTACTGCTGCAATCCATCTTGGGCAAATCCTAACCACCGAGAGGAGTGTCAACTGAGAGGGCAAGTTGGACATATTGTATAATTGCAATATTATACAATGAATGATATAACTTTGAAAAAAAAACTAGGGGTCAAATTTTGGAAGTTCAATAGTCATATATTCTACAGATACATATTATATACAATTATTGTATGTAAATGATTCCCATAATGGAACTTTAAAATTACATAGACGGTATTTGGCAGTATGAGTCAAGATCCAGATTACATGAGCAGGAAAATAATAATCCGTATTGATATACACTGTGAACTGTTTTGTTTATATATTATTAATTGAATCACTGTTTTCCATAATAACTGCCTTTTTGAAAAATGACGGAAGGCCAGGATCTTGAACTAAACCTGTTATTACTGTTATTATTGACATACATAGAAAATTGTACATCAGAATACGAGCATCTTCCACGTCTTCGCCACCTCAATATGGCCATTAATTTCTGGTGTCTAGTTTGAAGCCATTTGCAACTTTTGCTGCATCATTTTGAATCTTCCAAAGAGAAGAATCACACCATGGTTTCCCTTTCTTCCTTGGAGTGTTCATGTACATGTCTCACTTGTCATGTTTTCTAAGGAAAAAATAATGATGTCATAATGTTTGTAGCAGACCAACATTGTGGCCTCGGGGGCGATCAACACTGTGTGCCGGCTGGTCAAACAAACCTCAAATTTCGTGGTCTCCATTAGCTTCATCATTTGACATGAACGCATAATGTCTTAATAATATAACTAATAACATCACAAACTGAGTGATCATGAATACTAGGAGCACGAGCCCAAGCCCTCAACTTCACTCTTATTAATAAAAAAAATGAATGTGAAAATAGATGAATAAACAAAATAATCTCATCGCATCTATCCGTCCGTCCGTCCGTCCGTCCGTCCATCCTTCTACACACCCAACCAATCACCCACCCACCCAACAACCCACCCACCCACTCAACCACCCACCTACACGCCCACCCACCCACCTATCCATCCATCCATCCATCCATCCATCCATCCATCCATCCATCCATCCATCCATCCATCCATCCATCCATCCATCCATCCATCCATCCATCCATCCATCCATCCATCCATCCATCCATCCATCCATCCATCCATCCATCCATCCATCCATCCATCCATCCATCCATCCATCCATCCATCCATCCATCCATCCATCCATCCATCCATCCATCCATCCATCCATCCATCCATCCATCCATCCATCCATCCATCCATCCATCCATCCATCCATCCATCCATCCATCCATCCATCCATCCATCCATCCATCCATCCATCCATCCATCCATCCATCCATCCATCCATCCATCCATCCATCCATCCATCCATCCATCCATCCATCCATCCATCCATCCATCCATCCATCCATCCATCCATCCATCCATCCATCCATCCATCCATCCATCCATCCATCCATCCATCCATCCATCCATCCATCCATCCATCCATCCATCCATCCATCCATCCATCCATCCATCCATCCATCCATCCATACATCCATCCATCCATCCATCCATCCATCCATCCATCCATCCATTTATGCATCTATCCATTCATCCTATATTTTGCATCCATTATCCATCCATTCTTTCATCCATCGATCCAGGATAACAATTTCATCACGCTGGCATTCTGACACAGTATCCGTTAACTATAATTTTGATATATACGATAATAATATAATTATAAAATCATGGTTAGAAATGTTGGTGATGATTAAAAATGGATTTAAGTTGATGTAAATGAATTCATAATATAATTTCATAACAGGAGCAGATAAGCATGATACACAATGTACACACTCTTCATCGCTGCTCCTCCGGGAGACAGACAGATAATTAGAAAATAAACACAGATGGATAACTTGACAGAAAAGAAATTCAATTAAGATCTTTCATCTTGAGGATTCTTTACACTTAAACAATTCAAATGCCTTAATGCAATTTATAGATTTAACACCTTTGTTGCCACAGTTGAGATCACTTGGTACCGAAATGGGACGAAGATGCAGCTCAGTAGCGTAACAGCTTCCTGGCCATATGGGATGCAATATTTCCGGCCGCATAAGATGCAATATTCCCGGCTGCATGGGATGCAATATTCCCGGCCGCATGGGATGCAATATTCCCGGCCATATGGGATGCAATATTCCCGGCCATATGGGATGCAATATTCCCGGCCGCATGGGATGCAATATTCCCGGCCATATGGGATGCAATATTCCCGGCCATATGGGATGCAATATTCCTGGCCGCATATAAGATGCAATATTCCCGGCTGCATGGGATGCAATATTCCCGGCCGCATGGGATGCAATATTCCCGGCCATATGGGATGCAATATTCCCGGCCGCATGGGATGCAATATTTATATATATATTTGACCGGCATTATTGGGAAGGGGGAGGTCAGATGATAAACTATCTGATCTATACCATAACAGACCATTGTGATCTGTACCATAACAGACCATTGTCTCACACAGAATAAAAAGATCAGGCAGTCAAATACATTTGCAGTGTGTTTATGTTAGAGTACACCCAGCTTCACAGTGTATGCGGGTACTGAGGCTAATGTGTTGATCTCCTTTGGGGGATGATTTTGGTGTCTTTAACATACGTGATTAAAGTCATTTACCTTATAATTTCTTCATAACCTTCCTTAAATTTTCATTGATAAGGCCTGGAAAAATTTCCACCGTCAGATAGAATTGCTTTCTGGTGGCGAGCAAACTGCTGTATTTAAATGCAAGCAAATCGTCGTGATTTAAGGGCGCATGTTCATTAATATGCGAACTGATAATGTCTTGGTATTGTCTGAGAATTAACAAAACCAACCTGGAAAAGATCTTGCTTTGATGTTAAATCAGCTTACATGATGTAAGTTTAGTCAAACAACTAATCCCAAAAGACTTAAACACTTTATTCTGTTTGATCGTCTACTTTCTGCCTGATCTTCATAAAGGAAAAGGTTTCAGTATATATCTAATGTTATGTCATTACGGTACATTAATGTTTAAATTAATATTTTGGGGGCATACACTAAAACATATAAAACTACAATCACATCCGTACGAACTATTAAGGAAAACTATAGAGGAAAACCTCTTGATCTTCTTTGTGCAAATGGTAGTGTGTGATATTGATGTCAGGCTGACAAACTGTTCACTCCCAGCCGGCTTTTACGAACAGCATCAACAGCTTGAAGGTGATTTGCAATTCTTGGAACTGTGTGGCTTTTTTTTTAATTATAAGCATACAACCAGAATGGAAACATCAGAGGGTTGTACCAGTTGTAGTGCGGGCACATTTACCGAATGGCCTCTTTTCAATTACAATCTACGCCTTTGCGTTGAACAACAACATATCTAACAGAATCATGCTTTTTGCATTATTATCAGTTTGAGTTTGAGTTTTCAATGGTGTCACTTTGAACGTTATGAGTACATTTCTATCAGATAACCCAACAAATAAGTTGCTGTAAGATCACAGTTTTTCTTAGATGACAGTTTTTATTAGATCACACATAGTAAGATCACACATTGTTAGATCACACATCATTGTTAGATCACACATCATTGTTAGATCACACATCATTGTTAGATCACACATCATTGTTAGATCACACATCATCGTTAGATCATACATTGTCAGATCACATATTGCTTGATCACACATGGTTAGATTACACATTACTTGATCACACATTGTTAGATAACACATTACTTGATCACACATTGTTAGATCACATATTGCTTGATCACACATTACTTGATCACATATCATAAGTTTACACACATTTTTAGATCACACATTGTTAGATCACACATTGCTTGATCACACATTGCTTGATCACACATTGCTTGATCACACATGGCTTGATCACACATTGCTTGATCACACATTGTTAGAGCACACATTACTTGATCACATATCATAAGTTCACACACATTGTTAGATCACACGTTGCTTTATCAAACATTGTTAGATCACACATTCTCATATCACATACTGTTAGATAAGTATATGACTTAGATCAGAGATTACATTCAGTAGTAACATATGTCTGTATTAGTTATATACAATAGTGTACAAGCAGTAAATATGCAGTACCTCAGGTAATTACCACTGGTTAGATTTCCCATCAGCCTTCGGAGGCTTATTCTCACGCAGTGCCATTTCGCCACCAGTCTGATGAGCTGAAATTTGCAAAATATGATGGACAATTTCTTTAATTTGCATGTCATTACCGACACACCATGGGCAAAGATTGAGATGAAAAGAAAGCATCAATTTTTAGAGTAACTTCGATAAGAAAAGGCGGTGATAAGACAAATGTGGTATATTCTAAAAAGTGTGGCTTCCTCGGTTGTGTAGGGAATTGCTCTCTTTAAAATTGTTTGATGCACTGATGTCAATGTCTGAGTAGTTAAAGGTATTGTATAGTCATGCATGTATATAACATATTAATGGTACACGTTTTTTCTGGGTTCACCAAGTAAGATAAGACAGTTTCTATCTTGATTACAGCAATTGAGTTATGTAAGAAAAAGCAATCTGTGTCGTGTGAAATTTGAAGACCATGTTAATTATTGGAGAATAATTGTGTTTCAAATTAAGTTGATATCAAAGATGAACATAATCGCTGATAGAAATTCAACGACATGATTAGATATAAGGTACGCCTTTCCTTGAACACAATCAAAGCTTTCCAAAAATAAGATTTTAAAAAATCAGTCTAGAACTAATGTCAATGCTAAACAGTAACGGTCTGTACAGAAGATTTGATATAAACAGAAAAGAGAAGAAACGGTGTTTAATGGAAATACTGACATAACAAAAATTGAGTACGATGTTTCTTTGATGATATTTGAGCAAACAAATGCGGTAAGCAATAAATAATGTTCCCCTTAATTCTTGTGTAAGATACCCAGATTTATTGCACTCGCCATCTTTGAACAGAAGATCGGACCATTAATCTTTGAAGGGGCGATGTTGGACAGATAAAGACTTTATTTGTTAAAGACCAATCTCAGCTTTTTTCCGCCGATGTATATTTTTATATTTATCTCCAAACTAGACTATTTTATTTTATTTTACCACTTTGACACAAGCCCTCCCCACCAAAAAGGTTAATGTTAATGAAAAATATAAGATATCATATGTTTCTCACATCAAATTATTTGTGGCTGACATCAGACAAACCCTCCTGTATATCCCTACAAGGAATGGCCTTAAATGCCAAATATTTCGTTACGTTTGTCGTTGTCCAATGTAAGGCCATAATAAATCACCCTGGCGCGGAGGGCTACAAACCCGATGGTAGCCTTAAATATAACATTATATCTAAATGTTTGCGGAATATTCGCTTATTGATTTTACCATGGCATATGTCGTGTGCTATTATTGTTCGCCATGTCAGATAGATAAACTTTCCATTTCATTTAATTTACGTACAGACAAATGAACAGTGAAACATTCATGGATCATTCAATAAACAATCCAATTACTAAGTTAAATACCACGTTACAAATTACTACGTTACATACCACTTTACCTCATACTACGTTACATAAAAACATTACCAAATGGCCAACTGATGTGACCTATGTAACCAGCATCTAAATGGGTAAATCAACTGCAATTACATGAAGAAAAACAGTGTTTATCCCACGTGGTTCGTGAAGTTACTATGATTTTCTGGGCGTGCACAATAGGGACCACCTGCAGAATTACAAGGCTAGTGTATACCAGTGCTTAATTTATGGCATGCAAAAATGATAGCAGTTGTCATTGATAGAGCACAAAAAGAGATAAGCAACATCTGGTGTGTATGTGCTGTGTGTATTGACTTTAGATCGTGGGTCAGAGGAGACCATGACAAATGTGGGGGAGTCTAATAATGGCACATTCCATGATGGTATCTATGTGGGGTTTGCAGACACTGGAATCCCGAATGGACCATTACTGGCAGAATGAAGCGACTCTACCGTCCTGATTTTAGTGTTGAGAGCTATTCCTTTTGTGGGAAAAGGGAATCTGAAAAGTAGCAGGTACCTCTTAATGGATTCCGAGAATGAAACTCTGTTGACGCTTTCATCGGGTCCTGAACGTATAAACTCAAAATATCATATTTGAATTTCTAATACCATAGTTGTCAACAAGACGTAAAAGCTCAACATAATCTCTGAGTCAATATTTTAGCATGATGTTAATATTGTTAATCCGATTTCTCCATAGGCATCATTGAAGCAGTGTTTATCACAATGTTATATTCATTGATACAAGAGAGTAACACTTGCTGATGTTTGATGGATAATATCTTGTCTGATAGGCAGTAGCAGTGCATCTTGCTTATATTCTAAGTCTTCCATTACTGAACCCATTTACAGAAGCTTTCCAGAGACTGTGATCATCAGTCTGGTTACAATACAGAACCTTTTATGGCCATGTATAAGAGGACGATTTGCCCATCGTCTCACAAAGAAGCCTCTGAGAAATAGTAGAATACCCCTATCGATCTGAAAGACTGCGCTTACCTCCCCCTAGGCATCAGGGGGAAGTCTGGAGAAGGTAACTTGGATATCCAGACTATTATATACTACTCATCTGCAACATATGTTGCACATTAGCAGCACAAAGTCACGTTTTTGTTCAATGTACACTTGTGATATCAAAGGTGTGTGCCAGCAGGCATGTGAAGCCAGTTCGATTGGTTTGCAATGCTCAATGTTTCTTCAGTAAGATGGCTTCGGTCAATGGCTCCAGCAGATGACAGCCTAAAGCAGTTACAGTATTTCATAAAGAAACACATGGGAGACGTTTATATAAAGGCTGATGTGCGCACTTTTTTGTGAAACATTTGAAAGTGGAGCCGTTTAATCACCTTAATATAAAATCAGACAGTCAGTTGATCTCTTCTTACCGATGTGTGGACCCATTTTGGGTGAAATCAAAATAGTTGTCTGACTGTCATATTGAAACTATGAACAACTTGTCTGTTTTTACATGTTAATTACAGTACAAAGGTTTACATCTTTGTTTCCGAAACAAACTTGTCAAACTTGTTTGCAAATGAGTTAAGTTGAGGTTAACAGTATTGATCGTGAGCTGACATTTTGTACGCACCTCCTTTATTCACCAAATATTAAGGTCTGCAAAAATCGTATCGTACTGAGTACCTTCAAAAACGAAATAACTGATACTTGGGAATGTCCATATTTAAAGTCACACACAACTTTAATAGAGCTCGGTTATTTTCCAAATTCTTGTTAGGAATTGCCACGAGCCACGATGCTACGCAGCAGGAATATGTCCCTCTACTGGATATGTTTGGAGGATATGTGGTTTGCCAGGTCATTGTCACTCAACACCCATGTCTCACCAGACCGGATATGTGGGACACATTGAACTTCCGGTCTGCCTTGTTGAAACTGTGCCACGAAGCTTCATCGAACCATTAGGGACCGCGTTATTGAAAGGAAGGAGAGAAAGGTCCGTTAACATCACCACAGATATCAGCGGACAAGAAAGCTTTTCTTAAGAAATATCAAATATTTAATTCTGTAACATGGTCATAAAGATTTTTGGCGACATTTTACAATATTTTGAAATATCATGACCTCTTTGTATAATAAATTTCTTCATTCCTTCAACACATTATGTATAAAATTTTCATTGTAGTCAAATATGAAATCACTGTGTTTTAATCGGATGAGGCATACATTATGTATTTAATTTTAATGTGTCTTTAATCAGATAAAGAAAAAAATATAACGTGTGCTCTTATTTATATCTTATCTTATTCATATTGACATTTTTTCGTTACTCTTTCCACCTGATTTGTAGATAAAGGGGAAAGTAACCTGTTCACAAAGTTAGATAATTACTATTGGAAACTTGCATTCCTTTGCTTTACGTTATAACTTGCTATCAAAATGTTCCTGATTTTAAATCTTTACTCTCATGATGATAAATAAACTTCAAAGTTGAGGCTGAGAGAGAGTTGTGCATGTTAGGGCAGAATATGTCAACATGCAAAACAACTATATCGGGAGCATATGTCAAAGAAATGCGAGGCAATTCGGTAATGACGAGAATGGCATATTATACTTTTGATTTTTCATGCCAACTCCAAATGTGCACAAGTTGAATCGTGACAAATCAACGTATTTGAATTATATAGCAAACATCCAATCCAAGATTGCACTACAAACAATATTTGCGTGAATCTAAAATCATTTAACAATTTGAATATACTTTAATAATCTCGCTGTGAAAATAATTACCGGTGATATTGATATTGCACAGATATCATATCCACTTACATCTTATAATCACTTCAGCCAATCAGATCACGTGCTCCCTCAGGATACAGCTAATTTGCATATCAGGTCCATTTCATGCAGATCCAATTCGCAGATACATTTTTTCCATCTGCACATTTCTCACAAAATAAACCATATCATGAAATATATCTGCCGTCCTGGCCAACTCAGGCTATAATTATACATTTAGCTTTTTCTCAAAAAGTAGGAACATTATAGATATGGCGGCCACAAACCATATATGAAACACAGTATTTGATAAATCCGTATCGATTATGAGAACTACTCCATAGTTACTGTCAAGTGAGTGGCCCGGGAATGCTGGGATTGACCTTGCCTGCGTCCACCTAATCCTACTACCAACCCTTGTAGTGACGCTAAACCCCCCTCGAGAACCCGTATTCTAGCGGCGTCATCTGAAAGGTCATATCAAGTGTTCTGGAGATCATAGAACCTTTGCATTTCTCGTCCACAAGTGTGTCTCTCGGCCCCAGTAGTGCGGCACGAGAGGAGAACCTGCTTGATTAGTTATTTAAATCTTACACATGTACGCTCAACGATCTCACCAATATGTTGATTCCCTTAAAAAGATACAAATAGCTTGATATAGATATTTATTTGCCATTTTATTCAGAGCTGAATTATGAGGATTGTTTTATGCGTCAAAATCGTTTTACATATAGATTAATATTAGCCTGATGGAGTTGTATTCATTATCTTGTGGCGGTCAACTGATGGTCACAGATATATTGGAGATTATAAATAATGACAGGAACATTCGACCACCAAGATCCATTTGACATCCACATCAAGTAAAGGCCATTGCAGGACATGCAAGTTAGGTCCAATGTCATGTATGGCACCTGGTTAGCTTTTACAGGACCTTATGAAAGTTTGCCCACCAAAAAAATAACTTCAGAAACATATAACTTCAGAAAGTCGCAGAAATATATTTCCTCCTAATTGTCTTCATTAGCTATCATTATTCTTGCAAATGTAATCCAAAGGATAAAATGCCGATTGTTCTTTTGGGTGTTATATTCTTTTGGGTAATAAATTTATTCAGAATAGCACCAAATTGGGACATTGCAGTGAACCTTGTCAAACATGATTATTTGCAATAAATAATGAAATCATTCCTAGTTTTATCACAGATGCTTAAAAAGGCTATATACATACCTGAGACATATGCGCTGAGATATTATTATTCCAGTCAAGGATAGAATGGGCATGTTCACTGAAGATTACTATGATGGAATATTATTGTGAAATAATGACTTGCAAAAGTTATAGATGTTTGCATTACTTAATACATTGTTCAAACACTGCTATTTGCTTTATCTACTCATTCGGCATTCACTTTGAGTCGTGGAGGCCAGCCAGGACTCCTGCAAGGCATATCTGTTTATCTGGCCTCCGGGCTGGACACCACCTTATATTACATAGACCTCAACAGCAAATGAAATGCTCCCTTTGCCATTGTTTATATAACCATTATTATATATATATATATATATATATATATATATATATATATAAATATATATATATATATATATATATATATATATATATATATATATATATATATATATATATATATATATATATATATATATATATATATATATATATATATATATATATATATATATATATATATATATATATATATATATAGCAGGAAGGCAATAATCGAGGTGTATTTCAGATTTGTAAAACTAAAGAATTTGGTCAACCCTTCCTTTGTATATGGAATTATAAGGATAAACCACACTGTTGAAATGTAACATATTTATCTATATTATACTTGAGTTCAGATTTATTGAGTCTATTATCATATTTATTCGGATTTCATGGGCACAGTATCTGGTTCAATCCAAAAGCAAGTCCATTCTCAACAGCCGTCAACATTAAACATATCTTCATTTGCATTTAGTGTTCTCAGTTTCCTCTTTTCTCCAAGACCTTATTTTCAAGTGTTCAATAATTGTAGCTTAGTCTTAGGGTTTAAAACATTATGGAACATCTTCAGCCAGTTGCAATAAAAATGTTTTCAATGTGATCAAAATAGAGGCCAGCCTTGATCTTGCTTGATAAATACTTTACGTGTTAAGCCCACAAAAATATTAGGAACAAATTTCGATGTTAATGCGGTGAATGGGGATACTTCTGTCATTATGTCAAACTCTGAAAGTACTGTGCGGGATTTCTTATTTTTTAAACATAATATATAGTAAGGTTGGGAGATGAATTCTATTTTTCATGAGGTTCAGATTATTATGATTTTTAAAATATACAATGTCAAAGAGTGAATTGTCTCTTTAATACCTTTTGATATTAAAGGATTTCTTGTTAATCGCCTCAGTTGGACTGCTCAGGTAGATTCACACAATAATATGGTCCCCCTGAAACTGGCTAGAATTTGAGTTTCGTCTGGTGCCATATGGTTAAATAAGAAGAATGTGAGACGGCTGGGTTAGAGGCGAGAGGTGTTAGAGCAGATGGTGCTGTGGCCAGCAGACCACTAGCTTCTCGTATATAGCGCACAGCAACTCACATTGCATACCAAGAATTCATGTCTCACAGACTCACCTCTCTCTCTATATATATCGAGTGGAATCAAATATTTGAATGACATCTTCGGTCCGATTACATGGTGTATCTCACCAGTATATTTTAATAACTCAAACTCGTAACTCAAAACTCAAATATGGTAATGAAATGAAAACCATTTGAGCAGCAATAAAGGAGGAAATGCACAAAGTGGATGGATAGATTAATTTTAATTATAAATTAAATGGGTTAATATTTCGGATTATTTGACATGTAAATGCTTGATATCTTTCTGTATAAACCAGCGAACACG
Source organism: Amphiduros pacificus (assembly GCA_949316495.1). Lineage (NCBI taxonomy): Eukaryota > Metazoa > Annelida > Polychaeta > Phyllodocida > Hesionidae > Amphiduros > Amphiduros pacificus. The sequence continues at coordinate 41,462,496 of OX439001.1, read as the reverse complement.
AGAGATATTTTAAAACGTATGTCGCATAGAGTATTGTTCGTATCACTTTTTTCTTAGATTGGAATATTTTGTTGATACACCATTTGAGAAAGCTCAAGACAAGCTTGTTGATATTTATAGAAATATTAGAAACGACATTTGATTTTCAAATATTCGGATGGCTTGGTGTTTTTTTAACATTCAAAACAACATCCACTAAACGACAAGAATTTCCATAATTATGTGCATGAAAACTAATGTAAGTGTAGCCGTATTGTTGATGATCACAGACCTAATAGTTCCCTTTCCTCCTTCCCAGGCACTTTGAGACAAATTGAATGCATGTTCCCCATTCAAATATTCATCTTATTACCATGGTGCAAATTACACTCTCATCAAAATGGGATTTTACAGAGATTTTATGAAAAGATTTTAGAATGATAAAAGAGTTGTAGTGATCAGACTTCTAATGACCTAAAATCTAAAAAGCTACCTACTTTGCCATATTGAACCATTCTTATTCTAATAAACATGATTCATATACACTTTGTGAGCGATAAAAAGGCTCTTAGCACACTTTTTACCTTGATTATGATCAGTCATTTGATGCCAATAAAACACCCTTAGGATGGACAATAATCCCTTTCAAATCTTACACATGACGATTTTTTTCCTTTAAGGGAACACACCTGGCTTTGAATCACCTCACTGATGAGGGTTACAAGTTTGAGGGAATAAAAATATCATAAAAGTCGGGAATGTATTTTCACGTATTGTATTTCGGGAAAAATCTTAGCCAAGCTGTGACGGTACTGAAACCAAGATGGTTGAAAATTGCCTAAAGATTTCTTAAGGGCCTAACACGTTATGAAAAATGCACAGAACAAAAGACTGCCACAAAAAACTTGTATTACATTACTCAGAGAATACATATCATTGTTGACAAGAATCCATTCCTTAATGTGAGAAAACACCTTCTGCTGTACTCTGTAAGAATATGGATTCGCATATTGTAATAACCGCACGAGATATTATATTAGGATTCGAGAAAAATATACATTTCCTTTATTGATCTTTATGGCTCTGCAAGTGCTGTCGTGTCGGTAAAACAATACAACAAATGCAGGAAAGTAATGATGCACGAGATTAACTTTCCTTCATCGTTATTTGAAGACAAATTTATTTTGTCAACAACAAACATCGCTTAATATTCAATTCACCAAACAGAGCAGATGTGAATTTCAGGTTATCCAATTCCTGGAAGTGAGAAGCATGGTTATTACTTTCCTAGAAGTATTGTCATTTACCCCCATAAATGCATGGTTATCTTTATCATATAAGTATAGATACCCATCTCCTAGAAACATGGTTATCCATCTCCTAGAAACATGGTTATCCATCTCCTAGAAACATGGTTATCCATCTCCTAGAAGTATGGTTATTTACCCCCATAAATGTATGGTTATCTTTATCATATAAGTGTAGATATACATCTCCCAGAAGCATTGTTTTCCATCTCCTAGAAGTATGGATATCCATCTCCTAGAGGTACGGATGTCCATCTCATGGAGTATGGTTATTTACCCCATAAATGTATGGTTATCTTTATAGTAAGTATATAGATACACATCTCCCAGAAGCATGGTTATCCATCTCCTAGAAGTATGGGTATTCATGTCATAGAAGAATAGTTATTCATGTCATAGAGTTATGGATATCCATCTCCTAGAAGTATGATTATCCACCTCCTAGAAGTATGATTTCTCCATGTCATAGAAGTATGATTATCCACCTCCTAGAAGTATGATTATCCATGTCAAAGAAGTATGACTATCCACCTCCTAGAAGTATGGTTATCCATGTCATAGAAGTATGGATATTCATTCTACACTATCTATTCTACACTATCTCCTAGAAGTATGATTATCCATGTCATAGAAGTATGATTATCCACCTCCTAGAAGTATGGTTATCCATGTCATAGAAGTATGGATATTCATTCTACACTATCTATTTCAATTTAGGTATGGACATGGCTCCCAACAATTCAGAAATCAATGATCAAGGTTATCCGTTTCATGGAAAGAAATGAAGTTTACGATCGTTCTTTTGATGGTTGTAAAGATGATAGTTCTTCGAATTAATTTGAATTAATGACTATTAATACCTCTTTATCATTGTCTTTACCATTAGAGATATACAATCCCGTATTTCTCGGAATGCAGCTCTATCAATACAGATTACCAGAATCCTGATTCACATGCAAACACCCTCAAAACGCGGCCTCAGCATGACAATGCAAACAACACCACTATAGTTCATTTCCCATGTAATGTGGTCTGACAATACTAAGTTTAAAACTGAAGATGATGACATTAAAGGCCAAAGCTTCCTGAATATAGAGATGATCGTCGTGAAAAAAAGATATATTTTACATTTTGCCATTGTTTAGCATACATTTGTGGCTACCTATTATTTTCGATTATCCACCCACTTCCCCGGACGTGTTCATTACCATTAGCCACATTAAACAGAGGAACAATGACAGCGTAAGCATCGCTAATGATCGAACCATTTCAGACATTGCATATTTCAGCAAACATTAAAATGTGGATTCTTTTTATAAAGCTGCATACGGCATAAATCTATAATCCAATAATGAACAATTTGCAGGATTAAGACAAGTTTCATAGTAAAATGACAGTCATTCCGGTCTTAATGACAGACAATTTTACAATTTGTCTTATCATGTCTAATGGTTGGCTGGAGATGTTGGCACTGTTCCTTTTGTGATTTTGTTATAAAATCCACAGGTAATGGAAAAATAAAGCCTTTTCTGATGTGTGCGATGCCATCTGTCACATATCCATGATTTCCAAAGACAATTCAGATCTTTCCTAACCATTTTCTTGAGGCAAATATCTTTTAGTAATCTAATATCAAACCAGACTCATACAGGTGGGAGAAATGTAATCCTCCCTGGTGTAAAATGATGTTCAAGTAGACGTCCGTTCATATCTAGCAGTGAAGATACATGTATAGTTGAGTCAGGTATATGTTCTCACAGATGGAGGAACCCCAGTGAGTGTAATCAATAATGTAACCGCAGACAGATTAATAAACATAATCATACTTTACCAAAGTAAAACAATGCCAATCTTCTCAAACGAACACTGATCCAATGTTAGATCATTATATATTGTGACAATTAACTCTTGTCCTGTAAATATATTTTTCATATTATGTACACTATGATATATTGATCTGACGTGACTGATCCCTAATGTTTAGGCGGATCAGCATCATACGTCTGAAAACCTAACATTGGTGAGCATGTCAGTATTCAACATAACACGGACATGATATAACAAAATGACATTGAATACTAAACTCCCTCATCATGAGTAGATAGGTGGCATGTCAAACATCAATAACTTGGTAACAGGAGATGATTAAATATTTCTGAAATGCAAGAGGATAAGAGACTTAGCACAGTAGAGGTTATTTCCTTTTTAATTACAGGAGACGTGATTAAGCAATATTTGTCTTGGTTTAAATTGAATGCCAGTCAAACAGTGTGACACAATACTGAGATCCTTTCATAACATCCGCCCCACCCTTTCTTTGTGAAAACTCCTCTGGTGATCGACACACCTCACATTGAAGAGAACTACAAATCAAATCAATTCATCATAACTTAATCCTTCAATATTTAAGAGAATAAACTCCCTGAATTAATTTGATGATAAATATGTCATTGTAATAATTGTCTTTGTCATAATTGTCATTGTAATAATGTCTTTTAGCTCACAGATTACACTTGTTTTCCAAAATCCATCCATTGAAAAGCAAGGCTTACCAAACATCATAGTTCCATATATGGGCAGAGTACACGCTGATTATGAACACGCCTCTATTGAAAGCAAGTTTTGAATTAAGATTGAAATATGTTTGTTACCATAGGAAATTTTAGATATAATTGTTCAGACTTCATGTCCATTATATTAATCTAAAAATAAGACAATTACCATAGACTCGGGGATGGATGAGACAGTGGGTACTTGAGTAAACTTGAGCAAGGTGAGACATAGCATGGTATTTTATTAGCTGGATTATTTATACTGGACTTTCTGTCACTCTCAGTATATTCAAAGTTTTCATTTTTAAGAAATGATGAGTTTGAAAGCAGATTAGGTTCAAAATAAATTTAGCTATTTATCTATCAACTATCACATATAAATCGAAGCCTAACTTAGGTTTACGATTACAATATTTCAATGATTATTATGTCTGGTACAATGAATGAACACATTTTTACAAAATAAATGACTTGGAGGAGCCTAATTCTAGTCATTCTGAGGGATAGAAAATATGGGTCTTTGTGCTGATTGGCCAACTTTTGGTTTCTCGTGGACACGTGGGTCATGGATATTAATTGTTTAAGTGTCTAGTTATCTTTAAGTCTAAGATTATTGAAATGCACCTGCAGTAACACATATCAAGAGAGTTTACATAAAAAACAAAGCTGATAACCTGGTTCTTTTCCCGACAGTAATTGATAATTACCATTACATTCTAAGTCTCTTGCAAGTTCTTAGTTCTCCGAGCTTGTATTATAGCCATTAAAAGCCAGGTCCCTATCATTTGGCGGAAAGCTACTTGTCTGCTGTTGTAATGAGAAGGGCCATAAACCTTGGAATTCCGTTATTGGCAAAATAAGAGTATTTTTGTACACTGGATATGACTCGCTGAGTGCTTTAGTGCTCTCCTTCCAGGTCAAACTATAAGGGCGCTTTTAGTGCGCGTTTGTCATCTTTACGACGTCTTGAATTATTGTTGACACATATTTATGCCAAAAAATTCTATCATAAACCAATCTCTTCGAATACCGAGTTGATAACTGAGTATGATGTGAAAGGTTTGATCTGATCAGCTCTAATTTACAAGTGGACATATTCGTCTCAGAGTATCATATAATCTGAATATCTTTCCATCACACAATATATGATGATTCTCTTCATTATTTTTAATCCTGACTGATGTCCATTAGTATTGTACACTAGTATTGTACATTAGTACTTCCGTGTTTCGTCATTCACGTCGAAGAGTAGAAAAAGTGATATCTAAAGCATTTCTTATTATGGATGCGCCATGACATTTAAATTTGGTTCATTCATTACGGCCTATATTATATTTTGATGCATTATTCTACAAACTTTGGGCCATCGTGTACTCTATCACTAATGGCTTTACCCATAACAAAATAGATGTGAATACTGTCCCCCTATCTTAGTTCACCGTTCATTTTACACATTATATTGCTCAAAAAGATATTTATTTACATTATATGTAAGGCATACGATACATATTTGTTTTCTTTTTACTGGACAAAGATGATTACCGCAACCCCAACCCCAGGTGCTAGCCCTTTCGAGGCATGTCTCGAGCATAATTTAGAATCTGGCCTTCTTAATTTTCACAGTAAAATATTACATCATGGTTGGAATTCGTCTCATAATGACCACAATTGAAGCATGGTCTGCACCAAAAAGGAAAAAAAATACCAAAAAAACCTGTCTTATTACTTCCTCTTGATAGTGTCACGGCTGCCATAAAACACGTTTGAATCATTATTAAATGTCAAAAGATTGTGAATTATGATTTAAATGATTTTACTTTGTATATTATATTTTCTCATAAAACAATCAACAAATCCAATATTTTATAATCCTCAAATACTGTAAGGCCAAGTGTGATTAATCTTCTACTTGTTAAAATGTTCAGCTTTTGTCACATAGGTGACGGCACAACACTTTCCTTATCCATAGTTTGAAATGGCCAGGTGACCTGGATAAAACATATACTGTCTTTGGTTTAAACAACGATACCGGTATTTTTTAATTTATCTGGCCATATTTTGCAGTAAATTGCAATTACTTGACAAATTGTTCTCAATTGGCTGCTACCACTATAATCCTCTTGACATGATGGCTACCACCAACAAAATATGAGAATTGTCAGGGAATAAAATATCATGAAAGAGGCACTTGATTGTGGTAGACAATTAAAATAACATATGCTAAAATACTTCGAAAAGTTAAAAAAATCTCTTTATCTCATTTGAAAGAAAGAGAATCCACTGAGAAAGTGTCTTATGAGTGTGGGTATTACTGTAAGCAGATTGTGCACAAATTCCCATTGGCCTTATTAAACCAGTCCAGATCCTTAAGGAGAAACTTATAATTGTGTTATATGAAGCGGCTTACATAGGGATCTCAGGCTCATTGCACTCAAGCACCATAAACGCAAGACAATGAACTATCTCTGCAAACCTTTACACACGTTTTTTTAGTCCTTTTTCGAGATATATAAATGGCATGTTACCATTTAATCAGTGGAGAAAGTACTACTTGCATAACTCCAAAAACTACCATCAAAGCGTTTGTTAAAATGTTGCAATCTCATGAAAGATTCTTTAAAGTCAGCAGCAGACAGATATTTTAAGATGCAGGATATTTGAGTTGTCATACATTCTTATGCCAAGTAAACGTTATTTCATATCTTAGTGTCACACATTTGATAAACATTTTCATTAATACACATTTTCAGCGGCACAAAGAGAAGTACAAAATACATACACAAATTAAGTTCCACTTAAGAAAATGAACACAGTAGTTTGGTTGGACTTCACCCTTAGGACGATATTGCAACGCCAATAACCATAAGATTGACTGCCCCTAATGGCCCAAGGTCATAAACATCATCTCCAGTGATCCAGAAGGGGGAATAGCAACTCAAAATATGTCTCCGAAAGCAATTCTGCTGCATTTAATCTCAAAATGGCTACGGATGCAGTTTGTCTGAGAATTTGGACTAAAGACATATTACCATTCCGAAAATTGATAACAAACTCGGAGAGAAGATGTTTAAAGATGGCAAAAAAAAGTTGGATTTGTATCGAATATGGATATGAAATAAGTTAGCCCCACAATCCCAAGATAGGGTTGTGTCGGAAGAATACCTCTCCACATTTTACTGTAATTCATTTAGTCTATACGAAGTCTGACCTTTCGGATATGTCAAGGTCACTTAGTGTCAAATCTCAGCGGTGAGTCAACGCCAGAATTAAGTGAAAACATACAGAGTGAATATCATGCTCAACAAATTATATGTATTTACATGCAAGTTTTCTCTTTCAAAATATAGAAAACAAACACCTTTTATCAGCCCCATTCCTTTTCAAAAGGCCACGTGGATAATGGTCATATAGATGTCAGAAAACTGAAATGACTGCCATATCATAAATAGAGGTTGTGTGTCTCATCAAAGTTCAAGCAGTTTAAGTGTATTGAAGTGTTAGTTAACGCCTGTGCAGTGGTTGACTCAAACGTAGAAATAAGAAGAGAGCAGCCAACCTGTGACATTCATTCAATTGCATGCAAACAACCTTTGTGATTCTTCAAAGGATAATTTATTTCAGTCATTTCGTGATGAGACCTACTTGTAGCAGATATAGTGCTGCCTTAATGAATTGTCATGTCGTAGGTCCCTGACATGACAACCCACCTGGTCACAGATTTATAAGGACAATGGGTTAACCCTTCAGGCATGAACTAAGCTCATATGCGAGATCGTATCGTGATTTCCAGCTCATGTGTGAGATCGTATCGTAATTTTAATGTCGGCATTGTCAGGGATCGAACCCACAACCTTGGGATCACCACAGAGGAACTATACAGAATAATATTTTAATCCTGTGCGCAGTGGGGTGTGACAATGCCTTGTAGTTCTTGCAAATATAATGAGCCGAGATCGAATTCAATTTTACACATGAGCTGAGGCCTGTTACCCGTTATCCGTGCAATTGTAAATCTGTGATTGGGAGGGATGTCATGTCAAGGACATGCGACATGACAATTCAGTGAGGCAGCACTATAGTTGCTACAAGTAGGTCTCATCATAAAATGCCTGAAGTAGTATTGGAAATGATATAAAACTTCAAATAAACAAACAAATCATCACCACACATATCCATTCTTCTCAATATGTAGCTATGCAGAAAATAAAAGATAATGGAACAGCTTTCGTCTTTTAAGTACTGCAATGATTTATAACTTATTCTGGCTCTTGCCCTTGTAATTTGGTTGAGTCATATAATTCTCACACAGAAGCCTCTGCTTAACGTCATTTGTATAGAGGCATTTCACTATAATGTATACTTCAGGTATATTTATAGTTGACTAAGTTCAGTTTTCCACATGCTCATCATGACACTTATATCAGACACTTGGCAATCTCCTTGAAATATTTTGAACTTTGATTACATCTTGTAATTCGTGCTTTAAATAAGGCGAGACATTCCTTTTTGTGGTCTTTGAAAGCCTTTAGTGCACATTTTCAATTTCATCCAGCATCTGTTAATTATGTAGTCTCTCTGCTTTACGCAATTACTTGTCAAACAATTCTCTAGTGTTAGATAAGAATGTCTTTTATAAAAGTCTCTCTCTTAAATCTGAAAAGTATGTGTTCTTTAGTATTCACATTTCACGAGAATGTTATCTTCTTTTGGGCTGAATTGATTTGAAATATGTTTCCATTCAAAGGGATTGATTACAAATCAAATATTCTATCCCAAAAAACTGTCAAAGAAATGTATTTGATATTTTATCATTTTTTCTGCGAGTTAGGTCTAATTGATACATACATACCACCATACTGAAAGTAAAACTTCAAAGCTTTCAGAACTGTTTTCGGTTCGTTGATATTTGTCTTGGTTAAAAAAGACCGTTTCATGTATTTAGATTTCGCCACCGCTGCTCACAAGAATTAGATGGGTTATGTCAAGGACCTGCGACATGACAATTTAGTGAGGCAGCACTATAGCTGCTACAAGTAGGTCTCATCATGAAATGACTAACTGAAATAATGTTTAAAGTGACGTAAATTCCCAAACAAACCAGTAGCGGATCCGGGGAGCGTTGGTCTTTGGAAAGGGTTTTTTTTTTGCATCCCCCCGCTTTTTTCAGAGTACATTTGAGCCTCTCCCACCCCCCCACCCCCCGGGTAAAAAATCCTGGACCCGCCCCTGAAAACAAATAGATGGGCTACCCCCTCAATCCGTACACCTCACACGATTCGCTCATCTGCGATGGGAAAAGAAAAATATATATAGAATGAACTCATGTTCATTTTGTCCACAAAATGATTAATAAAAGGCGCTGGGCGCATTTTCTTCTGACTCTCTTGAAACTGTTCATTTGATTTACGTTTTGACTTAAAGCTGGAAAGCGAGGTGAGAAAAACAATTCTCCTTTCGGGAATGAGTTAAGTTATGCATTCTTTATGTTGGCTTGTTCGAAGCCGAGCAGGCAGCAACAAACACACCACTGTCAGTTTGGCTGTGATAAAATCGACGAAGACAGATCTGCACAGATTTATCTTTTGAATATTCAAAACAGAGTTTAGACTATGAATGCAAGGGTTTATTTATTTCAGGTTCTTCAAGTTTGAATTCTCATTTTAAAACATGTTGCTTATAATATATGCACATTGTACGAAGAATATTACCCTACTGTCTCAACTAAAAATCGTCGTATTGGTTATGACATAAATTCGCAATATTAGCAACATACAAGTGTCATGTGACTTGTTGATTTCCAGTATGGCTGACATGCTCAAATTTTCCACATTCTGAACATCTTTCTATATTATTGTGGTTACTATCTTTAAATAAAGCTTTTATTATTGTTATGTAATCATTATTGTGCTGGAACGATATTGTACTGTTCTCTGATGGACTCAATGCCTAAATAAGTGTTGTTTGCGGGTATATATTCAGAATTGATGGATTGTCATGATCTCTAGGGTGAGTATAACCCATGTTGTTATTGAAATATAGATCCAGGGAAAATGTTGAGTGAGGAATCTCCGCATGATATTAGGCCTGTGAGGCACAGACTGTCTGATAAAACATTTTGAACTCTTGCATTACACTGGAAATATTCATAACTCATCTTGGATCATTTCAATGTCAGCCTAAATCAGATAAAATGGTATTTTATCATTTACAAAATGTACAAATGAGCATGTATATGTACATAAAACGTCATTTATGTATGGCTCTCTGTATGGCCAATCGTAACCCCTTTCTGGAATGTGATTGAATGTACTTTGATGAATTAACTCTTTGGAGTTGGAACTATGAAGTCTTCTGTGGAGGCATCAAATGGGTTGAAATCAACAATGATTTGCCATGAATAACCTATCCAGGTTAATTCCCCATATGACAACCTAAATAAGCTTATTACATAACATGGTCAACTGATTTAGATTAACTAAGGGTGGTTTTATTTATTATATGTATTATCTATACGCAAATCACATCAGAGAAGAAATATGGGTCCGAAATATGAGAATTTCCAAGCGAATTTAGGGAAGCAGCCCAAGTGGAATAGTGGTGATGTCACAGATTAGAGATCGAAAAGAGAGAAGATAAAATATAGAGGGATACAGACACAAATAATAGTCCACCAGGGGGCGATGTAGGAACCTTTCCACTGGTGGACAGTGTGCAGGGTTTGAATCCTGATGAGACAAGCCAAGGCCAAAAGATTGAGATCTGACAGTGTGTCAGAATAAAGAACTCATTTCTGAATAACATTTAAAGTCCTTTGAGGTCTTTTGGGATTGTTACTACACACTGATTCCAATTCATCGCGCATCTGTTCATTGTTTGATCCTTCTGCTTCATGCACTTGTTTTATCAAACATTTCTCTACTGTTAAGAAATAAATGTCTTTTATATAAACTTTCTTTTGTATTTCCCTTAGATTTGATGTTTTTTTTAGAATTCATATCTTTACACAGTTTCATTCAGATGATATTCAAGAAATTCTTTTCATGTGTATGTGAAGGGGCATATTTCTTCAGGCAAACAGCAATTATAAACATAAATCTCAGGTCAGAACCTTTAGGAGGGAAAAAAAGAAGGCTTTTATATTTCTTTCTGTAGTCATCTAATCGTATGTTGAACTCTGGTGGATTTGACAAGCCTTTCCCAAAGAGTAAAAGGAATATGGGTTCATTATTCTTGATAAAACGAAAACGTATTCGAGAAACATGGCAAATGTGAGATATTAAAGATTTATACTATATTCTCCCCGACTGGAGGCTAATTATAGTATAATGAGGAAAACGTATCGCCTTGTGATATCTGACACTTTCCTCTCTCGCTTCAAACATTCACCTTTCAAGAGCAGTCTTTCCACCCGTGAATCTAAATTAACGTCCTGTGTAGATAGTGTCCGGGTACAAGTAACGTTTTATACTCGTGTCAGATAGGATCATTTGTATGGTGGAGACAAAGGAAATTTCTTTCTTTGATGTCGTATTACATACAATCGTCCATCCATCTTTAACTCGTACCTTCAATGCCTCATTCAAGAATGTAGCTGGTAATGTTGTCATACTTTACATATACCACTGGTATTGTCGGTTACTGTCACACAGGTAGTTGATCCTGCTGAGCATCCTACTAAAGGGTCTGTTATGTGAAGTACTGTGCCTCATGCAGGAAGTTGATCCTGCTGAGCATCCTACTAAAGGGTCTGTTATGTGAAGTACTGTGCCTCATGCAGGTAGTTGATCCTGCTGAGCATCCTACTAAAGGGTCTGTTATGTGAAGTACTGTGCCTCGTGCAGGAAGTTGATCCTGCTGAGCATCCTACTAAAGGGTCTGTTATGTGAAGTACTGTGCCTCATGCAGGAAGTTGATCCTGCTGAGCATCCTACTAAAGGGTCTGTTATGTGAAGTACTGTGCCTCATGCAGGAAGTTGATCCTGCTGAGCATCCTACTAAAGGGTCTGTTATGTGAAGTACTGTGCCTCATGCAGGTAGTTGATCCTGCTGAGCATCCTACTAAAGGGTCTGTTATGTGAAGTACTGTGCCTCATGCAGGTAGTTGATCCTGCTGAGCATCCTACTAAAGGGTCTGTTATGTGAAGTACTGTGCCTCGTGCAGGTAGTTGATCCTGCTGAGCATCCTACTAAAGGGTCTGTTATGTGAAGTACTGTGCCTCATGCAGGTAGTTGATCCTGCTGGGTATCCTTCTAAAGGGTCTGTTATCAATGAATGAGCACAGGAAAGTCTATCAGTGTTAAACGAGGCTACAGAATGTACATTTTCAATGTAAGATTTCCTGGCAGAAATCAAGGTATGTTAAAAAGTGAGATTATTTTGTCACCTAATATTAGAGGATTGCACTATATTGGTTTAGCCTGAGGTGTTTGCTTATCTCATATGAGGAATGTCCTTTTCCAGTCTGACTCTGCATCATCTGTGAGATTAATCAAACAAAAAAAATGATTGAGATGGCGAGTGCCGCTTTTGCCAAAGGCTCGGTTGAAAATGCCCAACACAAATATTTAGCCTCAGACAATCGACTTTGTGGCTCTTTATGGGAGTCATAAATCCTCTAGGTCTGATTCCTTCCCTCCAACAGGGTACCAAAGGTTTAAATAATGTGATAAGGGTTAACAAATAGAAATGATTCGAAGAGTAAAAATAAACATCTTGTCATTTGTGTTACAAGTGATGTGAAACATTTCAGTTCAGTTCCACTGAATAAGATAAGATAAGATAAGATAAGATAACTTTATTTTTCATCGATTAGTTAACACAAAAACATTAGCTGAAAGCTAGTTATCGATGTCTAGTCTACAAAACATATGTACAAATATTTACAAGAAACCTGCAATCAGTGACACCCAGGAGCTACATCCTTATTGGATGCTCCTGGATAGGTCACAGGCAGACATACAATTGCAATTGTGTACCATACAAACGATACAATGGTAACACTAGCATTGGAGGCACATTGCTACAATCAGTAAAACATTTAGCTTTACTACATTATGCGCTTTTCATTTCATTTCATGACTAAAAATGTAAAAAAGAACACAAACTGCAGCAACACTTTGGACCTTCCCACTTCTGAATTTGACACTTGAAAGTTTGAAAATCAACCCCATTCTTGATTTCGTTTGGAATATCATTCCAGATGTGTGCTCCATAGTGCCTTTACCGTATGTTACTTTCTGATAGGAGGGTTGAATGAGTATACAGTCATCATGCAATGAGTATGGCACTTCTTTCTGTTTTAAAAGGTCCTTCATAAAGGATGGGTTGAGATCATTGAGACTTTTGAAAACCTCACATGCAATGACTTTTAATCTACGTAGATGGAGGGAGTTAAAACCTGCCTTAGATGTTAACTCAGGGTACTTGCTTTTGTAGTCATTTAGGAGAAATCTGAGGCCCTTTCCTGTATGCTTTCCATTTTGTGCAAGCTTGATGTACTGCAGAAGTGCCAAACAATTGGGCAGTAATTGAAATTGGCTAAGATAAATATCCCTAAATATTTTCTTGAACCTATACAATATGTTTAACTGTTGAGATGCCTTGGCACAGATATTGTTTACGTGGGAGTCAAATTTGAGTTTTTCGTCAATTGTTATACCTAAGAGTTTTACACTTGGGAGTCTATCTATCTGGGTCCCATTGACTTCTATATAATGAACGTCGGAAGTAGGGATGATTCAGATATTGTGTCTATGTTTTGATATGTCTAATGTCATAAATAAATGTTGATCTTACATTGTACGATGGAATGATCATTGTTCCCTTATTCAATGATTCTTTCACGTCTATATACGAATATGTTTTTATTTAAAGTTGATATTGATGAATTGCCAAATTCAGACATTGTCATTTTAAATATATATATATATATATATATATATATATATATATAGATATATATATATATATATATATATATATATATATATATATTAAAATGACAATGTCTGAATTTAAAATGACAATGTCTGAATTTGGCAATTCATCAATATCAACGTTAAATAAAAAGATATTCATATATAGACGTGAATTTGAAATTGATATTAATCACAAGAATATAGGCATGATAAGCACTTAAGATTTTATTAATTTGTATAAAAGAATGAATGTAGGTACAGGCTTGACTGTGATTGAGCAACATGGACAGACGTTACACAAGCATTACACAAACTGTTAAGAACCTGTCCAACCATAAACAAGTGACGACGCTGAGGCTGACAGGGTGTCCAGGAAGCGGAAATAGGTACCGGAGCAACAGCATATGGGAAGCCTAAACAAGGAAGTGTTAAGCCAGGCTATTGCTAATAACTAACACCGATTCAATTGAGTCATAAAAGAAAGTACACAATACAAAACATGTTATCGTGAAAGGAAAGATATGGAGGAGAGCTGGTGGCTTGGTTTGTAAAAGCGACTGGGACAGTTGTATTATGAGGAACTCCGCTTCAGACTGACCCATATGACCCTTGATCCTAGTAATCCCGTTTGTAAGCAGCGCAAAGTGTCAGATTAACTTGCAAACACTGGCTAAGATGTTGACGGGTCGTGACATACGCCCATTCCACGCCTGCAGCCTCGCGCTGGACCTCTTAACTACTTTACTCTGCTTTGTCCTCTTCTCAGGACTTTCAAACAAAATCAATCCTTCAGATTTAATTCATACGTCATAAATAGCAAATGGCATTATATAAGTGAGGCCCACATTTGATGAAATAATCTGCTTTATTTTCTGCTACATTTTCATAAAGTCAGTATTTCTCTCCACAAATGTCAATAATATTGTTCAGTTAAATTAAAATAGGTGGACCATTTAAGGTTGAGTTATGTTTTTATTTTTCAACATTTTGTTGGTAATTCATCTTCGACATTGCATACCCATAAAAGGGAATCTCCATATTTTGGATGAGATTATTAAAGTTCAATAGTAATTGTTTTTTCGCTATATTAGATATCAATGTATATATTGGTTCAACTTTATTATGAGTACCTAATAATATCTAAGAAGCTGCAAAACCGTTAACTGCAATGTGACTGAGTTTGGCTTTGGATATTAATAAGCATACGGTGGTAAAAGTAGCTAAATCGGATAAATAGTTCAAAAGATTTGAGCATCTGAATGCATGTATTCATCTGATGTGTTTCAATATAAAAAATATCACCAAATTTAATTTTCGACCTAACTATACACAAGGTCATGAGTAATAATTGTTATTCCTTTGATTAAAATTGGATAAAAAAATTAATTTGGTTATTGTATATATTTCAGGACTGACACAAAATAAGACACAGAACACTACTCTTAGTGTAAATAGGAGGACATGAAAACTTGCCAGCACATACAGGATATTTAAACTTTCCATCACAAAGACCATGTAAAATTGCCATCACATAGATGACATGCCACTTAACATCACATACATTATGTATTAACTTGCCATCACATACATGATGTGCCAATGTGTCATCCCATACTGGACATTTCAACTTGCCATCACATACATGATGTGCCAATGTGTCATCCCATACTGGACATTTCAACTTGCCATCACATACATGATGTGCCAATGTGTCATCCCATACTGGACATTTCAACTTGCCATCACATACATGATGTGCCAATGTGTCATCCCATACTGGACATTTCAACTTGCCATCACATACATGATGTGCCAATGTGTCATCCCATACTGGACATTTCAACTTGCCATCACATACATGATGTGCCAATGTGTCATCCCATACTGGACATTTCAACTTGCCATCACATACATGATGTGCCAATGTGTCATCCCATACTGGACATTTCAACTTGCCATCACATACATGATGTGCCAATGTGTCATCCCATACTGGACATTTCAACTTGCCATCAAATACATGATGTGTAAACTTGCCATCACAAAGACAACATGGCAACTTGCCATCACATACATGGCAAAATAATGTGTTATCCAATACAGGACATTTCAACTTGCCATCACAGAGGGATTATATCAACTTGACACAAACAGGGTATATATATATGTCAAACTTTGTCAACTTGCCATCATATAATGGGACCTGTTATCTTGTGTATTTTATTAAATCTCCAGAACTACCCAAAATTGATTTTTTTATCTGATATAGATATATTAGGCAGAGCTCTAATAATCCATTTGGGTGTTGTTAATATCGTGATTTATCATAATGTCAATTTCTCAATGACATAAAGATTCAATAAAATACATTGAACAAAAGTTTTAAACAATGTTTACATTACAGATCGTACTTAGGATTATCATTAGCATGAAATATTGTTATTAACATGAAATATGTTTATTATTAATTATTATATATGTATTTAACATTTATTCATTCATTTATTTATTCATTAAACATATTTTAATGATATGTTCTGTTCTCTTAATCCAATTTTGGAATCCCCTTAAAAGTTGTTCCAAGATAGGGCATTTTTTAGTGACAAATATTAAATATTTTGGAAAAACCCCTTTGAAAGATGGAGGCAAACCCTTAAACATCCAAATCAAACCCGTTTATAAACAGATTCAATTTGGTGGTTTAAACTAGAGGACCTTGATTGTCCTACCTTTGAGGTTGAACAATGATTGTCTTATGTATCTATGTACCAAGAGCATACAGATGAAAAAAAAACACCGGCCTGCAATACTTTTTTTTCTGTTATCCTTCGTATAAGTTAATTTGGAAAACAATATGGCTGATTTGTTCATGGTTATTTTTGCATGCCTTTGTATACTCGCTTGTTGTGTATACATTAGAGTGATTACATCGGGAAGTCATCCTGTATGCAACCCGATTCTTGTCATTTCAACCATTGTTCTGAGAAACTATACAAAAGCTATGCGCACGCAACTCAACCCAAAACGAGTAGCGTGCAAGATGCAAATGAAAGTCATTTATTACAAGGTGCAGACTAAAATCTATCCAGATCCTTTGACCCCTTTTTACTTTGTAAATTACAAAGCCTTTCATCACGCCATACCTTTTCGTTGTAGACATCTTCCAATATTGTCACACTTTGTCATAAAGGCTACTGGTTAAGGGAGGTTGTTCTCTTTCAAACGGTCAGGAAAACGAATTCTCCATCGAAACACAGTACAACTACGCGTGTCATCTTAGGCTGCCCCGGGGGAATTTTCAGCAATGCGGGATATTAATTTCCGATTTGATTATCATATAATCTAAATTACATTTCAACTGTTCATGTGACACTTGGTCATATGAAGGAAGAGAGCCTGTGGCGACTCCACAGCGCCCGCCGCATTGGGAGCACCTCATCATCACGCACAAAGAACCGTATGCGGCCAAGAAATATTGGTTACAACTGCTCAATTAATATTTTTTGGGCAATCTATTTTTTCCGGAGATTTTTTCACCGATAAGGTTTTGATATATTCGTTATTTAAAACCATGTGATAAGGATGAAATAAGATAAGAAAGTTGTATCTCAGATAAAAAAAAGAACATTCTCATAATTGCTCCTGATTTAACTCGAAACAGGAAACTGTGTGACCAAGTCAGTGCTCTACAAGTCACTGCAGAGCTTTTGTTCCAATAATGCACATTTGTATGGTGAGAGTGACTAGCAAGGAGACAGGAGTCTCAGAAAGGGGGAGGGGGTTTGTTTGGTTGGAAAAGGCATTTGGTGTGTTTTATGTATTTCCAATACCTACAAGGTATTGGTATTTTCAAAAGGCTGTGTTTTTTTTTTTGGGGGGGGGGGGGGGGGGTCTGGGTTGGTAACAGGATTTGTTTGGTAACAAGATATTTTAATTTATCCCTAATCTTTTTTAAAAGTTCATTCAGATTATAACGTTCCCTGCGACAGTGTCAGTAACATGGGGATTATATCTAATATTTCAGATGTCCAGCCAAAGTGGTCATATAACATTTCCATGCAGAACACATTGGGATATCATTTTCAATTCTCATGTGTTAATATGTTCCGTCGTGTATCAAAACTATCAGCCCGGCTCACCATTCTTTGAAATGGAAAAACATGCACAGTAACTGAATCGAAGACATTCTAGCCTACACTTGTTCTAGTTGCCTTCCCTATTAATATTTCATTTCATGTCAAAACCATTTTGAATGAACAATGCTTGATATAAATAGATAAATATTGATACCTAGTTTACATTTATTAAGCGCATTGTTTGTCACAGGCGGCATATATGATCTATATACCATTATTAGAAACAATGATAGAATGAAATAATTAGGCCATACTGCACATAATGGACGTTGAGGCTCCATTTATCACTCCAACAGAAAGGATCAAATGAAAATAATTTTAAGTCCAATGCGTAATCTAATGCGTTGTCATGAAGCCCTACTTCATATTACAGAAGTCACGGCTCCGTTTATATCTAAGGTTACAACAACTCTGAATCCTTTAATTAAATGTATCAAGACCTAATTACCACATATGGGTTGTCTATTACCCGTGTACTCCACATGACAAAAGCATTTGATCCTCTGACTCCTGTAGGCTCGACTGCCTCTGAAATGGAGAGTATTACCTGGGCCCGATTTTTCCATCGTACTTCAATTTGAAGTACGTGCTCAGATCCTAATTTCACGCTCAGATTTGAAGTTTTGCTCAGATTCTGAGCATATACACAAATCCGATTTTTCCATCATGCTTGGAAAACACAGACTTCAAGTTTTTTCTCAGATTTGAAGTTCATGCTCACATTCTGAGTATTTACTCAGATCCAAGATTTTTGGATTTTACCAATGTGCTTAGACATTTTTCTTGCTCAGATTCGGAGTTTTCATGCTCAGATTCTGAGACAGCTCAGAGGCTGGCTTCAAACTGAAGTCAATGCTCCAAAGTATGAATTTTTACGAAATATTGAGCAATTTATGTTAAATTAAAGGATTAGATATGGTTTAATTGAATAGAATCACATGCAGATGCATTCCCAGTCACTGGAAAAGTTGTTACGTTACATAAAGTGATCCCCCATTCCGAGCCCCTTTTATCCCCTATTTTGGGCCTCTGTATTTTCTCATTTGAATATGACGTCATGGGAGTATTTACTCAATTAAACAATGGAAATATGACGTCATATGGCTCAAGTACGTACTTCAAGTCTGAGCAAATACTTCGTGAAGTAAGCACGATTGAGATTCTGAGCATGATGAAAAAATCCAAAATACTTCACTTTGGGAAGCAAACTTCGGTAAGTATGGCTTCAAATCTGAGTACATGCTCAGATTTAAGATTTGAAGTACGATAGAAAAATCGGGCCCTGGACGGAAGATGGCAAAAAATGATCATCGAAATCAAAGCATAGTTTAATGAGTTGGACCTCCCCTTGACCAAATCTCAACGAAGAAGAGATCAAAATATTCAGCAAATACCTAAATACCTACCTCTGCAATTATCAGCCAGATTTGTTTGCACAAACCAATTTCATATCTATCCCTCCCATATAAGGCTCCATCCCATTTTGGAAAGTTAACAAATTGCATTTGAATTTGCTCATCAGGCAGAGATCACAAGAGACTCAGGTATCATATCGCTGGTTTATCGTGCTGTTCCGTATAGATCAATTTATTGCAAATTGGAGAAGAGCAAAAAAACATCTTTCCTTAGGTTAGGCATTTATCTGTTGCTATATAATTACCATGTCAACAGCTTTATGACTTCATGGATATCATTGTGATATCAAGAATCATTCCATACTGCCAACTGAGTGCATAAAATCAACGTTTTGCATATTTTGCATACAAACAGGAAGCTAAGTAGATCAGAATATATTAATGATATCTCTGTTCGTAATGAACATATAGGTTTAAAATATTCGATTGTGAAATTTGTTGAGAAAATCTTGAAGACATATTTTTGATTTTTTGTATCTGAAAGGAATTATTCAATGATTTTGAAAAATACGTATAAAATCATGTAAATGATTCTGGCGAATCTTTGACTTCTCACAAAGGACATCAAAACCTGAACAAAATCATCACACATAACAGATTTCCTCACAGTTGAGTGTGGAACAGCGTTTTCACTATGATGGTATAAATCTTATAGTAAATCTTGAACGTTTTTATAGCTATATTTGTGACTCCTCGTCATGCAATCTTAAACTGGGGTATCTTCCTGTGTTAAAATTGGACAAACATCTCGTTAAAATGCAGTTCTAGAGGTTCATATTCTTACATATGCAACTCATGATCGGGTTATTTTCTAAAAGATTTCAATGCGACGGCTGGTATGTGGAAGATTAAAGACAACTTTTTCAGTCTATGCTTTGATTTCGATGCTCAAGTCCATTCAAAATCAACAATATTTCTTAATGTTGGACCAATCTCAGGGGTGGAAGAGCTCTGAACCAATCTGGTCGGTAATCGAAACATATCTAGTCGGTATGACATCATACCATTGTTCTGGACCAATTTTGAACCAATCGAGGAGATTCTGTTATATAACGACTTTTTATATCTCGTAAAAAGCATCAAAGTCACATAAAAATCATCGCAAAATTTAACAAATTTCGTTACAGTTGAGCGTATAACAGTGTCTTATTAATGATATTGTAAATTTTATGATACATTTATAACGTTTTTACGGACATATTGGTTCCCCCCAAGTCAGGAATTACCCCATGTTATGCACATTCCTGTGTTAAAATTTGTCAATAATCTCGTTAAAAATCATTTCAGAGATCATATACTTATATATAAAAAACTGATGAGCATGTTATTTTCTTTAACATTTGTATATGATATTCGATATATAAAGATAACCCAGCTTTACTAGGCCTCTTCAATACAGAAGAGAGAACATATCTAGTAAAGCTGGGTATAATGCTTTGATTTTAATAGGGAATTTATTTTAACACTGTAAATGAACATATTTCCACAAAATACAACATTTTTTCTCTGCCACTAGGGACACCCATTGAAAAGACTCATAAAAATCCTTTGTACCTTGAAACTTTATTGACTCTTGTGTTTTCTTTGTGTCGTTATAATATCAATTATGACTTACACAAAATAGAGGCAGAAACATTTAAGATACTCCAATAACTTTCAAAAGCCTTTTGAGCAATTTACGATTTTTATGTCAATCAAATTTCAAGTATTTTATTTTTAGTCTCTCTTGATTGGCGAACCTCAGACTTTGATGTTTTTTCATTTACCAACAAAGAATACTTATCATCATTTGCAAAAGGACCAAGCATTTCTTGACATTTCTCGCTTATTCTACCCTCAGCCAGACAATACCTCATTCCAATCCCAACTATTAAAACACAACTGAATACAACCAACAATACACCAAATGTGTGCAAAACTGTCCAATCCGAATCGTCACTAGGTGGCTCCACTGTGCGCAAACCAGGTGGCGCCTCTTCCAGGAGTGGCGAATCAGAATGGATCAAATCCTTGAAGGGGTCGTCAAGGAGGGCTACTTTCACCTTTTCTGATTTTTCGTGGTAGACAGCCTTAGAGAGACGAGATGCAAGGTCATGACGGCCTATTTCTTTAAGCCTGAGTGGCAGATCCAGGAAGTCTTGATTGAGGCCTTCGTGGGTGTTCCAGTGTTTTAGTAGGTCAATACAAGGCACGTGAGGCTCATTCTGTCCTGTGACTGCATGGTCTAACCGGAAGTGATGCATGTGTAGTGCTTCTGATAGCTTGTAGCATTCGTGCGCCGATAGATGGTCTGCTACCATCTGCAGCTCGCCTTCATTCAGGTCAAATGTGGCAGTCACAAGACCAGTCAGAGGTATCATCACGACCACAAATATCACCATCATTCTTCTGGATCAAGAAAGAATTTGTGTACTATATGAAAGAAAGTAATTTTTGTTCAAAGAAAAGTAAATTGCTGTCTGAATAGGACCAGAGGAATGAATTCAAAATTCAATGATGTTAGTTCAAATCTCAAATGCTAAAAGGTACCTCAGAATCCTTTCTAATGGCCACATAAACAGCAATAGACATGATAATGACCTAGTTAACTCAAATAAATTGTTATGACGTCACAGAATAGAATATTATGACGTCATACAATTGAGTATCCTTTTCACTATGTTTGTAAACATTGTAGAGCTAACTGAGAAAATAAATCATTTACATATTGTTTGTTTTACACTTCATTGCAGGTTTTTATATTAGTGGGTCCACAATCAAAGGCGAGTAAGGCTTAAGGGAAAGAAGACCTTGACTGTATTTGCTCCTTCTCATATTTATTCCAATCTTTGTCAGCCATTGTATAATCCCACATTACTGTAGGTGGTACCAATTTGCCAGAGAAAGGGGGAATTGCCAATATTACCTGCCTTTGACTCACTGATGAATTGTCATACATGTTTTGGGGTGTTAAGCCTTGTCGTGTGCGATGCAAACGTGTGGCAAATGATATTTGTATTGGAGAGAAAAGAGAAAAGGCCTAGTAAAGCAGGGTACATAGTTGCCGACTTTAGAACTATGGACAATTTAGTGTTTATATGTTTTTTAAATGAAACTAACTATCATTTTATTAAAACGTACTTTGATTTCTTTTTTTTTAAAGAAAAAGTCAGAATAGTTTTTACTCCAGAGTACCCAACTTTACTTACCCAGCTTTACTAGGCCTCTTCAATATAGGCCTAGCGATGACGCGACCAATTCTCCCTATCTGCTCTCCCGTATCCGCTGCATTTTCAGAGCGCTACGATCGAATTTCACCTCGATTGTTGCACTGGGTACTTCCGGTCCAATTATACACCAGTCAAAACAAACGCACGTTATTCCTCCGTCATTTCAATCTGCTAGATAAGTGTGTACAGGTCTTCAACGGTCATCTTATGTTCACTAATTGATTAATCATGTTCCAATGTAAATAAACTGAACTGCAATTTCAAAAATATGTGCTGCATGTGTCCCGAGTGCAGATATTCACTACATGAGGTCCGTGGGCCTTGAGTGATCTGTCAGTGCCCCGGAAGTATAGCGTGCAACATATCGGCCCACAATGCATTGCGAATCAACCGAGCTGACATCTGGTGTTCAATAAACCGGGAGAGCAGATAGCGAGAATTATCATACTACAGTGACCGGCAGCCAAATCCGGACACTTTCATGTTTTTCACTCCCGATTTTCACAATACCTTTCAAAACTGTGTAAAAACTGCTCACATCGAAAGAAGATCTTCGACTTTAACGGTCTGTGGAATTTTAATGATAACAGTTTAATATTAACAGAAATAGCGTGATTTTCACGCATTCAGTAAACCTGCAGATTGTCCGAGTTTCCATTGACTTATACGGTGATGTTGGTTGCGTCACCACTTCTGACGTCATTTGACAGTGACAACATCACTCGTGCCGTGAAAACAAATAAACACTTATAACGTTTTGAAAAGCAGTGGGAATACAAGATAACGTGTTAGAGACAATACTCAGCTCAATTGCAATTAGTACAGGCAAGGTTTGCTTGATGTTTGATTGCGTTAAAAATGTCCGAGTTTAATCTGCCGGTTTCGGACAGTTGCCGGTCACTGTATTTGGGCGCTCATGATTATTAATGAGCCAGAGATTTGAGTTACATCATCGCATCGTGCACGTGCGGTTGGATACATTCAGGGGGCGGGACTAATAGAACGGACCTATTTGAAAATGTCTGGGGATCATATTACTAAGAATTAGGGAGCTCACAACTGCACTATTTGATCACAACTTTGTGATTGATCCCAAAGTTGTGATCAAAGTCTCAAAAGTGATTTACTAAGAGATCACAAATTTTGATCACAAATTTTGAGCACCTCCAACTTGCTCCCAAACTGTTTTTTGATCACAAAAGTACTCTCCTTTGCATCGGGTTCAGTACATTACACCCTCTCCGATTATGCGATCAGATATGTTCAAATAGGTCTGTTCCATAAGCCCCGCCCCTTGAATGTATCCAACCGCACGTGCACGATGGGATTACGTAACTACAGTCTTTCAGTAGGACAGCACATGCATGATACGATGACATAACTCGAATCTCTAGCTAATTAATATTCATGAGTGCCCAAATAGTACGACATTTGGTCGCGTTGGCGCTAGGCCTATATTGAAGAGGCCTAGTAAAGCTGGGTATCACAAAAAATACTTGGATCCAAAAGTTTGGTCGCTCTTCTGTGCAGGTGATCACAAAAAATGGTTGGGGTAATGTCTGAAAAGGGTAGTTTTAATGAACCCACATCATAACAGATATCATGACCCCCAAATGTCTTTCTCTTACTTAGTATAACTCTGGTACTACTTTCACTGGTCATGTGCTCCAGAACTGTCATGATTACATGCTTTAATGTTGAATGCAAAGTTGCCCCGAGTTGTATTAGACTTCATGTATTTACTTTCAAACATCATTTCTTGGTTTGTTCAATCAAAAGTTTAAAAGGTTAAAAGAATTCAAGTAGCCATCTTTGTTGTTGTTCCGCCTGATTACTACCCCAGAAAATGGCTACAACACTGGAGGAAATAGGTCCGGATTTCATTTCTCTTAAATTCTATTTATATTTGAAATAAACTTTATGTAAAGAGTCAAATATATTATATTTTTTCAATCTGAATACACCTGAAGAAAAAGAAAATGGTCAGTTACATGAAATTAGGTGGATGTGCTGAGCCAGAAAGGCACCTTGTACAGAGGTGATAGGTTCACCATGTCGCCCAGCTGCTTGACACCAGGCTTTACACTCTGGCAAGGGAGCTTATTTGACAGTACACTGGAGATTTAGGAATAATGATTATTTACTTTCCATATGTTGAATATACATAGAAAACTGTAATCCTGTGCTCAGTTGGATGTGACTATGTCTTGTTGTTCTTATCATGAGGAATTAAAAAACATGGGGCGCCAAATTTGTAAATTTCAAAGAGAATAATATTATTTACAGGGTAAACCACCCAATCACCATTTTTTTCTTCTTATTTCTCTTGAAATACAAATTTTAATACCCAGCTTTAGTAGGCCTCTTCAATATAGGCCTAGCGATTACAGGACCAATTGTCGTACTATTTGGGCGCTCATGAACATTAACGCGTTATACAGATTCGAGTTACGTCATCGTATCATGCACGTGCTGTCCCACAAATTTTTTAAAAATTCGTTACAGTTGAGTGTATAACAGTGTCTTGTTCATGATAGTGTAAATATTATGACATATCTATAACGCTTTTGCAGTAATATCTGTGCCCCCAAGTCAGGAATTACATCTTGTTATGCAATCTTAAACTGGGGCACATTCCTGTGTTAAAATTACGCAAACATCTCGTTAAAATCAGTTTTGGATTATCATGTGGTTATATATGTAACTGATGAGCATGTTATTTTCTTTTTAAAATGGGTATGATAGTCGATATATAAAGATCAAAGATCACAACTTTTTCAGTCTGGCCATTGTTCACTGTACGGCACCGCTCAGATACCACTCAGATTGGCTGCGATTTAGTGCACAGATTGTTGCGAGCGCCCAGAATGACGTCATTTAGCGACCAGATTAGTTGTGAGCAACCAGAATGACGCGATTTAACCAGATTGGTTCAGATTTACTGCACAGATTGGTTCAGAGCTCTCCCACCCCTGATGCTTGACTATAAAATTGCATCGCCGAATGGTATGACGTCACATCATTTTTGTGATGAATAGGCCTTGTTGTGATGAGTAAGCCTTGTTGTGTTGAGTAGGCCTTGTTGTGATGAGTAGTCCTCAGTGTGATGAGTAGGCATCGGTGTGATGAGTAGGCCTCGGTGTGATGAGTAGGCCTCAGTGTAATGAGTAGGCCTTGGTGTGATGAGTAGGCCTTGTTGTGTTGAGTAGGCCTTGTTGTGATGAGTAGGCCTTGGTGTGATGAGTAGACCATGGTGTGATGAGTAGACCACAGTATGATGAGTAGGCCTCATTGTGATGAGTAGGCCTTGGTGTGATGAGTAGGCCTCGGTGTGATGAGTAGGCCTCAGTGTGATAAGTAGGCCTCGGTGTGATGAGTAGGCCTTGGTGTGATGAGTAGGCCTCAGTTAGATGAGTAGGTCTTGTTGTGTTGGTTAGGCCTCAGTGTAATGAGTAGGCCTTGGTGTGATGGGTAGGCCTCGGTGTGATGAGTAGGCCTCAGTGTGATGAGTAGGCCACAGTGTGATGGGTGGGCCTCGGTGTGATGAGTAGGCCTCAGTGTGATGAGTAGACCTTGTTGTGTTGAGTAGGCCTCGGTGTTATGAGTAGGCCTTGTTGTGATGAATAGGTTTTATTGTGATGAGTAGGCCTCAGTGTGATGGGTAGGTCTCGGTGTGATGAGTAGGCCTCGGTGTAATGAGTAGGCCGTGTTGTGTTGGTTAGGCCTCAGTGTGATGAGTAGGCCTCAGTGTGATGAGTAGGCCGTGTTGTGTTGGTTAGGCCTCAGTGTGATGAGTAGGCCTCAGTGTGATGAGTAGGCCATGTTGTGTTGGTTAGGCCTCAGAGTAATGAGTAGGCCTTGGTGTGATGGGTAGGCCTCGGTGTGATGAGTAGGCCTTGTTGTGTTGAGTAGGCCTCGGTGTGATGAGTAGGCCTCAGTGTGATGAGTAGGCCTTGTTGTGTTGAGTAGGCCTCGGTGTGATGAGTAGGCCTTGGTGTGATGAGTAGGCCTCAGTGTGATGAGTAGGCCTCGGTGTGATGAGTAGGCCTCAGTGTGATGAGTAGACCTTGTTGTGTTGAGTAGGCCTCGGTGTGATGAGTAGGCCTTGTTGTGTTGAGTAGGCCTCGGTGTGATGAGTAGGCCTCAGTGTGATGAGTAGGCCTTGTTGTGTTGAGTAGGCCTCGGTGTGATGAGTAGGCCTCAGTGTGATGAGTAGCCCTTGGTGTGATGAGTAGGCCTCAGTGTGATGAGTAGGCCTTGTTGTGTTGAGTAGGCCTCGGTGTGATGAGTAGGCATCGGTGTGATGAGTAGGCCTTGTTGTGATGACTAGGTTTTATTGTGATGAGTAGGTGTCAGTGTGATGGGTAGGCCTCAGTGTGATGAGTAGGTCTTGGTGTGATGAGTAGGCCTTGGTGTGATGAGTAGGCCTTGTTGTGTTGGTTAGGCCTCAGGGTGATCAGTAGGCCTTGGTGTGATGGGTAGGCCTCGGTGTGATGAGTAGGCCTCAGTGTGATGAGTAGGCCTCGGTGTGATGAGTAGGCCTCAGTGTGATGAGTAGGCCTCGGTGTGATGAGTAGGCCTCAGTGTGATGAGTAGACCTTGTTGTGTTGAGTAGGCCTCGGTGTGATTAGTAGGCCTCGGTGTGATGAGTAGGCCTCAGTGTGATGAGTAGACCTTGTTGTGTTGAGTAGGCCTCGGTGTGATGAGTAGGCCTCAGTGTGATGAGTAGGCCTCAGTGTGATGAGTAGGTCTTGGTGTGATGAGTAGGCCTCGGTGTGATGAGTAGGCCTCAGTGTGATGAGTAGGCCTCGGTGTGATGAGTAGGCCTCAGTGTGATGAGTAGACCTTGTTGTGTTGAGTAGGCCTCGGTGTGATGAGTAGGCCTCAGTGTGATGAGTAGGCCTCGGTGTGATGAGTAGGCCTCGGTGTGATGAGTAGGCCTCAGTGTGATGAGTAGGCCTCGGTGTGATGAGTAGGCCTCAGTGTGATGAGTAAGCCTCAGTGTGATGAGTAGGCCTCAGTGTGATGAGTAGGCCTCGGTGTGATGAGTAGGCCTCAGTGTGATGAATAGACCTTGTTGTGTTGAGTAGGCCTCGGTGTGATGAGTAGGCCTCAGTGTGATGAGTAGGCCTCAGTGTGATGAGTAGGCCTTGGTGTGATTGGTGAGCACCATCTTTCCGGTGACACTGGAACGAAAATGAGAATGACATTCATACAATTATTCTCATGACAGATGTGGATAACATAACCTTCTCAGGTGTGTATATCTTACAAAAGAACAGTCAATCAAAGGTCAATCTCCAATTTATCACCTATTTTCTTTTATCACAATATTGGTATAACATTCACGGAATTTCAAGCAGATTGTATTCGCTGTCATTAAGGTGACCGTTTAATTGATTACTGATGGAGTACGGCAATATAATTATGTAGCCTCATATCAGGTTTCATTATGTGTTATACTTTGCCCACAAAATGGTAGCATTGAAACAGTCGTAAATTATGATGACCTTTCACCAAACAGACATAATATATGTTTCATTAATATTGAATGTGTGGGTAACATCATAATTTGTTTTATAACACCTGATGTGAAGATATGTGTCAGATTAATCAACACTAAATTTACAATTACATGCCAGGGAACCATTGAAATATCAGCCACACAAAGGTCAATCAGAATTAGATGTGACCAAAGTTAAAGTCCACTGCCACACCATCACAATCATTCTCATGAGATTATAGGTTTAGAACACAAGGGCACCTCGGGTACTAAAACATGTGTTAAAATGTATCTCCATGAAAATCTTCAAACCAAAAAGGTAGGTTTGCACCGACATTTATACAAGATTGCAAATTTTAATCGAAAATTTAATAAAATGAGTTTTTTTATCTGCACAATGTATGCAGGCACAAATGAGAATGAAGTTCCAAACAGATCATTATTGTTGGACATTTTACAGCGCATCGTGAGCAGCCTAAATCATACCAATATAAGGTGCAGAATACAGGTGGCGTGAACTTCAAGGAAGGTGGCCTGAAGCTTTGCTAACTGTATTCCAGGTGCAGAATGCAGCTGACAGAGACGGTGGGACTCATAATGTGTTTCATTATAACGTACTGCAACGGCAGGATACGAGAGAGTAAGAATGATTAGACTATTAGAAGTTTGCAATATTAAAAAAAAATCATTGGTTTGTTTTTTCAACGGATGATACAGTGGACCAGCAGGAATAATTTTGAGGAGGTTGAAATGTTTCAGCCAAGATAATTGTTCACGCTCAATTCCCTTTGTCCCCCATGTCACTTTGTCCTTACATTCCTCTCAAGCTACCCACCCTTTCAACCACTCTAACCCATTTCTCGCGCCTCCTTTAAGGTTCTTCAACTTTGTCCCCTCCCTCTGGCCCCTTTCTTGCGCCTCCTCTAGGGATTCTCGCATTTCCCCTCCCTCTGGCTCCTTTCTTGCGCCTCCTCTAAGGATTCTCGCATTTCCCCTCCCTCTGGCCCCTTTCTTGCACCTCCTCTAGGGATCCTCGCCTTCCCCCTCCCTCTGACCGCTTTCTTGCACCTCCTCTAGGGATCCTCGCCTTTCCCTTCCCTCTGGCTCCTTTCTTGCACCTCCTCTAGGGATCCTCGCCTTTCCCCTCCCTCTGGCCCCTTTCTTGCACCTCCTCTAGGGATCCTCGTCTTTCCCCTCCCTCTGGCCCCTTTCTTGCACCTCCTCTAGGGATCCTCGCCTTTCCCTTCCCTCTGGACCCTTTCTTGCACCTCCTCTAGGGATCCTCGTCTTTCGCCTCCCTCTGGCCCCTATATTGCGCCTCCTCTAGGGATACACGCATTTCCCCTCCCTCTGGCCCATTTCTTGCACCTCCTCTAGGGATATACGCCTTTCCCCTTCCTCTGGCCCCTTTTTTGCACCTCCTCTAGGGATCCTCGCCTTTCCCCTCCCTCTGGCCCCTTTCTTGCACCTCCTCTAGGGATCCTCGCCTTTCCCTTCCCTCTGGCTCCTTTCTTGCACCTCCTCTAGGGATCCTCGCCTTTCCCCTCCCTCTGGCCCCTTTCTTGCGCCTCCTCTAGGGATCCTCGCCTTTCCCCTCCCTCTGGCCTCTCCTCTAGGGATCCTCGCCTTTCCCCTCACTCTGGCTCCTTTCTTGTGCCTCCTTTAGGGATCCTCGCCTTTCCCCTCCCTCTGGCCCCTTTCTTTCACCTCCTCTAGGGATCCTCGCTTTTCCCCCTCCCTCTGGCCCCTTTCTTGCGCCTCCTCTGGGGATCCTCGCATTTCCCCTCCCTCTGGCTCCTTGTTTGCGCCTCCTCTAGGGATACTCGCCTTTCCCCTCCATCTGGCCGCTTTCTTGCGCCTCCTCTAGGGATCCTTGCCTTTCCCCTCCCTCTGGCCCCTTTCTTTCACCTCCTCTAGGGATCCTCGCTTTTCCCCCTCCCTCTGGCCCCTTTCTTGCGCCTCCTCTGGGGATCCTCGCATTTCCCCTCCCTCTGGCTCCTTTCTTGCACCTCCTCTAGGGATACTCGCCTTTCCCCTCCCTCTGGCCGCTTTCCTGCGCCTCCTCTAGGGATCCTTGCCTTTCCCCTCCCTCTGGCTCCTTTCTTTCACCACCTTAAAGGTTCCACACTATTTTCCCTTTTCTTGCACCTCGCATCGACCCTGCTCTTTTGTCCTCCAACAATTACACCGAGGAACACAGATAGCCATTAATTTGGCTGTTGGGGTTTTTACCTCGGAATGGTGTGCTCTCCATTGAGCCCGATAATTTGAATCTGCTGAAATCATTGATCATTATGAGGTTCATCACCTCACTACGCCAGAGCAGAAGTTGTATTAACGCAATGCTCTCAATAATGATTGTGTGTTATCTCAGTTCATCTAAATGATATATTCCTGAGCAAAGTATTTAATTTCTAATGACACTAGATTAAAAGATATACCCCAGACTGAATGGTAACTTTATTTATTTGACAGAGACATACAACAAAACCTCAGACGAATTGCTCAACGTCATTGGAAAACTATTTTCTGAACATGTAACAGGTTTGGGATATGAAAAAAGCCTTGTATTAAATTTTAAATTAACAATCCTTTATTCAGGATTATAAATGTCCTGCAATAATAGTATAATTATAAAAATATTTATTTAGCACCAAACCAGGATATAAAATGGTATCCATCTTAGAATTTGTTTTATTTTAGATAACGATAGCCGCAGCATAAATACTAAGGCTTTACCAACTGCCTGTGATTCTAACACTGCAGAGATGATCACTAGAGACGTTGGTACAATAGAGTCACCTTCTGACGGGCTAGGAAAATATTACAACAATTTAGATTGCAACTGGCTTGTATATGGCCAAGGAAATGAGGTAGATGACTTATTTACTTTTTATTTATAAAAAAACTGGCACAATAATTTGAGGTATGAATACATTTCAATACACATGAACACGACTTCAGATTATGTATTAAATGAGGGAATATGTAGGAATATATTTACTATTTGGTAAAGAAAGTAGTATCCCTACATACAAAGGTATTAAAACTGTGCTGATCATTGCTTTTTGTAAAATTGTGGGCTTTTTTTTGGAAATGCATGCAACTCAGTGATAGCTATCAGATTTTGGTTTAAATTACTAAACATACATATATCAATCTAAGCTTCTTGGAAAATAGATTGAATGGATTCCCTGAAAATACAAGATCTTACCTACTAATAGCTTAAATCCGACTAGTAGTTACAGAGAAGGTCAAAAACAGAATAACACAGATAATTTGTCCCCCCTCAAGTATATAATAAAGTATTAATTATGCATCTCGACAACGTTTATTCTGTTCAATTTAAGACATTACGGTGATCATTGTTTGATGCCTCAACCACGCTGAGATTGATTTTATGTTACAATTTATAATACGATCTGACGCTTGTGCATGAAGGGTTGTCCTGGAATCTTTATGACAGCTCTATATCTGCTACAAATAGGTCTCGTCATGAAATCACTGAAGTAATGTTGAAAATGATGTAAAACCCTAAACAAACAAAAAAAAACATTTCTTGATCTCCTCTGTTAGTAACCTAACCATTTTATATTTATGTCTGCATGTGTAATATAATTACAGTCTGGTGATTTACATATACATATTTATGCAGCTCAGTATCACGTTGCGCAAGCTGTCTATGGAGAACCACATACAGTGTGGTTATGACTACCTCAGAATATACATCGTGCATCACAATGCGGACCTCTCTAAGCTAGGGCTACAGGAGGCGGCAACACTGTGTGGATCATATACTCAAGAGGTCAATCTGATTTATATTTTTAAAAAAATCATATTCAAACTGCACATCCATTAAAGAAGTAGAAATGGGAACTATTATGAAACGTAGCCACATTTTAATATAAGAGTAAATAGGTTTCTCCGATTAGTAACAATATATGGGATGGGTTGTATTGGACGAGCTTTGCCTAACCGTCTGGTATTGGACCAAACATTCTGTAACTTTGGTTCCAAATGTTAGGTATTTTCAATTTTCTTTGGCTCTGTGTCCTAAACAGCTGGAAATGTATAATTCCAATCATTTCCTATATGACAGGATCTACAGCATTCCATTGCATATTTATTAAATATGTTTTTAATGTAGCTGCCCATGAAGTTGAAGGTTGGTGCAGATGCACTCCTCATCCAGCTGCACACAGACGGTACCCACACAGACACTGGCTTTTCACTGGATTTCTACAGAGGCACTTCCCAGGCTGCTGATTTAGAAGTTACCAACACAGGTGGCAATGGTGGCATGCCTGCTGGTAGTATGCCTGCTGGTGGTATGCCTGCTGGTGGTACCCCCTCTGGTGGTACGCCCTCTGGTGGTACGCCCGCTGCTGATTTACCTACCTATGGTATGGCTGGTGGTGGTATGCCGGATGCTAGTATATCTGCCAGTGGTATGCCTGTCAGTGACATTTCTGCTAGTGGAATGTCTTCCAGTGGTATGCCTGCAAGTGGAATGCATGTTGGCTCAATTGGAAATGGCCCGACCAGCCCGGGCAGTGCTACAGGGTCTGGACATGCTTCAAGCGTGGTATCGCCTGACACTGGTACAGATGGAGCAGCAGCGAATACGGACATTGGCAATTCTGCAGGCGTCGACAACACTGAATCGTTGGTACCAAGCAATGGAGGCTGGCAGGTTCCAAGCACCGCCGCACCAGGTACTGTGACAACAGAAAGCTCATGATATGCTATTATATATTGGCTTTGATTTAAATTGAAAATTAAATAAAAAAACTAATTATCAAATCCCTTCGATGTGTCTGTTTTGTAGCTCATTCATGTGATTTTGAAGCTGGTACGCTTTGTGACTGGAGTAATACTGGAAGTCTAGACTGGCAGAATAGACAGGGCTCCAGGAGTTACTGGGAATCCTATCTCACCACAGATCATACCCTACAGTCTCCTTCTGGTGTGTTGAGAACATCGATTTTCCAATAGCATTTGAGATCCATAATTGTCCACAGTATTTGACTTCTTATATGATAATATTTTTCAGGGCACTATCTGTACTTTTTTGCCCATCATGCCATATCAGGAACCAGAGCAAGTCTTAGAAGCCCTTCCATATCGGTATCTCCGCATGGACATTGTTTTACATTTTGGTACAGTATGTATGTAACAACAGGACGATTACGGGTTCTCATCGATGTCAATGGTACGTAACCATGGTAACATAACACCATTCTATATATATATATATATATATATATATATATATATATATATATATATATATATATATATATATATATATATATATATATATATATATATATATTCTCCAAATATTCTCCAAATTATTATTTGATAAAAAAAATATAAACACCAAATTCGATCATTTGTATGTAGGGATCAAAGAAACTGTGTTCGAACGCAGTGGTAACCATGGAAATGTGTGGCATGAGGCCAAGGTCACCCTTGATGGAACTGTACAATACAATATTGAAATTCAGGCGTCCAGAGGATCAACTGCTCAAGATACAGGCTTTGCTATTGATGACATCATGCTTTCCCCAGGCAGATGCAGTATGTTTTTCAGAATTCTTTCAGAAAATATTGTCACACACTAACAAATTCTTCAAAATATCAGGTTTCCAAAATACCTGAATTACGATAAAAAGGGCTGCATTATTTAAAGGTTCTGCTATTGACTGCTTTCAGTGGTAAAAAATAAATTGTGGATTTTTTGTTCCCTTCATGTTAAATTTGTGCCATTCCAATATTTGCAATCTGTTTCACAAGTCTAATCAAATAGATAGAAAGAGACGAGAGGTTTAAGTTTAACGGAATATACAACTTTTTGTTCCAGGTTCCGTCCACCTTCAGTGTGGTACATCAATATTTGCCCGGCGCCTCCACAAAACTGGCACCGCCTCCCCCGTCGGAACCCTCACGCAGCGGCTACTAGGTGGCACTGAGGCTGGCCTGGGGCAGTGGCCGTGGATGGTTCATATGAGAGTGTTCTCTACCTCTAGTACAACAGGAAGTTATGGTCAATGTGGAGCAGCTCTTATTGACCCCCAGTGGATCCTTACTGCTGCTCACTGCTTCGGTTATACGTACGTACCAAGCACATCCTGTCTGTATCAACCAACTAATAGTTATTTTGTTTAGAAATTGTTTCATTCACATCACATTTTTTCTTCAGATATGCAGATCCCGAAGTGGTTATGTTATACTTTGGAGAGCACAATGTGAGAGATGTATATGAGCAGTCTCAATTCTCTCTTAAACCTGAGAGGATCATTATTCATCCTGACAGATCAAGTAAGTCACTTCCATTGCAAAATCATCTTCCATCATACATGTTCCCAACCGTTTATAATGAATGAATGAATGACATATAAGCAATATTAAATTGCGTTTATGAATGAATGAATGAAATCTACGCAATATTAAATTGCAAGAGGGCCGTAACCTGGTGAGGCGACCCTGCAGTGTGATTGCTGTGAATTGCAATCATGTTTTCTTAAATTTGGTCATTGATTATTGCTATTGAAAAATGGACTATTGTTGTTGTGAGTTGGTAAACTGAAAGGTTTTTTGAGACCATTCACATCGTGTTCCACCTTCTCTTTTCGATAAGTGCTACTGGGTTCTTTAATTTGCTCTGGGATAGGGTCAGATACATGGGACCACAACGTTTTATGCCCAATCCGAACGGGCGAGCAATAACCTTGCTGGGGGACAATTTAACTAGGCATTGTCAAAGGGGAACCTACCCATAGTGAGTTTAGAGGTGGTTTTATGTTGTGTTAAGATTTTGTGTGTGTGGGTTGTATATTCGAGAAGTTATGTGGAAAAACGAAATTTTGATTAAAAAGTAGTAAGAATTGCATTTTACACAGTGGGGTGTCCATAGGCAAAGTGAACTTTTTTGTTTACAGTTGTTTTGTTTGCTTTTGGGTGCCAAAAAAATCAAAAGATTCATCTTATTATGTGTTTCAAGTTTGGAAATGATATTATGTGTTTAAATGCCTAATTTATGTTTGTTATAGCTTATGCCTAATTAAAGTATATTTGAAATTGCTATGGGGTGGGTGGTGTGTGATTATCAGTGCAAATGGCCCGATTTTGGGCACTGAAAGCCGACTATGGGCAGGATATACACTGAATATCTCCACAACCGCTGTTGGTCATTCTTGTGAAACCAAAGCAGGCAATCTATGACCTAGGCCAGGCATTTACACTATTATGTGGGGGTGCCCTGTGTTAGTAATGTGTTAGATTTGTCCTCAGGGATTCAGCTCGTGGCCAGTGACCTGGGCCCGATTTTTCCATCGTACTTCAATTTGAAGTACATGCTCAGATCCTAATTTCATGCTCAGATTTTAAGTTTTGCTCAGATTCTGAGTATATACACAAATCCGAATTTTCCATCATGCTTGGAAAACACAGACTTGAAGTTTTTGCTCAGATTTGAAGTTTATGCTCACATTCTGAGTATTTACTCAGATCCAAGATTTTTGGATTTTTTCAATGTGCTCAGACATTTTTCATGCTCAGATTCTGAGTTTTCATGCTCAGATTCTGAGACAGCTCAGAGGCTGGCTTCAAGCTGAAGTCAATGCTCCAAAGTATGAATTTTTACGAAATATTGAGCAATTTATGTTAAATTAAAGGATTAGATATGGTTTAATTGAATAGAATCACATGCAGATGCATTCCCAGTCACTGGAAAAGTTGTTACGTTACATAGTGATCCCCCATAGTGATCCCCCATTCCGAGCCCCTTTTATCCCCTATTTTGAGCCTCTGTATTTTCTCATTTGAATATGACGTCATGGGAGTATTTACTCAATTAAACAATGGAAATATGACGTCATATGGCCCAAGTACGTACTTCAAGTCTGAGCAAATACTTCGTGAAGTAAGCACAATTGAAATTGTGAGCATGATGAAAAAATCCAAAATACTTCACTTTTGGAAGCAAACTTCGGTAAGTATGGCTTCAAATCTGAGTACATGCTCAGATTTAAGATTTGAAGTACGATGGAAAAATCGGGCCCTGATCTCTTAAGTGACCACTGATTGACCATCCGTGGTCAGTCAGTCATACGGGGCTCTCTACTTCATGGGTTCTAGTGGGATCTTTTCCAGTTCCTATCTGGGCACAGTATATTGAGTCAGTATATGATGCAGATCCACAAAGTTAAGGCATTATAGACCACCTCAGCTGCAGCCTGAGTGTGGTCAGCGCCATCTTCCACATCATATACTCTATCGTCATATAGTCTAAGAGGCATTGTGTAAAAGCATTCTAGTAGGTAGTGCCACAGTGGTTTACTGGTGGGCCTACTGCAATGCTCACATGCTCTATCCATATCTCCTAACAATTCCCAAGTGCACTTGTAGCCTAGTCTAAGTCTATGCATGGTGACCTGCAGGGATCTGTGGTTCTCGGCTAGTCTAGCGAGTGGCTTGTATCTAGTGGCTATGGCGTACCATCTGGCAGTTCCTGAACCGGTTACACTGTATTTGTGCCCGAGATAGTGCCTTTCCTTCGAATCAGAGACAAAAAGTCCTCTGGTCTGGATGAGAGAGGGGAGGACATGGGCTGATATCTTGGATAGCTTGGAGCCTGCATTCGCAGCCTCGTCTGCCATATCATTACCCTCAAGTCCAATGTGACTGGGGATCCAGTGTAGCACAACAGCCCTATTGGCTGATTGTTACTTATACAGGGTAATATAAACATCTGTGATGAGCTGAACATTGTCTGAGGGGTGACCTTTCTCTAGTGCTTTGAGGGATGACTGTGAGTCTGTGATTACTAGTACTGTGATTACTAGGAGGGTAAGTGAAATGGCAATGAGCTCAGTCTGCAGGGTTGAGCAATTTTTTTCTATTTCTCCATAATAGTTGTGTAGTAGTACCTAAACGTATGATTCCATAAGAGATCCCCAATTGCAATTGCAATTATATCTTTTGGTGATTTTTTTTTCTTTTCTTAAAAAGGTTCTTCTCTGGGATTTGACCTGGCCTTGCTGCAGTTGCCACACAAGCTGGCGCTTAATCAAAATGTCAACACGGTTTGTTTGGCCGATGCGACAACCGCCATCCGTCCTGGAGACATGTGTGTTGCTGCTGGCTGGGGTCTCACTGAGGCAGGCAGTGAGTAAATGATCTACATATGCAAATGATCAATTCATTTTGCTTTTGTATAAAGTTGACTATTATTATATTCTTATCTTTAATCAAACTCTTATCTGTGATCAAACTCGTATTTATCTATCATCAAACTCACTTTTGTGAAGAAACTCATTTCTTTGACAAAACTCTTATTTTGTTCTTATTTTATTCTTATTTTGTTCAAACTCTCATTTCTCAAACTCAAATTATACAATTTGTCCCAATGGGTCATATATCTAAGGAAATACTGATCAGGCATGAGATGACTCTAAATGTATTGTTTTCAACCTTTGAAGCAGTAATGAGAAAGTAAGAGGCTTATTTCACAAGTAAAATGCCAAAACTGCTGTCTAAATCCACAGAAACCTGTAAAAAGGAAAGTGCACATTAGTATGCCATGCTAAGTGTAAATAATGTGGATACATTTTATCCTTTCCGGACGTAACATATCAATTCATATAATCTCTCATCTTTCAGCCAACCTTGATTGTTTCATCCCCTTAAGAACCTTTTTCGTGTAATTGGGGTCTTGCCAGGGACTGGGATAGCTTTCAAAATTGTACCTTCTTCAAATGGAATTCTCAAATACATTAATGTTTGCCCCACTCCCTGGTTCCCAGCAAGACAAGTTTCTTTATCAAATATACCTTGATTTCACCTGCTGGGACAGTCAGGACAGTGCCCTGTGTTCTCAGCAAAAGGGGTAAAAATCGATGTCACATCACGTGTCTCCTCACATTGCATGTCTCCTCACATTGCGTGTCTCCTCACATTGCGTGTCTCCTCACATCGCGTGGCTCCTCACATCGCGTGTCTCCTTACATCGCGTGGCTCCTCACATCGCGTGTCTTCTCACATCGCGTGTCTCATCACATCGTGTTGCTCCTCACATCGCGTGGCTCCTCACATCACGTGTCTCATCACATCGCATGTCTCATCACATCGCGTGTCTCATCACATCACATGGCTCATCACATCGCGTGGCTCATCACATCACGTGGCTCATCACATCGCGTGGCTCCTCACATCGCGTGTCTCCTCACATTGCGCGTCTCCTCACATCGCGTGGCTCATCACATCGCGTGGCTCATCACATCGGGTGTCACATGCATACTAATGACAAGCTGGATTCCCAAACTCTAACATTGTAATTAAATGACAAATAAGATTGATCATATTTTATAATCATTTCATCAGTACTACTCTCTTTAAAACATTCATGAAACCACAGATTTGGGGTATGCTTAAATGATATGTGGCCATAAAACTGTGATACAAACAAGCTATCTCACTAAAATCAACCAAAATTCACTGACCATGGTTATTGTGTTTGGCTGAAAATGCCAAGTACTGCCTGTACTCCTTTGACCACCAGGTGGCTACATGTATACAATCATGTGACCTCTGTTGTAATCTGTCAGGGTGTTAGGCATGTACCATTGGAAAATATTAATGGACAAACAGGGCTCTGTAAGCCAAATCACTCCATTGTCCCAAGTTAGGGTGCCCCGCTGTTAGAAAGACTTTACTAAGTAGGTGTTTGCACTTGGCCAGCTAAACAAAGTTTGTTGACAAAGTGTCCAATGGATGATTTGGATTTTAGCAGAAGACTTGTCCTCCTTCAAATGGCATAGAAATATATGTTGGGGAAATATGATGGGTAATAACTTGTGATTGCAAAGTTTGGGGTATAAACATTTATATTTTGCAAGGAAAATGTGCTTGAAAACCTCATTTCATGAATGCTTGAATCGATTTCTTTTGGCTCCCGACTTCAAATTTGCACTTATCTTTCAGCAACTTCCAAGAACTTACTTTATCTGCAGAAACAGTTGATCTCTAACACTGAATGTGGGTTAATATTTGGAGACAATATAACACCTGATATGTTGTGTGCACGGGATCTCAGTGGCAACAGGGACGTCTGCCAAGTAAGTAAACCATTAGAGACAGGTTTCCTGAGCTGCTATAACATATTCTACTTATTCTCTTAACCAAAATGGCTGAGACCTATTTAAGAAAAGCTCTTTAAAACATATTTTGTAAAACGAAAATCTGGAGCAAGGTTTCGAGTATAAAACCCAAACAGATGGCCACATTTTGTCTAAATGGTAATATTATTGCAATTTGCATGATTAAAATACTCTTTACTTATTGCCAATTTGAATAGTTGTATATGGCTTACAAATCTGCGTCAATTGCCTTGGGACTGTATAAGTGCTATAAGATGATTGAGGACTTTCACTTGTAATGCTTTCACCTATTGGTTTGTGTTTGTGTATGATGATGGCAGGGCGATTCTGGAGGTCCTTTGATATGCCAGCAGGGCGGGAGTGGACCATACTACTTGGCTGGTGTGGTATCATTTGGAGACGTGTGTGCTAACCTGCGCCAAACACCCGGGGTGTATTCCAGGGTTTCGTATATGTCCTCATGGATTCAAACAGCTATTCAAAATCACCGATGATATCATTATCAATAGCAAAGGAAAATGGAGAGAATCAGGGTTAATAATCTTACAAAGACATCAAGAAATGGGCAAAAACCGTGCCAAACATTTATATATTTCATTCGGTTGATATGTGCATCTGTTCATCAACTGCAAACACAAGATTTCTGTTTAATTTCAATGTATAATGAAAACTGTGATAAAATGAAGGTGTAGATATTAAACAAATCTATCTTCCCTTGTGACATGCTCTTACATATATTATTCCATCATGTTAAAATCTGCAGATCGAAGATTTGACCAAATATGCATACTGTTGCAATATACATTATTCTATTGACACGATTGTATTCAGAATTCAAAGTTAAATGTTATTATATTGCCCTTAAGAATAATTTTATTTCGTTTGTAAACAATACTACCAAAATGTATATACATTATATATATTGAAACAACAGGTTAAATTGATCTGTGTGTGGATGTGTGGATGTATGTGTGTGTGTGTGTGTGTGTTTAAATATCAGCAATTCATATCACAAACATTTCGATCATATAATTACTAAATCTGGTGTTCTCTATAACAGGTATTCTTTGTATAAAAGTCCATAATCATACCCATAAATTAATTAATATTTATTTAAACGATATCTAATTATATCTTTACAAATTTTGCGTATCAATGAAACAAAATTAATCTCAAACTGGGGCAAATATATTTCAATCAAAGAATAAAACAATTAACCACCCAATGAGTTGAATTATTTATTACTGAAACAAGATAAGGGATGATTTGATGCGTTTCAAATCTTGTGAGTAATAGCTTGGAGTAACTATGAATGGATCTCCATTCATAATCATTCCAAGGTACTAGTAATTCTGCTTTCAACGTGTATAGTTGAGCTCCTGACTTTTAGATTGTTTAAATATAGATATATAGTGCCAGAGTCAATCCCTTTAGTACCATTATGTCCATAATTGAATGCAATTCTATTCGACGGTACTAAACTTTGAGCTTGATTATAATTCTTTTGAAACTCTTAAAAAAATTAGACGTATATTGGAGTTTTTATGTCCGTCACCTTTGATTAATTTATCAACAGCTTGGTGATGTACTTATGTTCTCATTTTAATTCTTTCTCGTCGAAAATAAAGTAAAATCCTCATTTATATCTGGGAATTGCTTTAATCTTATAACTATCAGGATATATGACTATTCCTAGTTTAAACTTCCTGGGGTCACATGGTGTGCCAGCATTAATGTCTTCCGGTTGGAATGTAAATCTTTGAAGCAGTGTGACAATGTAGAGGAATATTCTATTTCTGGCCATGGCCTCACCAACACAGACTCGCCTTCCAGCTCCGAAGGGTAATAGTCTGAAATACAGCAAACATATAAATGTCAGGTATATTGATGTTAAGAATATTCATATCAATAGTGAAGCACAAGAGAAATGTGTCATTGGTGATGGGTTGTCTCCAATGACAAATGCAAGTTATTCTGTACAAGTTGAAATACCGTTTTCTAAGTGGGTGATCAGCAGCAACCAATTTTCCATCTTTGTCAAGGAAGCGATCTGCTTTAAAATCCCATGGATCTTCCCATAGTCGTTCATCATGATGCATAAACCACAGATTTGGCCACACCTTAATGTCCAGCGCGATGAAAAAGTAACACAATTAATAGTTTGTATTCTGTAATTAAATCTAATTGTCATTTGTTGTCACAAGAGTATCAAAATATTTCCTACTATCGTGTTAATGGCTTTAGAAATATAAACTTACGTGCGTCCTGGCTGGTATTTTGATGTTTTGCACTTGTGTGTCCCTCACTGTAAAATGTGGTAAAGCCATAGGGACGTGAGACAGAAGCCTGAGTAGCTCCATGAACATGGATTCAATATATGGCATCAAGGCCCTGTCCTTGATTGTGACCTGTCTGTCGCCTATTGCCGCTGATATTTCCTGTTGGGCTCTGGCCTGCACGTCTGGGTGACCTACCCACTGCGCCACAATAGAGTATAGGGCCGTCGATGTGGTCAGTATTCCTGAAAAAATATACTGCATTTGATTTGACCACCAAATGACCATTTGATTTGGACTAGGACAGTATCAAAAGAGTTTTTGATCACAGTTTCAAAAGAACATGTCCAATCAGCATGAAAAATATACTTTTTAGTCTGGTCGCATGACTTAATTAGCATATTGATACCTTGTTATATGTGATTTTTTAATTTTACAGAAATTTAAGTTTTCATGAGGAGGAGCATAACATTCTAGCTGGATTTCATAATTTGTACGTGAAAATCGAAACATTATATATTACTTAAATGGCATTCAAAATAGTGGGCGGAGCTTGAATTCTATATGATTTTAGGCCCCGCATCCTTTTTCAAGGACCTTTTACGCACTTAACAAGTGCCTTCGGCTGGGAAGTGATGCTGTCCCTCACTGTTGTAGCTATCCCTCACCTGTGCAGCTGTCTCTCAATTGTGCAGCTATCACTCACCTATGCAGCCACCCCTCACCTATACAGCTATCCCTCACCTGTGCAGCTGTCTCTCAATTGTGCAGCTATCTCTCGCCTATGCAGCCATCCCTCACCTATACAGCTATCTCTCACATGTGCAGCTGTCTCTCACTTGTGCAACTACCACGTGTGGAGCTGTCATTCAGTTGTGCAGTTGTCTCTCACTGTTGTAACTATCTCTCACCATGTGCAGCTATCTCTCACCATGTGCAGCTGTCTCTCCCCATGTGCAGTTATCTCTCACCATGTGCAGCTATATCTCACCATGTGCAGCTATCTCTCCCCATGTGCAGCTATCTCTCCCCATGTGCAGCTGTCTCTCCCCATGTGCAGCTATCTCTCTCCATGTGCAGCTATCTCTCCCCATGTGCAGCTATCTCTTACCATGTGCAGCTATCTATCCCCATGTGCAGCTATCTCTCCCCATGTGCAGCTATCTCTCACCATGTGCAGCTATCTCTCCCCATGTGCAGCTATCTCTCACCATGTGCAGCTGTCTCTCCCCATGTGCAGCTATCTCTTACCATGTGCAGCTATCTCTCCCCATGTGCAGCTATCTCTCACCATGTGCAGCTTTCTCTCAAACTGTGCAGCTACCTCTCATCATGTGCAGCTGTCTCTCCCCATGTGCAGCTATCCCTCCCCATGTGCAGCTATCTCTCCCCATGTGCAGCTATCTCCCCATGTGCAGCTATCTCTCACCATGTGCAGCTGTCTCTCCCCATGTGCAGCTATCTCTCACCATGTGCAGCTATCTCTCCCCATGTGCAGCTATCTCTCCCCATGTGCAGCTATCTCTCAAACTGTGCAGCTACCTCTCATCATGTGCAGCTATCTCTCCCCATGTGCAGCTATCTCTCACCATGTGCAGCTATCTCTCACCATGTGCAGCTATCTCTCACCATGTGCAGCTACCCAGCAAACAATTATACGTTTTTAATACGTCTTGAAAACGTTTTGATTTGGTTTACAAAACGTTTTGACAAAACGTCTTGAAAACGTAATTGTGTAGACACTCCAAAACGTTTTCAAAACGTTTTGGCAAAACCTCTTGAAAACGTTTTGACAAAACCTCTAGGAAACGTTTTGACAAAACCTCTTGGAAACGTTTTTAACAAAACCTCTTGGAAACGTTTTTAACAAAACCTCTTGGAAACGTTTTTGACAAATCCTCTTGAAAACGTTTTGATAGG
The DNA here is from genome assembly GCA_949316495.1 of Amphiduros pacificus. Classification (NCBI taxonomy): domain Eukaryota; kingdom Metazoa; phylum Annelida; class Polychaeta; order Phyllodocida; family Hesionidae; genus Amphiduros; species Amphiduros pacificus. The sequence goes on along the minus strand of OX439001.1, from coordinate 41,419,119 downwards.
ACCTTCCTAAGATATTCATTAAACCTTTATATATTTTCATCTTACCTCTAAATTTGTAGAAAAAGAACATAGAAAAAAAAACTATTTTTTTTTTTTTTTTTTAAATATTTATTTCTAACTCAATGTTACAATGTATTTCTACATATATCTGATAATTGTTGAAAATGTCCATGATTTCTGATAGAGTGAAGTTTTTGAGGAGTCCTCTTCAGATGAGTCCAGACATGAGGAAGCTGGTGTGCTGGGAGCAGACCCTCTCTTTGCTGCACCTTTCTGAAACAGAAATAACATTTTTTAAAGATTCAATCTCAAACTTTTGATACCACAAGAAATACTCCTTTAAATATTTAACATACAATATTCACCAAACAACCCCCCCCCCCCACAAAAAAAGCTGATTTTGTACAGATATTCTAAAATATCCTACCTGATATTTTGCCCCCCCAACTTGGTTCAAGTTTGGGGCATTCTTCATTGTTCTTAGGCTTTGCCCCGAAATGGTATCATTTTGTCCTTCATGTAGTTTCAGATAAATCCTTCGACATGCTCCTGCAATTATTAAATTCAGAGATTTAAAACCTCTTCATAAACAATACAAACATATCATTTAAGACATAAGATATGAATATAAAAAAAATAAATTACACAATCTGAAAACATGTGGTTTAAGTATAAATTAAGTCAAATTCAGTGACTCGATTAAGTCATAAACTTTAAGAGACAGATGTATAATGATAAAAAAATAATAGAGCCCAGAATTCTTTAATTGTGCCAAACATTGTATGTGAGGATATGCATAGATTTGTGAATTGGTTTTTCCCATATTTATCACACTTCACAGAAGCTTGAGTGCATGTTGGGGTTGCAGGCCAGTGCAGAAATAGCCACATGTGGGTCACAGCTTGTTGGCCTAACTGGGGTCATACAGGATGCAACCCTCCCTTATGTAATTGGGTCAATTGACTAAGCCAAATTAGATGCACATGTGAAAGATGAATACTCAATGTCTTATCTCAGCATTTAAATATATATTCATGAATGTTCATGCTATAAGTCTCACAATAATTAACACACTCATGTACATACCTTAATTCCCGAATTGTAGCTCTAAAACAAAGATGTGGCCTTGAGTCGATGTTTGCTGTTGGAGAACCAAGTCTTCACTTTTCAAATTTGAGTGGTGACAGAGTCAGCATTACATACACTTATAATTCAAACATTCTGTATTGGGAGTTATTTCTTATACAGGTGTATGTATATTACCTGACCTGAATTGTATAATTATTAATCATAACATCATGTAAAATAATGGCAAATTTAGTAGTGTTAACTTAATTTTCTAATTCTAATATGCAGTAAGAATACGAAAATAATATTTGCAGGGGTGTGGAGTAGGACTCCATCTCATGGAGGTGGAGGGGCTATTAATAATCAATTAACCCAGTCATGTGTACATTGGTTTGAAATAACTGTCAAATGGACAACTTTGTAAGTTGTTGGAAGGATTCCGTATAAAATATGAAAATATTACATCAAGGTCAAACATTTTTGTCATGTTTTCTTAACATTACCTGCATGTGTTATTCTTAAAACAATAAAAATTGTGATTATGACCTCAGCAAATAACACCAAACATTCAGTTAAACTATTTCATGCCAGTTTCATAATGTCACTTTCCATAATTAGTGTCCAACATTATTAAAATATTTACCAACCATAATTTCTGAAGCTAAGCCAAACCAAGACCAAATCAAAACGTTTTGTATATGTTTTATCAAGACGTTTCCAAGATGTTTTTGAAAAAACGTTTTCAAAACGTTTACAAGACGTATTTTATAGCCTAGCCAAACCAAGACCAAACCAAAACGTTTTGTAGACGTCTTGTGTTTGCTGGGTACATCTCCCCATGTGCAGTTATCTCTATGCAGCTATCTCTTATTTATACAGCTATCTCTTATTTATACAGCTATCTCTTATTTATGCAGTTATCTCTTATTTTTGTAGCTATCTCTTATTTATGCAGCTATTTCTTGCTGTTGGAGCAATCTCACTATCTCACATTGTTTCTCACAATCGTGCTGGCAAAAAATATCTGTATTTCACCCATGTAGGCCCCTTTGTACAAAACCTAGTGGGACCTCAATAAATAGGTCATTAAATAGGTCAAATTGCCGCACACTGTCCACCAGAGGCACACGCAAACTATTACCTCTGGCCAACCCAGATTAGAATTCATCCGGTCCTACTTTTACTGGCCATGTGCTCAAGAACTGTCAGTGTGTTGTAAATGTGATTGATGTATTAACATCTCTTAATATCAAATATGAAGTTGGGTTGAGATGTATTTGAGTTCATTTGTTAACATTTGAACATTTTTTGTTGGTTAGATTATTCAGAATTATAAAAGATTAAAAGAATTCAAATTATAAACAAAGCGGCCATCTTTGTTGTGTTTCCGCCTTATCGCTACCCCAGGAAATGGCTCCTCCGGTTGAGAAAGTAGTTCCAAGTTTTATTTCTCTTAATACTTGTTTCTATATGCACAAACTTTTGTATCAAGGGTGAAATATATCATGATTTACCAATCTGAGTACAGTTTAAGAAAAAAAATAAGTAAGACGGACAGTTACATGAAAATTTGTGGATGTGGTGAGCCAGCACAAAAAGGCACCTTGTACAGAGGTGATAGGTTCACCACGTCACCCTCTGGTGGAGTTTGAAATTGCCGATGTTGAAAACAAAGCTCTAATACAGAAAAATAGGCATCATATCTAACATAATCCTGATAAAAATTGAGTGAAAACAACTCTATTCCTAACGTACATATTGTGCAAAACATCGCATAAACTTGCAATATAAAACTGAAGTGGAGACTGATCTAGCGTCCACCAGAGGGCAACGTAAAAACGCAACAGCGAGATCACACACTCTTATCAGTGGCGAATTTTATTGCAGTCAATACCTCAGACTGCAACTTTTTTTTTCAAATCTCGTCACCCTTCCTTTCTGATCACGTTCATGCTTTTTTTATATATGTATATAACAATTGTCTGGTTATTATAATTTTTTTTTTGGAAATATCAGGAAGTAGATAGGAACAATGACAATCCTGGGTGGAAGTATTGAGGGTTATTTGTGCATATGTGATTGTCCAATTTATACCATCATGAGCAGAATAAAGCCATTCCAGGTTATAACCATTGTACATTGTGATAATTGGAACCCATAAAGATACATCCCCATGTTAATTCAAATGCATCATTGATTCGCTTTGTTAGAAAGGGCCAACTTCACTAATCACACCTCCCAAATCCAAATTAATTTTAAACCATATTAATTCTTAACAGACAATTAAAGATATATATTAAGACAGTCTCTGCGAGTTTCTTGTAAAACACATATAGTATTACATAAAAGTAAGGAACATCTCACCAGCCCCAATGAGTTCTCTGGCTATCGTGTCTATCTGCCTTCTTGTCAAACTTACATCGCTCTCCAGCTTCTCGGATTCAGCTATTAAATCTCCTAGAGCATCTCCCACTTCCCCTTCTCGATATCGATTAATTTTTTCATCTACTTTTTGTGTAAACCAGTCCATTGTCTCTTGTTTTAATTCTTTTAGCCAGCGGGAATCTTGAGTGGGCAAGTGCCTCATCCACGGCCACTTGTCAAAATAGGAGACCTCGCTGAGAAATGCACCCAGGTAGTTTAGCTTCCCATCCAAAACAATCAGTTCATTAAGATCTTTCTTTGATAACTTTGAGCCAAGGACCTAAAAACGTGTCTTATATTGATGACATAAACATGATAGACACTTCAAAATTCAGGTCAATGTGAATCAAATTAATTATTTTCTTATGGTACACACGTTCTGTCCTTGTCAAGCTAAATCACAAGAACCACAGAACAAATGGGGACATTAATTATAAACTTCTCCATCCAAATTTCATAGTGTTTGTATATCACATAATATTAGGATTGTTGTATTCCAAATCATTAATTTAATTCTATTAATTAATCTCAATCGAATGTCTAGCATGGATTAAATAAGAATTGTTATGTACTACATACCAATAAGGCAGTGATGTTTGCCACGGAATTGTGCAAGATCTCTCTACAGTCAAATGCTTCATTGTTTTTGTCCTCAAATTCCTTGACAACGTCGTTTATGATCTCTAGTGATATATCCTCGAGTCTCTGGACGCCTTCTCCTACCAGTTTCAGCCCACCCATAGAGATCTTCTTCAGCCTTGACCAGTTTTCATGAAAGGGTGAAAATAGGATACCATTGTCAGAGTGGAAATGGTCAATCCTGAAAGATGAAGGCCTGCTGGCAAAATCCTCGGATCTGGTTATCAGCATTTCTCTAATGCCTTTTTCCGAACTTACAACCACAAAGGAATCTCCAAATAAATTGAATTTGTATATATCGCCATAAGTGCGTGTCCATTTTGCAAGAGTTTCGTGGAAACGATTTTGTTCAAATTGTTGAAAATTTCCGATGATTGGATATCCTGGAGGTCCAGATATGTGTCGGAGTCGGAATCTATCCCAGTAACTATAGCAATAATACACTACTGTTATCAACAGTATTATTACTGGTATGAAGAAATCCATTTCTTCCCAAAGACTGATATTAAAGCATTTCTTTCAAAGATTGATATTAAACAGAATGGTAAACCAGCCTTGTCACAAGTAACCACGCGCACCAAGATGACGGTCAAAGATATCAATGTTGATACCTAAATATAGGCCAGTTTGGAGGAGCTGAATAGTTCAACAAAAATCAAGATGTTCTATTGTAATTATTATATAATATTCTTTAATCTCTCTTACCTAATGCAATGCTGTTAGCTACTTAAACATGAAAGTAAGTGATATTTTGAATGTTATGGATATCCAATGATATATAACTCAAATCATTTCACCATACTATAGCGTTGACCTAATTCTAAAAGTGGTGATAACAATGTCCATGATGTCCACTGATTATCATTAGATAAGGTGAATAATGTAATTTGTTATCTTTTGGTATCATTATTCTTTGGATATGTGCTATAACATTGACAGAGGAGGATATCCAAAGGAAATGCTTATGGCAAAGGACTACCTCCAGAAATATCATGAATATTGGCAAATATCATTTAATCAGCATTTTATACGATGTTCACACAACATTTCGACTCGGTTCAGGTAAAATGAAGAGTTGTGATGTGGTTTGCTTTGATCTGTTTTATCTCATATTAAGGCTGCTTGTGCTGCATTATCGGTTGTGTCATTTCCAATTATCATATGATATGATTATATCTGTGTGGCTTGAAATAAAGTAAAAGTAAAGTATAATTGTTTTTCTTTCTTTTGTCAACCATTAATATACCAAAAGCCTTTCGATTAGGAACTTTTTATCTGCATCTGATTCTCCGAATCTCTGTTCTTAAAAAGATTGTAGAGTAGACTTTGAATCAGAGAAAATAAGATACTAACATTTGATTGCAATGTTTGGGGTATAAACAATTATATTTTGCAAGGAAAAAAGTGCTTGAAAAAATCATTTCATGAATGTTTTAAGATTTACAATAATACAAGGTCTGGGTAACTGATAATTCACTCAATGCCCATCCTCTTTCATGACCAGAACAAGAGCCACAACCATACACACATTGTTAAAAAAATATCTCAGCTTTCTCAGAATAAAAAAATATCTTAGCTTGGAGTGGAAACAAAAAAATCCTCGCTCTGGGAAAAAAAGCCATAGCCCCCTCCTTGATAGTCAAATGAATGGACCCTTACATATGTCCATACCAGCACACGCATTTGATGTTGTACCCATTTCTAACCAAGACAATGACAATGACTGGCGGTCTTAATTCATGTGACGAAATATTGTACTCATCAGTGTCTGCTTGCACTGGGTGTGGTCTCTGAGTCTCTTGCTCAGAGTTGAATATATGTCATTTACTTGCAGAGCCAGGTATAAACCCTGGGTCTGCTGAGATCACCTGACATCATACTGATACAAGTCGCTCTATACAGCACTATGTGCTCAATATCTTTAGCTTTTTCAAAGGTTTTCAGATAAATTGCTTTCATAAAAACAATAGATTTGTTTGTTTGTTTGGGATTATTGGGAAAAAAATTCAGTTGAATGATATGTTGTTCACAACATTCTATAACATACTCTGCCCAAGTTTCACATCTCTATCTACACTTTAGCGAAGTTGGTAATGGTGGGCCCCTGACATTGGGTCAAACCTTTGGCACAGGCCTCAGCTGATGTGTGAAATTGAATAATGAATCCAAAATCGGCACGGTCGGGGTTCGAACCCACGACCTTTGGATCGCCACAGAGGAACTGGTGCTGATAAGCTGGCGCTCTAACCAACTGCGCCATGGCAATAGACATCAGTAGACAACTGAAATGGTAGAAAGTATTAACTTTTTCACAAAAAGGCAAGACAATAGGAACATGATAACCAATACCATGATAACCGATTCAGGTTCTTTGACCAGGTGTCAACAATAACGTACTATACACATGGTTACGGCCTGATTCCTTAATATATACATTGTACTGATTGATATCACACTCCTTGACCCCACTATTTTACTGTGTCGCAGTTTGTTCAGTGAAATTGCACTCTGCTGTCTGATCTAATTCATAGACACTTTCAATTAATATCAATTAAGGCCCCCGTCCCACCAAGAACATGTAGAATACAGACAACAGTCTACTGTGTGCCTTGTGTGACACCACACATTACTAATTTCCTCTTGGATTGTAACTGTAACTGCATCAACTCCCCGTGGAGGGCCCCCCATGTGTAAGATGCTGCTTAAAGGGATTATGCAGTGACTTTGAAAAATATGTATAAAACCACAAATTAATGATATAGGTATTTGTCTTTCATATTGTTGAGGTTGAAGCATCCGTGTGTTTGTAAAAATGATGTGAACAAGAACCTAATTTAAAGCACCTTTTCAAAAGCATAATTCTTTTTTGGCATTATTTTTATGGGCACTCAAATGGAAAATAATGTCATGAAAGTATGGCAATATGCTTTTGAAGTCATGAAAGGAATTGTCCTTTGAATAGGGCTAGAATGATGCCAAGCAGTGCTTTCCTATTTTGAGCATCATGCAACCTTTTTTACCTGTCAAACGCAGCACATGGTTTATATCTTTAAATAATGCATTTACAGGGTTTACAACACACCTTAAATGTCCAGCTAGGGTACGGTAACTAACAGTAAATTTGCAATCAAGCTGCTGTATTGAGTTAACTAGCAACAAGTACTTGATAAAGTTGGGATCTGTTCACTGTCCAACTTAGTTACAGTTGCCTAGCAACCAAAGAAATCAAGGTCCCTTGATCTGATGTTACATAAGTTTATGTACCGTATTTACTCGTATATAAGACGACCCCCAAATATTGAGGTTATTTTGCTTGAAAAGACCAATTTCCGAATATAGGACGAGTCGTTTTTTTCTCGAGACATCGGCAATGCTACCATTCATGCTTGGCAGCCATTTCAAAAGTGAAACGTAAATATGCTTACGCAACAAGATCTTAACGGTCTTATACACAAGTATTTACTGTAGAATGTAAATACGATGCTCATATTTTCGAAATAATGGATATCAGACGTAGCACATCGATTTTAATTGCGTTTTAAATGATAAATAAAGGTATTTACCCAATATTATCACACATTACGCTTTACCGGCCAAGAACAGAACAAAACCATCCATCCAACGTGCATTACGAGGTTGTCATTTTAAAAAGCGGGAGTGACGGGGAGAACAGTGATGAAAGTCAGCATTCAGCAAAAAACCTGAAACCCTTAAAAATTAACATGATGATACCCCTACCCCTTTCAGGAATGTCATTTTTGGATGTTTCAGACTGAGTTCGGACCATTTTGAATTTCACATTTGAAGAAAAAATCCTGAATTCAGATTATTTCCATTAGACTTTCATCACTGGGAGAAGCTCTTATTTTTGGCGCAAAAACTATTGGGAGTGTATCAAACCGCATTGAAATATTAATATATTGCACAATGATGGATCCCTGGCTTCTTGTGTTGCGCATTTTTAAGTTAAAGCATTGGTGAAACCTGGAAAGTTGCAGGCAATTTTACAGTGGTTTAAAATATCTAAAAACAATATATGATCTTAAAATTGACATACATACAGGCTATCTGTCTGAAATCCACAAAATAACATCTGCTCTGAGAATTATGATTTCTTGTGACCACCGGGTACTGCCCGTACTAAACCGGAAATGTATTGTGTGACCTTGACCTTTGAACTGTCAGAGGGCTCCGTAAGTCACAGACAATTCTCTGTTCACATTGTACATTGACAAAATCGGAACAACACATTTTCGGCCATTTTTTAAAAATATTTAAACATAATATCGAACGTTGACACTTCACCTGCTAATAGAATGAAGTCTTGGCTTTCTTTTGGTGGTAGAAATATTAAAAACGGATGAATATTTTTGAGGTTATGAGTCCAAACGTCCGAGAAGATTTTGCAGAAATTGACAATTCTCTGTTCACATTGTTTCCCAAGCTGGACAGGTGCCCAACTGGTAACTCATTAGGTGTTTACACGAGTACACAGACCAGCTAAACAAAGCTTGTTGACAGAGTGTTCAATTGCTGTTGTAGGTTTCAGCAGACAACTGATCAACTTTCAAATGCCACAGAAAGTTGTTAACAGGGAATATTTTGGGTAATACTACATAAAAGTACTGTTTAGGGTATAAACATTCATGTTATGTAAAGAAAATGTGTCTGAAAGTCAGGTTTCACCAATGCTTTAAGGTCAAGGACGTCACAGACATGGTATTTACGTTTTACTTCTATGGCGATTAAAGTTAATTATTCTTGCCGAAAATCACCGTCTACAGCTTGCCCTCGTGTAAAAGACGGCCCCCCAAACATTAACTAAGGGTTTGGGTATGGAAACCTCTTCTAATATACTGGCATTTTCGGTTACCAGCAACCAATGATCAACCCCCCAAATGTCCCTGATATTCTGTAACCTTATATGACTTGCAAACTATAGTTCAAAGGATTTTATCAATGGCTGCATGACACAAGGAGCATTATTTCTTGATCATTTAAAAAATATGCAAGTGTAAAAACATGAAGGAAAATATACATGCTTGAATCTGCAGTTTGGAGACTTCCAAAAATATTGACTTGATGTCCATAGATATAAATTTAACACAGCACAGAAAATAAAATCACACCACCTTGGGATAATTTCACATGTGTGAACATCACAACATTCTTAGGTTTTGTGAAAATAAATCATTTAAGCATTCAGATTGGTCACAAAGGTTCTGTAAAATGTCAAATCATTAAATGACTCCAACTGGTAAAAATTTACCATTATCAAATGCATATGGCCCAAAATAACTTGAATGTTGCAAACTTCAACTCATAATCTCGAGGATGCTCAGATGTCTTGTATATAAATAAACCTTGAGCCAAATGTTACACAGTTCCATTAGAGGGGTCGAATGAACAAAGGAAAAGAGGTAAAAAAACACATTCATGGACACAGGAAAGAGTGATTGCTAAGAGGTATTGGAGGTTATCTTTCACGATCTCAATAAATGGGCCTGCAAAACAGTTGAGAAGGAAATACAAATCACTCCCGAAATTCTCACATATTTCATAAGTTTCCAATGTTTTGTCAAACCATTTAGTAACCTTGTTCTAATTTTTTATTTATCATGACGATATTTTGTACTGTGAAGAAGGCTTGATTAAAAATAGACAAAACATTGTATATTAAATAACTCAACAGAGTTCAAAGCTGGAGACACAAAAAATAATTTTAAAGTTTTGAATTCATCATTTTTGCAAAATGATAACATGTGAACAACACAAGTTTACTAGAATTAATTTATTCTTGGTAATGTACATATGCCTTGAGAGACAAGGTATTGGCTTGTACAAAATAAATTATATATCAACTTTCAAAAGTCAAATTGCAGAAGCACTCTATCAAATTGTTTGAAACAAAATTTCTAATCTTGAAAGTTTGGGATTTCTAAGTTATTTTATACAAGTCTTTAAATAAAGTTTCTGGCTTTATGCCATCTTTAACATTTCTTTTCAATCTGTCATATCAATTGCCTTTTTTTTATAAAACTGTTGGACAAACTATTTCTTTTATTTCATCAATGATGATACAATAGTATTAACATCAATTTCATTTACATCAGTCTTTAAAATAATTCCAACATTTTAAACACTAAAGAGATACTCTTAGGTTCATAGATATAACAGAAATCACAAGCTGGACCTTTTCAACCTAGCATATGTTGAGTTCTTTATATTTCCATGCACACTCACTTATATAAGTGAAAAAAAAACAATATATACAATGACTCCTTTCCAAACTGTTCATATCTATTAATCCTTTTTTCTCTCCTTTTATGTTAATGGATTCATGTTGATGAGGATGTTTCAGATGAATTTCTCTTATTTCCTGTATATTATCTGACACGCTTCTCAGTATTTTGGTGGTTTGAAGGCCATCTTTCTACTCTTTAACACTGCCCATTTGTGTCTCTTAATGTAGTAGGAGATCGCTAATAATGCCGAGAAGACCAAAATAGCCTGAAATTGAATTATAATCAAGTTTTTAGTCAGATAACTCCCATTCAACACACATTTTTCCCTTTTAGATAATATTAAGTGGTTTTTTATTCCTTTTTTTATCCCACTAAACCTATATATAATTAAATATTACAAGATTCAAATTTTAATTTCTTGCTTTGGTAAAATGGACATATCAGTTGGAACATATTATTTGCCATGCATAGTGACCCAAAAATGCCATACAAACATTGCAACTCCATTTGATGGAGCTTTAATGCTGTATGGCTCTATTTGGTCATTTTCACCTCAGGCCTGGAACACTTGCAACCTCAGACCTGGAACACTTACCACCTCAGACCTGGAACACTTGCCACCTCAGACCTGGAACACTTACCACCTCAGGTCTGGAACACTTACCACCTCAGGTCTGGAACACTTGCCACCTCAGGTCTGACACACTTACCACCTCAGGCCTGGAACACTTGCCACCTCAGACCTGGAACACTTACCACCTCAGGTCTGGCATATTTACCACCTCAGGTCTAGCATACTTACCACCTCAGGTCTGGCATACTTACCGTCACCTGGACCTTATTCAATCATATTCAAGCATGATCAAACCAATCAGATATCTGGCCCCAACTGATTACCTACATCAGGCTTTTTTTAACTGAGAATAGAAAGCTGTCTTACTTTGAGTCCCATTCTTTTTCTTTGGTCATGTTCTGGTTCTGCTGATACTCTGAGGAAGGTGCACACATCCTTAGCCATCTGACTCACTGTTGCTGGGGTTCCTAAACAAAAAAAGATGAGGAATAGTTGTAGTTTATGTGAAAATTGCAACACAAAACAGAATATGATGAAGAAAGATACATAGATGTGCTATTTCATTCAATTTGGAAACCTTGTTTGTATGAAGATTATATATAATTCATTTAGCATTTATTCATTAAAAAGCACTAACCATCATCATATTCCACTCCCTCAGAGTAAAGCTGCTGTGCCATTCCAATGGCACCACCTGGAAAGTATGGATTGTAATAGAGGTTTTCTCTCATTTCTATGCCTTCAGGTGGATCACAGTACCCAGTCAGAAGTGAGAAGATGTAGTCCTCTTCACCGTGACGGGCATTGACGATGAAGCTGAGATCTGGCGGGAGGGCACCATTGTTGGCAGCTTTGGCAGCCTCATCATTGGCATAAGGATTTGGGAAGCGGTCAGCAAGTTTGCCTGGCCTCTCAAACATGTTCCCTTCATCATCAGGACCATCTGTTACCATGACCTGTCAATATTGCAGAATATTACATATATGGATCATATTGATTGAACTTTTTGTAAAAATTTGTGTTCTTAAAAAATAGGCAAAGGGTGCTAATTTTCGTGACAAATAATATTATTTTTTTCACAGAAAAATACAAATAAGAGTTGTTTCAATTATACTTTTATTTTTTGAAATGTGGTGAAGGAGAAATAATAAATATTCCTCTTTTGGAAAGCAACAGTGTGGCTACTATACGGTAAATGACAACAATAATGGATTCACCAAGGTCATTATATAAGCATCGGATACTGACCTCCTCAGCCTCTGCCTTGGCTTCCTCTTCCGTGAAGCACACATCGACAAGGTTGCGATAGTACATGTAGTTCATGCTGTGACAGGCAGCACAAACCTGTTTGTACACCTGATACCCTCTCCTTACACTGCAAATACCAAAAGACATTCACCTCAAATACGATGTTGAAAAAAAAAAGAATTTCAAGTTATGATGTACCCATGTTTATTATCACTGCAGAAATATCACTGAAATAAAATGCTCTGGTGACTTTTTTCTCCTCATAAACTAAGAGTGATGAGACAATGTTATGAGGCTATAAGATTAATCATTGTGCACTGCCTTACTTACATGTAATTTCCAAGCAAAATGTTAAGTGATTATGTCCGATATCAAAAAACTACAATCTACAAAAACTTAGATGCGACCATTGTCCCTTACGTACAGGGTGATTTTTTTAGTCGTTGCCTAAAGTCCCCCCTCCCCCCAAGCAACATCCCTAATACTAAGAACAATATATTTATATATTGGTCATGCCCGAATAAAAAACACTTTTGTTACTACTCAAAAAAGAGGTAGGGGATCTATGGTTAGTGTTTTAATTTGATCCAGTATATTTCAAAACTTAGTGCTTGTGTCATTCCTGCTGGTCATGACTGAATGTGAGAAATTGTCTAACAATATAGTGATGTGTTGTGGTTGTGTCAGAGGTAAGTCATGGGATAAGAACCTGTCAATCTCAAAGAAAACAGTGAAATTTATACTTACGATCCATGATCCAAGGCATCAAGCATGCCTTTGTGACTCCAGGGAAAAGAAGGTGGATGGAGCTCGAGCTCTCCGGCCCACACTGCAGCCTGCAGGGCAGCTCCAAGACCAACAGCTCCAGCTGTGGCTGTGCCCAATACACCAGCAGCCTGAAAATGCCTCAGTGATTATTTCAAACATTATTTATAAAACATAAGTTTATTTGACAACAACTTTGCCAAAGCAACATAAATGACTGGCACTGACTCACTGCTCTTGTTTGGGCTAGTGTTATAGCTTTGGGCAACCTGATTCTTTAAAGTGAAAAATACCAGACATTATCAATTCAAACCTTTCTGAAATCCAATATTTTTCCTTATCTAAATTATTTTATAAGAAACAAAAGTGATAACACAATCACATATATCTATAATAGAATATTAGTTATGTAATTAATACTCACTATTTTCTTTCCCTTTGAGAGATCTTTAAAACTCTTGAAGGAAAGATTAGCCTGAAAATAGAAAAGGAAACTTAAACATTCAAAATATTCTAACACAGATTTTTAAAATCTACTAAGATTACATGTAAATGAAAATGATTAGTTTAACAATATAACAACATGCACTGCTCTGGGGAGACAGAGGACTGCTAGAACACCATTTTGAAGGTCATGGTCATTGTGCAAAGATTACGTCTCTGCTCAAAAACTTGTATTGCTTCCTATATAATTATAGATACTTTTCAACATGCATTGAATGGAATGCAACTTTAGCTAGCCAGAAAAGTTTGGATTAACAGGCACCATCCCAATCTAAAATTGTGTATATATCACATTATCTTTTCCAAATTAAAATTATGTGGAATACTGTGTATCCAAAACAAAGCCTTCAGCTTACTCGCATGTCGCTCAGTATTCCCGGTCCATACTAGGATTAAGGCTTTCACAACAATTTTGCTCCAGGGGAATTTTGCTAACAAGCTGGTCTTTACTTACTGATATGGGCTTTTATCCTATCAATATGTACATTATATAAAATCAAAAGGGAACGTATTAAGCCTTTCTGGAAAACAGTAACTATGTGAAGGATTTCTTGTCAGTAAATGTGAAAAAAAATCAGAATAAACATTTATTAACTGCAATCAGAGACAGTCATTCAAGGCAAAGAAGACATTGTGTTACAGTGATGTGAGGGGATCTGAATTCTGCAAATATTCTCTCATGCGGAGATTAGGGCATCGCATCGTTGGATTCTATCAATACAATATGTATCGATGATTTATCAATATTCGATACATATCGTTACATATCAATATTACTGGACCACAACAGAAGAATAATTGACGTGTATATCAATGTGAAAAGTAAATAAACTTGGCTCATATTGTCCAGGTACAAGCTCCCCCAATGGTGATATGATTAAAACCTTTGACTTCTAATGCACATAGAAATATTATACCATGTGTCAACAGGAGTCCACCTTCATTTAATAAAAGTAAACTATGGATATATATATATACAGGCCTCAACACTTTTTATGACAACATGTGGTAATAGACTGTTAGGTACAATGTGAATTTTGAAGTGGTGCAATGCATAATTCAAAAGTGTACTAGAGTTGACTGACAGTCTCTAGAAATCAAAATTGATACATTACTGCCATTGGTTTCAATGTTACAGTTGAGTCAAAGCTGTGCTCTACAGTGTCCGCACTTATTTACACTCACTTAGCAACCAAATCAATGAATGGTTTCCATATGGTTCAAAACAAGGCAAACTGCAAAGGCAATCAGCGGTTGGTGGGCAGCTTGATCCAGACTATGAATATGTTTCAATTTCACTTTGATCTACTATCTTTAGGCCCCCTGTCAATCTCTCCAAGCAATGATTGAAGATAGAGGAATTGTATACTTCTGGTTCCGGTAAAGTTGTACAGTTCTGATGTGGAAAAAAAACAACATGGAGATTGGCAATGCAATTGGCCTAATGGCCGATTGCGGGTCCCCATACTGCTCCATTGAAAAAAAAAACACACCAGAACTGCACAATTAAAATCGGAAGTGCACAAAAAACTCTAAAATCTAATCATTACAAAAAACAAGATAGAAACCTGCAATTGCCCTTTGCAAGTTTGTACTCGCAAAGGAAGTTTTCCATCACTACCAATAACTGCAGATTACAGTGGCTAAGTGGGAGAGGACCCTTGTAGCCGCTGCCAGTCACGGTCTACTTCATCGGCGGTAACTGGTCCAGCACGAGTACACAATTTTGACAGATCTTGTGAAAATCATGAGTGAAAAACAGGAAAGTTTCCAGATTTTGCTGCCGGTCACTAATTTATATCATACAAATCACAGATAAGACCTAAGAAATGGTGTCGTCTAATACTTGTCCAAAACATTTGGACCATTTCACCTCAAGAGTCGATGATGACACGGACTTTACCTCGTACAAATGCTTACTGTACAAATGATTGAAATGTGTCTGTGATACTGACAAACACATCATGACAATCATGATTGAAACAATGATCTCAATTTGCTTTTTTCTTCAAATTTCTCGAATCAACACGCACTTGCCAATACAGTGACCTTTACATGGAATCCGCTGCTTAAATAAGCAATACAAGTTTTGTAACAATCTTTTTCACACCGGCTCAAGTGCAAATGGAGGTCATGTTGACCACGTCCAAGATCACGGGCGACATAATCGCTTTTTACCAATGATCATCACCTCATTTTTGACAAAAAGTTATTACCTACAGCTTGGTCTTTCCCTTTCTGCATTCTTTGCTTACCTTTTGCGTGAAAGGCACATTCTGTGCGCGTAAAAGTGCTTGCCTTGAAACCCTGCCGACTATCGCGGCCATCTTTGCTGGCTTGCCTCGTTTAGTGAAATAACGGAAGTCGCGAGATTACCGAGCAAAATTTCTCATTGAAAATGTCCCGGATGAATTTGTAAACAAGAGCACATGTAGGTTGACTTTGCACTTGCACGAAGCTGAGGTCGCTCTCAGGTCAGTCAGGTTACCAATTTTACGACAGGCTAATTTATGATCCTAATTTATACCACCCAGTAATTAATTTATACCACCCAATAGAGCAGGGAGAGAAAGTAAACAAGAAAAAGTGCTCCACATCAGAGACATTTACAAGTACACCTTAGGCTGGGAGTGGGAAAGGATGCTGTCTCTCTTGACACTCAATGACATTGACACAATGACAGTGTTGTTAGGGCTGTCAACTTAAAAATGATTTTATTCGGATCCTGTTAAAACCAATGCCATCAGCTAGATAACAAAGAAACAAGTCATTTTTAAACAAGAACAAGTGCCTTCGGCTGGGAAAGGATGCTGTCTCTCTCTGTTGTAGCTATCTCTCACTTGTGCAGCTGTCTCTCACTTGTGCTTCTATATCTAACTGCTATAACTGTCTCTTGGTGTTTTAATTATCTCTAACTTATGCAGCTGTCTTTCCCTTGTACAGCTATCTCACTGATGCAGCTGTCTCTTACATGTGCAACTATCTCTCACTTATGCAGCTGTTTCTCACTTGTGCAGCTATCTATTTCTGCTGTAACTGTCGGTGTTTTAATTATCTCTAATTTATGCAGCTGCCTCTCCCTTGTACAGCTATCTCACTGATGCAGCTGTCTCTTACATGTAAAACTATCTCACTTATGCAGCTGTCTCAGTTTTGTAACTATCTCACACCTAGCTATGCAGCTGTCCCTCCCTTGTACAACTATATCTCTCTCTTGTAGCTATCTCTCACTTATGCAACTGTCTCTCACCTGTGCTTCTATATCTAACTGCTATAACTGTCTCTCGGTGTTTTAATTATCTCTAACTTATGCAGCTGCCTCTCTCTTGTACAGCTATCTCAGCTGTCTCTCACATATGCAGCTGTCTCTCACTTATGCAGCTGTCTCTCACTTGTGCAGCTATCTATCTCTGCTGTAACTGTCTCTCACTGTTGTAATTATCTCTCACTTATGCAGCTGTCTCTCACTGATGCAGCTGTTCTCTTGATAAGACCTATTCTGGAAAGGGCGCTGACGGTCACGACCGTCTCGGGGCACATAGTGATCATTAAACCTATAAGGCCTGTTTCCAAACCTTGCGGGGCCACGGAGAAATTGGTTTCGTGAGCCGCGGGATTTCATCATGCAGTTGACAGACATATGGTTGTTTCTGCCACAATGTATGCAATCATGGCGCGCCTTGCAATCGCGAAGCCAATGGCCAGGATTTAAAAAAAAAAACAGAAAGACTCTCCACGCAGGTCACTTAATGGCACTATTTCTGGCTATTTAGATGATCTGGTTTTAATGATATAACTATGATTATGTAATAATATGTTCATTCCTATATCTGCCTTGTTTATGTATATTTAACAATAATATTTTATATGTATGTTAAAGAAGCTTCATTGTTGATATATTCATCATGAAAGGCCACACTGAGGTCAAAAATTTATTTCAAGGTCATTTAAAGGTCAGGCAATTGAAAATAATGGACTATTTAGGTCAAGACAAGCCATTGCACAGATTATTTTATATTTTTAAATACCTATGCAGGCTATTTTTTTATGATGTTGTATATGTCCTGTATCTACAACCCAAAACACGTTTTTGATATCTAAATAATTTACTCTATGGGACCCCTGGATATGATGGAAGGTGTGGATCTGAGCTCCATGGCATTCTATTATTTCCCTATTGTTGAGACCCATAAGGAAATATCAACTGAGTAAGTGCGGTTAATTAAGACCTGTGTCAAGCCTAAACAGGTCCCAACCTCATCAAGGTGATTTGTCATGTGTTCTTTGTGTACCACGGCAATCTGTGCTTACCTTCGAAAATTCATTACTCGATCACATTTTACCAGTTATGCCACATTTGTCCACTAGATGGAGCCAACTGCGCATTTTATTTTTATTACTCACATTTCAACTCCTTCTTGCAACTGTTATGGCGGCATATTGCAGCAGGTCACGTGGTTGCAAGTCACATGCACAGTGTAATGCAGTTGCAGCTCCCTCAGGTGAGAAAAAAAAATTACTACCCTGCATTAACCAACCTGCGCAGGCTCCTGTGGCGGTTTGAGGCTCTGGACCTCCTTAGTTACATCAGCAACCTCCTCCCTAATGGCCGCGAGGGTGGAACTTTGCTGAGCTAAGAATTGGGAGGTCATGTCAGGCATCTCTAGACCGTTTAAAGTCACAGACGAATCACCAGACATCATACAAACCGTCTCAGCAAGCTTAATCTGCTGAATGGCGTCCTCGAGCAGAAGGCCTTGAATTAAAATTTTCTTTGTCTCCATATCGTCTTTTTGAAGCCTCTGGCACTGACTCAGGACATCATTAATATAGGTTTCTGCGGTTTCAGTCTTAGCACCACCTAAATCAATTTTTTGCAGGTGACCAAGCACTTGCTGGAGCATGTCTTGTACATTTTCTGGTTCAGCCATCTCGATATCAGGTGAAACGGCACGTTCGGAACCTGGCTGATCAGGAGTAATATGGAGATCAGAAATTTCAGACAAAGTGAAAGATTCTTGGTCACTGTCCACTTGGGGGTGATGGTCTAAACGAACGTCTGAATATGAGCTAGGTAAGTCTAAAGCTTGTGGTCTTAAATTTTGAGGTCTGGGTGAATTCTCACTAACTCCACTTGTGGAAGTATGGGACAACGGGACGTTGCCACCACTTGTGAGAGGGGAGGTACCTGCACCAGTTGTAGCAGTGAGATCTGACAACGGTGAAACAGAGGGGGGCGCAACTCTCAAAGAGTCAGCTGGATGATCCCTCTGTGGATCAGGTAACTTAGAAAATTTTGAAAGTGACTTACCTTGTGGTGTAGAATCCTAAGGTCCTTGCTCTGTCACCGGCACGTCGTGTGCCACTTGCAGCTTAGTGGAAAGCTGTTTTGAAGATCGGAGCCACATAGACTTAAAATCAAGTAACACGGTAGCCAACAGGAACTCCATACAGTATCAGCAACGCTCTACGCCATAGATCGATTCGGACATTCTCCACCACTTGTTACGTATGGTTTGTAACCCTACTGGTGTATGGGGAATGTCTCTGTCGTTGGTGTATGTGGACGGGGATCAGAGATATGATACTCGCTGGCTGTGAATGGGGCTCTTAACCTAGCTACCCTATCTACCTATGTGAGTTGGGAGGTAATAAGGACTGCAGACACAGAGTATACAATGCACAAGGGTCTCCTTTATTCGGTGCTGTATACACTAGTCTGGCTAGGTCGGCATGGCAAAGAGCGAGGCATATGAAATACCTGAATGCATGATACTGACAAAGTCCTGAGGATGCATAAAACACCCAAGTCTATACAAGTGTGGCTGTCACAATGCTGAGTGTCGTGGATCTTCTAGGCAAGTGGATTCTGGCTCTTGAGTAGCGATTTTGGGGCCTTTTTAAGGAAAACTGAGCATCTGTGTGAGGGCTGCCTACGTGGCATCTTCTCTGGCTTCGGGGCTGCGCATCTCCTGCCTGCGTAGCTTGGAGGATCACGTCATCTCTATTCGGGGTGAGTAAAGTGTCTCCTCAGCCTGCACTTGTTGGCCTCATGTAGCACTCAGTAACCGTATATGATTTCTTGCCAAAGATCGTAATTGTCTATGATTGTCTATATATGTTTATAAGAGTCTATAGGTAGGTAATCTATATCCTACACTACTGTTTGAAATGAAATTATTATAGGTCTAATTAAGATCCTAAACAAATGTGACTAGCACAAGAATAACAAACCCATAGTTGCCATGTCTGTGATGCTACTGATGCATCCTAGGATCGTTTATTGAACACCAGAGGACAGCACTGTAGTAACCTCATTAGCCACTAGAGGACGACTCCGCATAATTATCTTACATCTCCGCCCTTAATTTTTATTAAAGTCTTAACTTGAACATGACATGTATATTATATGAACACTGAACAGCGAACAGCATGTGGTCTCTAATTTTCTGTTACAAATGTAACTGTCACCATGGCATAAATGTCTCTTTGTACTCTTTGACATGTTACATGCAATCACATTCATAAATCAATCATAAACTGAGAATTTCAATTACAGCAAAACTATTTTGGCATATATACGTAGCCCATGGCTACTCAATTATTACAAAATATTATGAAAATAAAATTGTATCTCAAGTATATATAACTCATGCAAGTGTGTTAAAATAATGTTTATTAAGGCACACAAGTATCCTAGTCCTGCCCGCTCATCTGCTGTGTGAGTGTTTTCTGCCAAATGGTAACTTTCCAGGAAGTTAAACAAGATTTTTAGGTCACCATTGATGTAATGAGGGGTTGAATGAATGCCCCTTGTCCCAGATGAAAGAAGATAAATTACATGTATATGACCGGATGACCCAGACTGATTGACCCCAAAACATCTGAACATTTGTAAGAGTGAGATAAAAAGGGAAAACTATTGACAAGGATAATGTGTACATGTCTCACATGCTGTCTGCAGTGTAAAACCAAACACCAACTGAATTTCTATCAGTATCTAATTCATAACTCAGCAAATTAAAATGTCAACCAAAATTTGTCAAAAATTGTCAAGAAATGGATCTCTTCCCCAATGTAACTTACAAACCAACATTGGCTGATATCTTGGCTTGAAGTGAACATATTTTGACTCTGAAAAGTCCTAACAGTATCTAAACAACCTCAGGAACATGGATATAGAGATATCTAAGAGATCTGAATGTTGAATAGTACCATAAAGGTGTAAAAAACGGCAGGCACGATTTTAATGTTTTATACCTTTCTTGTCACTTCCAATCCAAGATTTGCTAATATCTTGGCTTGTAGTGAACATATTTTCACTCTTAATATAAAAGACCAAACAGTATCTAAACAACCTCAGGATCATGGAAATATAGATATCTAAGAGATCTGAATATATGCCATAAAGGTGTAAAAAACGGCAGGTGCAATTTACACAATTTTTTGACAATGAAACCAGGGAGGCTAGGAAACTAGTTTTTCAGAGAGAGATTGACTGTGAAACATGGTATACATTATAGGATGGTGCAAACTAAGTATGGTGAGGGGCTTTACCAGTTAATAGAGTCTTTGAGGAAGTTAATATAGACCATATTCATTTACAAGAGACACAAGGTTACAGGCATTCCAATATAGAATACTGTAGTTTATCAGCCTGGCAACAAGCAGGCAAGATCTCCCTGCATGCTTGTTGCTAGGGTGGTTGCTATGGAAACCAGCAGCACTCTAGATCTCACTGCCTATAATATAGTATCAATAAATGTGCAGCCACTCCGTTGCTCGAGAGAGTTGGAGACTGATGCTAGACCAGAACTGTATGCTTCATGTTTTCCCTCTCACACCACAATCATATACTCTTTATCGGGGAATAAGATCGTGGTAAAAGCCCGATACGACAATACTACACAGAATTTTACCGTGTAGAAAATGGTTATACACATTGACTGTCATCGATTCTGATTTATGTAATACATGCAATGCTATAGATGATATTGAACATTTTCTGTTCTCATGTTCAACAACAAGAGTGTTTTGGGGCCATTTGGAGAGATGGTGGAATAGGGTGTCACAATGTAAGTTCAAACTGACTCTGAAACACATCACATTTGGAATATATTATGATTTAAACTGTTTTGCTGAAATTAACTTTATTATACTACTTGTTAAACATTATATTTATATAAAAAAAAAACATTATAAACAACAAATATGCCTTTTTGTCTTAGTAATTGAAGAAAATTTCATATTTTTGAAAAAAAATGGCAAGCTATTTACAATGAAATATAAACTGCACAGTCACTTCTCACCACCTCTCCATACCAACATGGGTTCAACATCTTCATATCAATCATAAATCTCCATATCATCTTTTCTATCTGTCATCCTACATCATTTTACATGTGTACATATCTTCTTTTTGATAATGTAAAAAGCCAATAAACATATTGAAAAAAAAGAAAGTTAATATTTAGGGAGCTTCATGATAAACTAGGTCATCAAAGTGTAGGGAGGACAACAGCCCAGCAGAGAGTAATGACATCAAACATTGTTCTGATCCATACACCAACTCACAAAATGGTGAATAACAGTGTCTGAATTATGATTGTCTACATTTCAGAATTAATCTCTAATGATAACTGGGGTAAAACATTCCTGTGTAAAAAGTAGCCAAAAATCTCGTTTAAATTATGTTCTGGTTGATAATATAGTACTTATATGAATCTGATGATCATGTTCATTTCTTGAAACTGGATGTGATAATTAACTCAAGGTGTATCACAATCCTGAGACTGCATCATGGATGTGATAATTAACTCAAGGTGTATCACAGTCCTGAGACTGAATTACTCAAGGTACCATACTCAAGGTGTATCTCATTCCTGAGACTGCACTACTCAAGGTGTATTTCATTCCTGAGACTACATTACTCAAGGTGTATCACAGTCCTGAGACTGCATCACTCAAAGTGCCTTACTCAAGGTGTACCTCATTCCTGAGACTGCATTACTCAAGGTGCCTAACTCAAAGTGTATCTCAATCCTGAGACTGAATTACTCAAGGTGTATCTCATTCCTGAGACTACATTACTCAATGTGTATCTCATTCCTGAGACTACATTACTCAAGGTGTATCACAGTCCTGATACTGCATCATCCAAGCTGCCTTACTCAAGGTGTATCACAGTCCTGAGACTGCATCACCCAATTTGCATTACTCAAGGTGCCTTACTCAAGGTGTATCTCATTCCTGATACTGCATTACTCAAGGTGCTTTACTCAAGGTGTATCTCATTCTTGATACTGCATTACTCAAGGTGCTTTACTCCAGGTGTATCTCATTCCTGATACTGCATTATTCAAGGTGCTTTACTCAAGGTGTATCTCATTCCTGATACTGCATTACTCAAGGTGCCTTACTCAAGGTGTATCTCATTCCTGACACTACATTACTCAAGGTGTATCTCATTCCTGAGACTGCACTACTCAAGGTGCCTTACTCAAGGTGTATCTCATTCCAGATACTGCATTACTCATGATCAAGGTGTATCTCATTCCTGATACTGCATTACTCAAGGTGCCTTACTCAAGGTGTATCTCATTCCTGAGACTGCACTACTCAAGGTGTATTTCATTCCTGAGACTACATTACTCAAGGTGTATCTCATTCTTGAGACTGCATCACTCAAGGTGTCTTACACAAGATGTATCACAGTCCTGAGACGGCATCACTCAAGGTGCCTTACTGAAGGTGTATCTCATTTCTGAGACTCAAGGTGTATCTCATTTCTGAGACTGCATTACTCAAGGTGTCATTCAAATTATGTCCATTTACACTTAAACGGTTGTGAGATATTGTGGAAAAGTATTAAAAAGATATTTCATTTTGATGTGGATGAATAATGGGATTAGATATTTTACAGATAAAAGTGAATTCAGTTATTCAAGGAAGCTGAACAAGGTGCTCAATAGCATAACATTGATACTGCCTTCCTCATTTCACTACAAACCTTTTAAAAGACAACAAAATATATTTGGATATAATGAAACATTTATTCGGGAGACAGACATAAAATTAATTAATATCCATTGATAGACTTCAACAAACGGGCATCCCCATGAAAGCTGCTTTATTAATGCTACTAGATACTTGAAACAAAATACATGGTTTTATGATTGCCAGTGATTGACTAAAGTTCTGTTCTGTGGGAGGAAAGAGGAAAGAGTGCAGTCCAATTAACAGTGGTGCAGACCAGGTTGTTGGGTTTTAAAAATTAAATGAAATTCTATTCAGAATGAGGGCACCACAACCTTTTTGTGGATAACAAATAAACGCATGGGTGGGTCA
Source organism: Amphiduros pacificus (assembly GCA_949316495.1). Classification (NCBI taxonomy): domain Eukaryota; kingdom Metazoa; phylum Annelida; class Polychaeta; order Phyllodocida; family Hesionidae; genus Amphiduros; species Amphiduros pacificus. Next base: position 41,395,305 of record OX439001.1, on the reverse strand, counting down.
ACACCAATCTTTTATGGTCATAGGAATTTATAGAAAATAATTTTTGTATTACAAAAGGGTTTGTATATTTTTAATTAACGCAGTTGGATATGATGGATTATAACTTATTTGTCGTAACATTTGTATAGCTCATAATTTCATAAATTATAATAAATTTGTAAATCTTTATCTGTTACAATTTCAGCCTTGAGTTTGTTTTCTCCATTTTTTGGCTGAATCAAATGGCCCAATAGATTGAAAATGAAAGGAATATTACGGATTTTTAAACTGGGATTTGTTATGTTGTTCAAAAAAAATATAATTCCAGACCAACAATGGCATTTTTCAAAGCTTGATTGATCAAAAAGATGAGTGAAAAAGATTGGTGACCCCCATGGTATTCGAAGTCATGTTGTTAATCTATGTCAGGAATCATATTTTTAAAAAAAAGTTATGGATTTCCGATTCTCAGCCGTTTGAGGGATTGTGGTATTGTCAATGTCTTTGGCAGCTGGGTGGGCACTGATGTTGCTTTCCTTCAGAGGGATGGCTGAGTAGGTGGGTCTGTTTTCTTCTCAACCATAAAAAGGGGTAGCCCATATTTGGTACATAGAATAACCTTGAGGGGACATTTACCAATGTCAAGTCCATTTCATCTTTTGACATTTAACATTGCTGCTGTATTAACACTGACTGCATTTATACAGCTTTCCAAAACCATTTTCGGTTTTACTTTTGTTGTGTACTGATCATTCTGAGGCAGCCTCTGATGATATTGGTGAGGTCTTGCATGTCTGTGATAGCTCCTTCACCATCCTCATCATGGTAGGCCTTCTCCATGCCAGACAGGACCACTTGCACACCCTATAAACCAATAAAACATAAATTGCCACAACATAATAACATATCTTTACCAACACGTTATCCTTCAGTCAGTTTTACAGCATGTAGAATACAATAGTTTGTATTATATCATATAAAATATTTGTTTGATATTTGGTGACTCAGGTTTCATGGAATCATTGAAACATTGATATTTTCAAAGAAACAATATCAATTTATTTTATGGAAAAGCAATATAGAGTTTAATATATTTTTATTGTGTTTAAATATATAGTAATGATGGTTAGAAATCATAAATATGCTCACCCCATATGAATTTGAAGTGACATAGATCTTGTTCATATTGACATTCCCATGCTTCATCCCAATTTGATGGAGAACATCGACCGATGCGACAACTTTCTTTAGTATTGCTAAGGCATGCATTGTCGAGTTTGTCCTCTTTAAGTAGTCCCTCATAGTTTCCAATTTCTGGTCTTTATCTGGGATAATAAGTCCAGTTTCAACCAGGCCATCCAAAGCCTTACTCTTATTATCAATGGATACACCTGAAAAAATGTAATATTACACAAGAAAGAATTAAGTTAAATCTGTGAACTTTGATATTACAATATAATTTTCAATTTGAAGTTAATATGGAAATAATGCAAACAAATGCATCCGATATGAGTGTGAAACTCATTTGAAAATGGATATTTTTCAGAATTAATGTCTTGAATTTGAATAATCGTGGCCCATATTACACCGGAAAGATCTTGAAATATTAATTAACCTTTAAAATAACATTTTAATGACACAGACACTATCCGAGTTGAATTAAATGAAATTATGAGGCAATGAGACTTGCATTTCTCAGGTCATACATACAAGGTGGTGAGGGGGGATCTAAGTTGATCAATTGGTCTTTTTTCCGTGGGTTTACTACCTATCAGAGAATATTTCTTTTAACGAAAAAAAGTCCAGAAACACCCAAGAATTAACTTATCTCAGGCACTAAAATGTAAATCAAGTTTTCTCTGTGTTTTCTCAATATAAAAAATTGAATACTTATATGTATTTTTTGTTGAGTGTAATACTGTTTTTTGGATAAAAAAACAAAATATGCTCACTATTAGTTCCTGTTGAGTCATTTGAATGTCCAAATGTATTCATTATCTTTTTGAAGAGTTTCTGAAAGAGAAAATTGAATGTATTAATTTAAAAACAAATATTCATGACATTCAAAATGTAGGTATTTTTAAATTATCAGGAATCAAAGGGTAAAATAGGTTACCATGAGTGGATTTTGTGCAGCAAATGTATAAAGAATAGGGTTGATGGCTGAGTTAACAGGCAGCACAAAAACAATTATCCATGCATACACCTCCCCAGAGATAGTCACTCCTCTTAGGGCAGCCATACCTACAATACACATCATACGAGTTATAGGTCTTATATATACATATGCAATACATATATATATATATATATATATATATATATATATATATATATATATATATATATATATATATATATATATATATATATATATATATATATATAACCCAGCCAGACTCATTGGTAATTTATGAAATTCAATATAAAAAGTGAACACTGATATTATTCCTTCAAAACATGAAACAAAACCACTGACCCATAGCGATGATAGGTAGCCAACACACAAAATCTGTGAGAACAATGAGCATCATGTTCTTTGCCAATTTGATTTGCTGTAGTCTTTCGGCACCCCGAGCCTGGGACATTGTATTGTTGATGCTGACATACATCACAAAGTACCCAATGCCAATGACCAAGAATCCAACAAAGTTGAATCCCACAAACAATGCAGTGGAATATTCCCATCCTGAAATATTTATTGTATTGGTTGCTTACACACCTGATCATTTTCTGTAGCTCATTTAGCATTGTCATTATATATTGGTATATGGAATAGAACATAATATATAAACAAAAAGCTATGAATAGGGAATATATTTTTTTTACTATTGCTTACCTGGTGGTTTTTCATTGGTAATTGGCAATGCCATGCAAACTCCAGCTCTTCCATAGTATTCCCCATTGAAGTAATCAATTGGTATAAAAGGAACAACACTGATGATGAATCCCAAACACCAGACACCAAACACAATCTGCTTTGTTGTTTTAGTTGTAAATTTCATGCCAGAAAATGGGAAAAGAATGTTGATAAATCTGTCTACTGTCAGCACACAAAGAAAGAGCACTGAGGATTCACTACTGAGAGTTGCCAAGAAGCCAGCCATCTGACACACCCAGCTGTTTCTCCATAGATCACTGTATTCAATGAAGACCCCTTTATAGTACATGTCCACTGCAGCAATGATCAACATGTACAGTCCCATAAGGAAGTCAGACACAGCCAAATTACTTATTATTATATCAGGCACCCCAGATGAGGGAAAAGAGGCTCTCCATATGACCACAAATATGTTCCCCAAGAAGGCCATCATACCTAAGATCCATATGAATGCTCTCAGTATATTGTTATTCATTAAATCCTCACATGATGATATGGGGTCCTGGGGTGGCAGGCAATTCTCCCGGGCCACCTGATCTGCCATACAACACAGCTTAAAGTGGTCACTCCTCAAATAGGTGAGGCTTGTCAAACCAACCAGAGACTGACTTGTCACTTGAGTGATGGCATTGCCAGACATATCAAGTTCTTCTAGTGTAATGAGATCACCAAATGCCTTATCTGCTATCTCAATTATATCATTCTGGCGCAGATCAATTTGATGTATTGCATCAAGACCTCGGAAAGCATGATCAACAAGATTTCCTATGTCCATATTAGACAGGTTTAGTAGAGGAAGACTTTTCAGATCAAATAAAGAGTCAGATTCTATCATCTTAATTTGTGTGTTACCTTTAAGATTTAAGTTTGTCAAAGCAGAAAGCCCCTCAAATGTTCTCGATTTGATGATGGTGAGCTTGTTATAGCTTACATCGAGTTCAATAAGATTTTTCAAATGGATGAAAACCCCAGGATGAAGTTCAGACAACAAATTATGAGATAACAATAATTTAGCCAAGAAAGGGAAATATAAAGTCTTCTTAAAACTGATCAAACTATTAAAGTTAAGATTTAACAATCTTGATTTTACATCAGGATCCATTGGAAACTCCTTGATATCTTTATATTCACAGTTAGTTTGAAGTCCCATACAGTCACATATTTCAGGACAGGTCATTTCACAGTATTCCTCGTCATCCGCCAGAGGGCAATGGTTTTCACCATCACATAATTGGTTAAAAGGAATACATTGGGATTTGTCCTGGCATTTATAAAATCCTGGGCATGTGTAGTTATCTGAAATATGTCCTTATCATGTCAACAAGTCTGATTTTTTCACATTGTAATTTCTAACTGTTATTTCATTTAAACTATTAATCAATGTTGAAGAGATTATATTAATATATTAAATTACAAATTGAATATAATTCATCTTCTATGGCCAAATGTCCTCAGAATTCACCATCAATTGCATATTTCTAACAATATATCTATAAATATAAAATGTCAGCTATATATACATATATGTTAGACATACACTCTATTACACCACGATACACTTAACCTGCTTCATTACTGTGAATCGCATATGTATCTTTAATCTTTCACAACACACTGAGCCCCTGCTGTACCTCTGCCCTCATTAAACCCCTCATTGAAATTATAGGAACAAGGATAATGTAAAAAAGTGAAAATATTTCATTTGTTTACACATCTTCCAACTTGATTGAGTCTTGTTCAATCAAAACATAGTCAGGGGTCGGACAATATGTTAAGCATGTCATTCAAAGCACCAATCAAGATGTCAGATAACTCAGTAGTTGTCTAGCAAAATTGATATTTGTTTTTTCAAGTCTCGCCAAAAGGTTTATGAGTATCAGTGGTGATGAGGAAAGTGTGTCAAGGTCAGGCTAGTAGATGCTGGGGCGGTGGTATGTAAAGATTATTTTGTAAAATCATTAATTATAATTCTGTCCAGCACTTGAAGGTAAAAGGGGGTCAGGGCTGTCGTCTGATTTCTATCTGTCCAACACAGTAAGCTATCCTAGTGTCTCATGTTGTCCCCAAGTTCACCCCTTGCACCCTCATCAACAGCAATCAAAGATGAGCACGAGAGATCAACCTAGATATGGATCCAGTGCGTGCCTACATGACCAGGTTGCAGCCACAACCTGGGCGCTTCGGAGCTTGTGGTTCTTCATCTACAGACAGAGGTTCTTGTCGCCCACGCAAAGATCCCACAGCCCCCGAGGTGAGGCCCCGGAGAGTTCCATTGCAGTCATCATCCGTCTAGCCTTCCTCATGCTCATGCCATGCCTTACCTAGTCTGATTCTATGTATGTATTGTGTAAACCCAATAAAGACGACAATTGTACACTGTCCATACTGTGTCTGCAGTTCTCCTTGATCCCCATATGAGGTATCCAAAACATAGCTAACAAGTACACAGTTAGGCGTTGACCAGTTTGAGTGATATGGAGCTGTGTAGTACGAGAGATGACACCATACTAATGTTACCTGATAACAAATCGCCTTTTAATGAGTGATCTTTTTTTGTATCAATTCCTGGAATGTTATTGTAATACATCAAGATGATTTGTTTTCATTTACCAAATATTTTGCAATGTTCAAATCACTGCTGAAAACAACAAACATTACAAAATTAACAGAATAATAACCATCAATAAAGTGTCTTAGTGGTATATCAAAGGAATTGTTTATAAAGTTAAAAAAATAAATATTGCTGATATCACAAAATTAAACTATGATGCTGTCAGAAAAGATGGACAGAGCTGGGACTGTCATGAGGTAATTACCAATGAACATATACGGAAGACAGGATTATCATTCCACATATGAATTATAAATCCTTGAACATTGTAATAAAATGAGCTGGGCTATATCTCCAAAATACTTGCAGCTTAAGGCTTGTAATTGACAAGACAGCATTAATATGACTCACCGCACTCATGTTCATCTTCTCCATCAGCACAGTGCCATTCTCCATCACATACATAGCGAAATGGTATACAATAGTCCCCTGGACACTTAAAATAATCATCCATGCACTCAAAAGAACGAAGATCTTTCTCACCAGGCTCTGAAATTTGCATAAAAAGCATATTATTGCTAATACTATAATACATTTTATCAGTCCTTTTAATTTTATTATTTTCTATTTTATAAGAAATATCTACTATCAGAAAAAAAGACGATTAATTTTGTTTATTTGGGGTTTTATATCACTTTCAACATTATTTCAGTCAATTCATGATGAGAACTACTTGTAGCAGATATAATGTTGCCTCACTGAATTATCATGTCACAGGTCCTTGACATGACAACCCACCCGGTCACAGATTTACAAGGACAAGGTGTTAATCCTTTGGCACGGGCCTCAGCTCATGTGTGAAGTTGTAATATGAATTCAATCTCGGCATGGCCGCGGATCGGACCCATGATCTTTGGATCACCACAGAGGAGCTGGTGCTAATAAGCTGGCGCTCTTACCAACTGCGCCACGGCCCGTGCCCCGAAATATGACTAAGACAATGAGTTGGGTATTGTAATTAAAAAGCATACCACACAATGGGATGTCACAGGCATCAGTGTACTGTGTGGGGTCACTGGTGACGCAATATGGTTGTGAGAAGTATTCCCCTGGATTACGGCAATAATTATTGGCATCAGATATTCTGAGCACCTCCAGACTCAAGGCTGTCACCGCATGACTATGGGGCACCTTCAATGACATCAACACATATCATACCTTGGACAGAGCTGGGAAAATATACATCTTATGTTGTCAGATAAGAGTTAATGAAAAGTTGATTAAAAGTATATTTAAAAGATGGGAGAAAAATATTATAAAAGCATTGAAAATAACATCTTAGCCAATATGATCGAACCCGATAATCGTCCATTGATGCCAGTTAAAACCACTTGAGAGTTTAATAGCTGAAATTAGTCTGGTTAATCAACTACATTGCAGAATACACAGGACACATTCAAGTGTTCCATTCTTAGCTTTTCCTTTGCTATTCTGCACAGGACACATTCAAGTGTTCCATTCTTAGCTTTTCCTTTGCTAAACACATTTCTTACTTTATACATTTGACTTATCACTTATTAGTCTAAAATCTTATTAAGTCAAGGTTTGTTAACTTTTACCTGCATGTCCCACCTCTGGCATATAATACCACTGACAGTCACTGATTGGAAGCCCTTGTAATCCCCTCCTTTTACTGTAGTAAGGCATTCAACAAGTGGCTCCAAAGCGCCTACAACAACACATTCATTGTCTCAGCACATATTAAGAATTCAAATAGAACTGTAGTTTAAGAAAGAAATCAGTCAATACAATTTTGGACAGGAAAGATTAAGTGTTAGATATAAACATCACTTTTTGTTATCACTTTTGATAGCTAATTCCTACCACACGAATCCAGATGTGACATATCCCTGCAGCCACGCTGAATGCCATAAACATCAAACTCAAAGATACATTTATACTTGGCTGGGACCTTCTGATTGTTTCTGCACGTCATTTCACTACCTGCTGTCACCCCAAGACCTTCAAATAGGGAAAGGCATGTGTGAAAACATTTTAATAGATGATAGAAAATATATAATTATCTATCATCCAGTTAGAACAAAATGGTATCATATAAACATATTTAAATACAAAACATGGTAATTTACTTATATATATATTAAAGATCATTTTAGTGTCATTGATTATTTTGAATATGCTTAGTAAGGATATTCCAATTCAAAGGTTTATGATTATTATGCAGGTGGAGTTTTAAGAGTTAGCATGATTTTAACTCAATGTCCAATGATGTTATTTCATAGCATTGGCATCTCTTGGCCAAACAGAATTTTGGTACATTTCATTTCCTTTTCATGACCTAAAAAGAGGTTTGAGTATTGTATGCAGCCTCCTTAACAGCAAAAAAGAGAAAAGTTCATATCATGCAATGCCACAAACTGAACATTCAGTACAACTGATGATACAAATGCATATTAAGCTAAATGTGAAAAAGGTTCTCAGTTTAACTGAATAAGAGAAAAAAGTAAATAAGTCAGTATACTTGAACTGCAAATCACTGGGTCCACCTGAAGAGTTTGTCCCATACAAAACTCTCCAGCTATAAACATGTCAATCACAGGTAGGGCATGTTTATCTCTAATGACTACTATGGTGTTTTCATCAGATGAGCTATTAAAATAGACACACAGGGACGTATAATATTATTGATTTGACTTGAACTTAAAGAAAATCAAATATGAGAAATATTTACCTTTTGAAATGTATGATAAAGAAATTGAACAAAAAATTGTCACAAAAAATCAAATATGATCACCTATCATTGAGTCCAAGGAAATCAACTGCTTTCCAAGAATCAAGATTGAGTGATGTCCAGGACATTTTTTCAATGCATGATTTGTCTTTAAATGCTATTGCTTGAGTGCATGTATCGGACTGAGTGAGGATAGCTTGTATTTCATTGTAAGTAGATGGAGCCAGGTAGGTGACAGGCACCTCTAAAGAGGGTGTGTAATCATTAGTCTCATCTCCATCCAAAATATTATGGTACTTGGTTAAATCTCCATCAAAATCGTGTTTTAGGATTATATCCCCACTTCCTGTTTTAGGATCCACTGTACACTCCAGATTGGAATATGCTGAAAAATAAAAACAAAATTGAGTTTGTGATGTTCAACTGCATATTTTCATCAACACCAAGTTATCATGGTAACACGGATGTGAAATGGTGCATATTATTACATAAAGAAATTTGATTCGTTTTTCCAGTACACTGCTCTTATCATATCATTCTATTGATACATTCAGTAAAATAAAAGACTTTTATGAGGTTCAAAATGACAGAATCTTAAATTTGATCTTTCTATTAAATGTTTTACCCCTATATTGGATGTGTACCTGAACAAGCTGTAAAGACAGACCAAAAGCAGAGTGCTTCATCTTCATCATTGCAGCCAGAGCAGTCCTTGACTCCATCACATCTGGCATGCCAGGGCAGGCACTGACCATCAAAACACTGAAATGTATCTGGGCGACGGCAAGACACTGCAATGCAACATTCATTTTGTGCTAGACTAATTCAGTAAAATGCTTTATATTCCTTGTATTCCAGATATTAGTGGAATATGTCTTTGTTTAGTGCATGTCTCCATTCTGCTGAACTGCTCTTTATGTTTTTTTGTCAAATGACTTGATTTTATATATACATGAAACTGAAGGTATAATGAGCATTATGGTAACAATAAGATCTATCATTGTTTGCAATAAGCTCAGCATGATTTTAACTTTACAGCTATATTCTGGTCACCACACAATGTAACCTAAAATGTTAATCTTTTGAAATAGAATTTAACTTACAGCAGTTGAGTTCATCACTACCATCTGCACAGTGTTTGATAAGATCACACCTTTGGGACATTTTAATACATTGTCCGCTCATACACATAAACTCACCAGTTTGGCATGTGTATGATTCTGGTTGAATAAAGTAATATATATTTATATAAGTTACTGGTTATTAATCTTTTATTTTGAAAACTTCTTAGCACTGAAAGTATATGGATATTTAGGTAGGCATTTCTATTTATCTTAAATTCAGTTAATATAAAAGGAATAGAATAGAATTTAAACTAAAATTAAGCCAATTGCCTATGATGTTTTTTGGAATGAGAATATTATGAGGATTCTGTGTGCTATGTTCTTTCAAGTCCAAATTAAAATGAAGACTTTGAAGCAAATACATATAAGATTTAGCCACCTTTAATTAAGACTCGATAGAGTAAAACTATTGCTATATGTTGAATTCATAGTTATTCAACCATTATAATAATGCTATCTTAGAAAATGATCAATCAAATGTGCTATTTACCAGCACATTTCATTGGCAGATCAATAATCACATTTCTTATATGTGTGTTGCTAACATTACTCACCACAGTTTTTTTCATCACTACCATCCAAACAGTGTTCTTTGTAGTCACAATAATAACTAATATCCACACATTGACCATCAGTGCATTGGAAACTCTCTTTGGGGCAAGATGAAGCTGCAAATGGTATCAGAAATGGATCTAAGATGTAACAAAGTAGTTTCTTTCATGATCGAAGAAAGGAAAATGTTTTTCACTTCAATTTTCAAACCTTAAAATATCTTGGAATAAATTGTGTCCAAACAAGGGACTTGCATAGTAATACCACAAGTAATATATGGATAGGTAGCTACATTTCAACATCCACGTTTAGTGCCTTATAATACAGAGTGAGTATGGTTCTCATGTACATAAATCTATCAATACTAATATGTTTCATTTCAACTTAATGACATTATTTCCTTGAGAGGAAAAAAATAGATTTTGTGAGGTATAGCATCATTGGGTAGTTGAAAAGGCAAATTCATTCATAGTTACATAAATTTGTTGTGTTAAGAGGTAAGGGGTAATCATTTGTAACAGTGATAAGTGTGAAAGGACTAAAATATGGTGACTGTACTGTGTTAAAAAATACTTCAAAACCTTTAATGTATGTCCTTTTAAATATCCTTTCACCAAATGCATTGCACACAATGGCCATGTGGCAAAAGATAAAAAATGGTAACTTACAGCAATTAAGTTCATCACTTGCTTCCCTACAGTGATCTATTCCATCACAACGCAGGGTCTTATGGATGTATTCCTCATTGGCACATTGAAAAAGGTTCTTCCTTATGTGGGGTGGTGGTGCTTCCATAGTGGTGTTGTAATTTATAAATTCAGAAGGTGTCAATATAGCAGGTGATCCTCTTGGAATGGCTAAAAGAACATGTTGATATCTCATAAAAATGAGAATGGGTTGAATATTTATTATGAAATGAGAACCTGCAAAGGAGTAATTTAGTTATTTCAAAGAATACTATAAATGATTCATGATTTCACCCACCCTCATTATCTTGGGAGTACCATTTGCAGATGAATTGTTTGACATCATTAAGGGCACAGGGTACATCATGCCACTGGTTGATAGCAGAGAGAGAGGTGAGTCTGATTAGTGCACAATCCTCCAGTTCTCCTCCATCAGGCTGGCTTGCATTAGCTGTGGTCTTGTTTGCCCTACAAAAATAACAAGAGTTATAATGATTTTTTTATTCTTTATATCTTTTCCTGAAATATACAGAACAAATATAAGCTGTTCTGGAATTTAGAAGTGTAGACAATTAAATGTTTTTTCCCAACATACCATGATGCAAAGATCATTGGTCTTCCATCCGTCCATCTAAATAAGCCTTCCTGTTGAGAATCTGTTAGACCTGCATCATAAAAACATATCATAAAAACCTATCATATCATTAATCATGACAAAATTTTCGTCATGAAATATGCATACACAGCATCAAATTAGATTTGTGGTACACAATATTTCTGAGAATAAAGTCGCAATTTGACTCGTTTAGCTAACCATTGTCCCATTTCTGCCCATTCTTTTGGTTTTGTTTGGGGTTTTACATCACTTTCAACATCATTTCAGTCATTTCGTGATGAGACCTGCTGGTAGCAGATATAGTGCTGCCTCACTGAATTGTCATGTTGCAGGTCCTTGACATTACAACCCACCTGGTCACAGTTTTACAAGGACAACAGGTTAAGTTGTGTTTCCATATGTGCAGTCCGTCATGCAGCACGTCATACAGTGCGTCATGCAGAGCGTCAATTTTTTTTGCACACCATACTGAACAATGCAGGTGCTTCCATGTATGAGTATTGCTGTCCGTAATGATGTCCGTACGCAAATTGGCGCATTGCCTTTCGCATAGGGTAGCGAATGAAAATCTGACGCATAGAGTGACGCATAGGTTTCCCATAGGTTGCAAGTCTAAATTTGGCGCCAAATTGGAAGTTTGAACATGAAAACATCACAAAACTGATACACCACATGATGCACTGCATTGCGCACTGCATTACGGACTGCACATATGGAAACACAGTCTAAACCCTCCAGGCATGCCGGGCAGGCACGGGCCTCAGCTCATATGTGAAATTATACATGAGATCAATCTCGGCATGGCTGGGGATTGAACCCATGACCAAGTTGCAGTCCTTCAGAATGTTACAAATGACGTCATCAAGTCAGAACAATGGGGACGTCAATGTCCCTCCTGTCCGTTACCAGTGGTGGACACTGCCGTTCTTCCCGTTTGTTAGGGGTTAAATGAGGCTCAAAGTACTTTTCAGGCACTATTCAGAGAACACTAACTTTCATGACGTCATACGCATATTGCCATATCCCCGGGCCATATCCGCATGACATATTACCTTTCATTATCTCATACTTGGTGCTTCAAGAGGATGTTCTGTACCTATGAGATATTCTTTTGCAGATCACCCCTCTGCCGAACTATTTTCGCAGATCACCCCTCTGCCGAACTACTTTCGCAGATTACCCATGTGCCGAACTACTTTTGCAAATCATCCTTGGTCCAAATGACGAGTGAGATCCTTCCACCAAAACCAACAAAAGAGATCTGTCAGGCTAAACACGGCATGAACCCATGCTCTTGACTTTATTTCATATTTATCTACCGCAAATGGTTTATATACCAGACCAGTGTTAACATTGTAAAAAGTACAGATCTTAAGAAAAGAACATGTGAGTGCAGTGTTCAGGCTGACAGATCTCTCAAGTTGGTTCTGGTGGAAGGATCTCAATGCCCACCTCTCAATGACGTCATTACATAGTAAAATATATGTTGCAATGACGTCATTGAGTGTGACGTCATTAAAAGGGGCATGGCATTGTTTATGTTGTTTGACACACACAACATAGATCCGCACATGCTGCAATGTTTTCCACATAGTTTTGCTTTAAATAGATTGGACATCAAACCAAAACATTATCTCATACCTATCTGCAGGAGTTAAGTATGAGATAAAGTCAAGAACATAAGTTTGTGCAGTGTTCAGGCTGACAGATCTCTTACGTTGGTTTTGGTGGAAGGATCTCATAATATAGAGTGGCACTATGCCCACCTCTCAATGGCGTCATAACATAATAAAATATATGTTGTAATGACATCATTGAGTGTGACGTCATTAAAAAGGGGGCGTGTCATTGTTAATGTTGTTTGACACACACAACATAGGTCTGCACATGCTGCAATGTTTTCCTCTCTGTTTTGCTTTAAATAGATAGGACATCAAACCAAAACCTTTATCTCATACCTTTCTGCAGGAATAAAGTATGATATAAAGTCAAGAACATAGGTTCGTGCAGTGTACAGGCTGACAGATCTCTCTCGTTATACAATTATTAAATAACCCCTTCCTAGTAATAGCTCTATTTATGGGGCGCTAAGTGAAACACCCCTCTAAGTGAAACACTGGCACTAACTGAAACCCCGGCGGTGAAATGTAAAAGGGGGCGGAGGCGGGTTGCAGAAATTTGATGTAACAAGCAGCAAAAGCATGCAGCAGTCTTTGTTATGATCAGGGTGCATGAATGTAGGTCACCAAGAAGGACTGGTGCTGCCGCCTATCTTATACCCCCTCCAGAGGGTTATCTGAGTGCCAGCTTTCCTGCCCTGCACTTGTAAAAATGTGTGTTTTCAAGTGGGGGATTAGGATTGAGTTTTGATTGAGTTTTCCAGATATTTCATCGAACACCTCTCCCCAAAATGATAATAAACATGAATGGAAACGCATTTATCACCAATTAGTGTTTTTTTTTTAATTCAGTGCATCAGAGACATGTAGGGAAATGTATAAAGTAGCTCTCATATCTGATAGAGTTCAATAAAACTTGCAGAAGTTACAAAATATTTGGTCAAAACACATGTGACCTAAAAGAAAAACTAAAAAAGGCTAAATGGACTCTTACATAACTGTTCCTAATACATGAAGATACAAATATTCTAACTAGGCAATTTAATACTTATTGAAAATATAGACAATCTGAGTCATGAAATAGGCAGGAACAAAGACATGACTCCATGAAAAAATGAACAAATGATATAATAAAAGTTTTCAAACGCTTGATGAAAATGAAGTATCAAAACTAATAAAGAAAGCAGCAAAGATGTGAGTTGGATCCTACACCCACTTGTCTACTAACTGGAAGTATAGATCACTTACTGCCTATTATGACGGCACTCATAAATACATCAATTACACTAGGACTTATGATAGATTAGAAAGAATTAGACCTCTTAAAAAGATTGGAATTATTAGAAAGGAATTACAGCTGGTATCTTACTAAGCTTACTTGAGTGGCCACTTAGCAATGTGTTAGTCATCTCCAGACAAATGGTAATATTTTGAGACCTATTCACAGCCTTTGATAAAATGACATATGGCCATGACAACACTGGACTATTATTATTACCAATATAAGTTCGTGTCTCAGATGTTCGCCACCTGGTGGTGAGAAGATAATGTATGAAGGTCATCTCATCTCTGTTCATAATGCTCACTAGGTGGTGCCCTTCTTCAACACAAGCCATTTCTGCCATCGGCCATGTGATAGATTTGATGGATGGGTAAAAGTTGTAACAGTTGCCACGGTAAAGGTGGCCATATTGTCCACATTCAGGATCTAGAATTGTTGGAATATCATTATTATACATGGAATGGAAACTTGCCAAAGACCTTTACTTCCTTTTCCATTTAATTTAATGTTACAAAAAAGAGAAGTAAAAGAGAAGTAAAAGAGAAATGGTGAATTAAACATGTTTTACATGTCTCATCTTTGGAAATGCTGTTTTCAGTGAGTAAGTACTTTCAAACTTTGAAATGTTCAGGCTAAACTTTAAAAACAAATTTTTAAATTATACTTATTATAATTTTAAAGTTATCCAGAACTTATCCAAGACTGGATGTGTTGTTTATGCGTAACAACAGCCCTGTAGATAATACAAGTCTATTATGAATTATCAATGATAACTATTTTGATTGAATATATCAAAATAGAACCTACGGTCAAAGGTGATAAGAGGTAACAGGTGTTCCGGTAGTTGAAATGTCTTAGAGATGTACTTCGCAAGAAACCCTTTTGCAGTAAATTCTTGGTCAGCAAATAGAAAGATTTGCAAACGATGCCAACTCGAGAAATAAGATCCAACCGGAGGTTTGGCATTGCACAGTCTGGCTGTCACCTTAAATAATTTGAAAGTGTTTTGTCATATCTATTTTAAAAATATATGCTGCCATGTAGACAAGATCATCTATAGTAATGTTGAAAATGTTAGTAGATTTATATTTCTCACCATACCTTTATAAGCATGTCTGTACAATATAAACTAGTAAGAGAATACCTTGAGGTCCCCAACTTCAGTCACATCATTGATTAGAAGGTGGTCTTCAAGACAAGAAGGTGTATGTGATTGAATATCCAGTTCCTCAAAGACTAGTTGTATGTATGTGCCTGGAGTAACCTGTAGATACCAGGTGGTCTGCGTGGCATCCAGGTAGTTATAAGGAAACATGGGAGAGGCTACAAAGCCACAATGGTATCTGCAGTGATACTCGGGAGCTACAGACCCAACAAAGCAACCTGGACATTCTGAAAAATAAATGCACATAAGAATTGCACACAAATGGATATATGGAGACGATCCCTGACTTGAAAGAGACCTGAGCGGAAACAAAATGGGATTGAAAAAAGGTTGAATACTGTTGATTCAAGAGTATATTCACAGATATTGTGTTTGGGACAAAT
Organism: Amphiduros pacificus; assembly: GCA_949316495.1. Lineage (NCBI taxonomy): Eukaryota > Metazoa > Annelida > Polychaeta > Phyllodocida > Hesionidae > Amphiduros > Amphiduros pacificus. The sequence goes on along the minus strand of OX439001.1, from coordinate 41,379,715 downwards.
TAAAAGTGATTGTGTGAGCCGAAGTCAGGATTGACAAAATAGGTTTAAATATTCTTCAAAGTTTCGTCATGGTAGCTGACATTATTTATGATTGTTTAAAGAATATACCATTTAGGGATACATCCAGGAGAAATCCATCATGATTTATAAATTGGTCTTGGACACAAGAATCAAATACAATTTCCATTTGAGACTCCTCTATCATGACAAGTGGTATCATGTCACCGACTGCTCTCATCTGCTCGTATACCACACCATTCTGCACATATCTCATTATGAGGGAATCCTGGCATGTAGGAATAGCTTCATTTCCAATCACCTGAAATAAGTAGTGTCCATATTGAATGGCCTGGAAATTGGAGGTTTGTGGGGATTATGGACAGAAAAGTAATTTTGAAATCAAAATGATGAGTTTGATCCAGTTTGCTTTGATTTGGTCACAGGTTTGCAGTTGTTTTGATATGAATTGGAAGAGTAGTAGTGGTGTTATAAAATTTCAATATTTGTTTATCTTTTCATATGTAAAGGTATAATGTCACTATTTCATTGATAAATAACAATAGCACTATTATGATGTCATTGCTCCTTCAACTACATAACAAATCATAATAATCTAAATAGGTAACATATCTCTGTTCAGAGAGATCAATGCCTATATATACACATGCAAACGTCATTTAGTGATCTTTTATGACTAATCCATTATTAGTATTATTCTTTCATTGAGATCATGTCTTTTATCACATCAGCGAATTTAAAATGCTCATCGTTCACATTGCAAAGCCATTTCAATATCACATATTTAACCTTTGTGGATTTGACATCATACAGATCCTTGTTAACTCAATGGCTTTTTGAGACACAGCTGGTAACTACCAAATTTTGCAAAGAGCATTATGTCATTGTATGGTATTTCTTGAAGCACACATTCCATAAAGGCCACAGTTTGGCACCATAAATGCAACTGTTACAATAATATTGTTGAAAGTTTTGTGTTTAGTACCAGAATGTAAAGCACCAAAATGAGATATAAAATGGCAATAAAGTAACATTAGATTTCTTTATAGCATTATTTACCATGGCAAGTTTGTCTTTTATATTCAGTACATGACCAACATGCAGAGCTTCCTTTACAACCTATACTGTTTCAACTGTTACACATACATTGGCATCTGCATTACCAAATAAGATGTGTATTCAGAGTAGAAACCTATCTTTATTATATATGAGATAATTACACTGTCCCCTTAAAAGGTTGATATTACTCTATGGGTGATATATAAAAAGCTGGACTTCCACTCCTTCTCAGACGCTCGTCAATTTCATCTGGTCATTGCACTGGTCAACCTTGACATTCTGAGAATGGCCACCTTTTGGCAGAGGAAGGCTAATGGTTTTAGTTTTCTTTCAAACCCTGCTCAGGGAGATTAGATATTTAACAAAAGGCCCTTTCATGACAGGGACCATGCCTCTTGGACAACCTTGAAAAGAGGTCTGCGCGTCTATGTGGCATTATTGTTTCTCAGTGAATGAATGGTTGGTGAGTTGTATCTTACTGATTTGTTGTATCTGATATTCACCCCAGGCTTGAATTACCACATTATTATTTGTTGTGATATTGACAAAATTATAAAAATGTGCCACTTCTTGAATTTCTTTGTTAATAAATTTTGTTATAGCTTTAAACTTTGATACAATAATTTAATTTGAACTAGAGAAACATCAAAAGTTAAAAACCCTCCCAATTCAGTTTTCTCACTTGTAAAGCTGAGAAATAGTCAAGATCTGTGTTACTATATCAAGGTTTTACCAAGTAATTTCATGAGGAATGTTGAGTGGTAACCAGAATTTTCTGAATAGAAGCCTGAGTTTACACATGTAAATTTACATAAAATTATCATTAATAAGATGGAATCAACATTTAGGCAAAACGATGATAGGAAGTCTTAAAGTATACAATATTTCAATATTTCACAAATCTAAAACACCATTTTCTGGATGATTCCTCATGAGATTCCTCATGAGTTATAAAAGATTGAACGGTAAACTGAATTATGCAATGTCCCATCATACAATGTATATTTCACTTGAACTGGAGACAAAGAAACCAAGACAAAGCAAGTCAGTGAAGCGATTGATATCGCACCCTAGTTGTGTATATATTTGATAGCTCTGTGAATGAACTTTACATGGTGCATCACCATGGTTTGTTATTGAATACTGTTATGAGCTTAAAGTGACTGAGGGTACTTTCAATTTGGTGTTTTGAAATTGTATATGACAACGCATATATCTATGCATCTGTCACTATAATAAATAATACACTACAATTATGTGACCTGTTGGGTCAGGCACATTTACAATCCTTATGACCTTCTCGATAGCCAGGTCTCTGCTCACTTTACTTTGGTATTGGCATACCCTGTGCCCATCACATGCAATTCCGATTTTTGCTCCTGTCATCCATTGTTGTTCTGACCATGTCTATTATGGACATTTCCAGAGTTCATACTTAGGCCATGTTGCTTTGTGTGGGGTCTGTTGGGCAGGTCTCGCTCCATCTGTAGAATTGTCTCATTGTTTCATAGAATTGTCCCATCACATAATTATTTTGTCTGCTCTTCATGACCCATACTTAAGCTGGTAAAATTGTCTTCAGTCGAGTTCTGTCTCTATTAAACTGAGACAAAATTTACAAAATGGACCACAGATTTTTTTCTTCAGGGTGAATGAAAGTAACCTTTCAACATCAAATACCCCACATTTGACATTAACATTTTGATTATCTAAGAGCTTGAATGCATCATATATCTATTTCATACATCCTTCAGTTTTATTTCTAATCATGTTTACATTTGCTAACAATGCATTGTCGATACATTCCTTGTTGGCTGCATCATTGATACATTTAATAATGAAATAATAATAAAATAATAATAATAAAATTTGTACAGCACTGATACGAGACAATGCCTGTCCATGGTGCTGAGTTCAGAAAACTCTTCCTGAAGAGATGTGTCTTCAGTCTGGTCTTGGAGACGACAACAGTATTGATGGAGGGGGGCACTCAGATGGATATCAGTCACATGATATCAGTCACATGATATTGTTAAAAAAACTGACCTACTCTCCTACAAGCTGGGGCATGAATAACACGTGGTCGGAAGAGTCCCCGGTGGAAGTGCATTCGCCTCCCGGGGGGGGGGGGATGGGGGGGGGGGGGGTACTCTCATAGTCAGCGTTACCGGGGAAGCTGGGCTAAATAGGGTCCTTTTCGCTGATATTTTCCCTAAAACAGGTTAAGATATTTCATCATTTCCCCTAAAACAGGGTACTGTTTTTCAAATTTCTCCCTAAAACAGGGATCACAATCCCCTTTTCCAAATCTCCTCCTTCTGCATCATCCCTAAATGAGGGTATCAAAAATTCAGCTAGTCCTAAATCAGGGTACCAATTATGATAGAATATTTCCCTAAATCAGGCTCTGGGGTTTTCAGTTCCATCCGGGTTAAGATATTTTATAATTTTCCCTAAAACAGGGTACTGTTTTTCAAATTTCTCCCTAAAACAGGGATCACAATACCCTTTTTGGGAAATTGTATCATGAGTTCTATCTGGGCACAGCCGGGGTTCGAACCCACGACCTTTGGATCACCACGGAGGAACACATGGTGCTAATATGCTGGCGCTCTAACCAACTGCCCCACGACCCATGGCTAACATGGTGTGGCAAATTGTGCAGAAGAAGAAATGTATTCATTACTCAATTTGAACAAAATCCAAAATTAATTTGATTTTGATAAAATAGTTGATGCCAGATTGTTATAATCTAGCTTCACTATCTTAACAGGATATGATACCTATTTTTTATAACAGAATCTGTCAAGTTTAGGCAAATGCTGATCTATCCATATTTCAGCATGATCATAAGAAAGTAAAGATTATAATATCTTTTACAAATCTCATAACTTTTACAAATCCTTCGCATAATATGAAAATAACAAAATATTAATATCATGTAATCTAAATATTATCACAACCTTCATCTTCACTTTCATCAACAAGACGAAATTGGCAACAATAATGGAGAAAACAAATGGAGATATCTCATATTTCAATAATTTCATCTAGAACTTAAGATTAAAAAATATTCCGTGATGGAGCGTTATTGGATTTATCCTACCAAATATAAAAATTACCACAGATTTGAATATAGTCACAAATATATAGATATAACCACAATATAAATATAACCACAAGTAACTTACTGTAATACGATTCAAAATCGGATTTATGTGGGGTGACATTCGTCTTACATCATAATGTAAAATCCATAAAGTATTATATACTGCTATATTACCTTTCCCAGTTTGAAATGAAGAGGGTTAAGGATAAAAAAGGAATCCTTTGGAGCTTGAAACTTCCAACTGCAGTAATCTCCTACTGTAAATGTCTCAGGAAAATTGGGAGTCTTGATTTTTGTGGGAGAATCTATTATACCTCCGCAGATGTTCTCTACAATGGATGATTCCAATAAATACCATAAAACAAGGATACATATAAAATCAAAAGTTTGAGTTTGATAAATTTTATAGTAGACATTTACAATATATCATGAGAAGCACAGTAAAACATGGTGTTACCTTTAATTTTAATTACGTCTGTTGTCTTTACTTCAAAATATAAGGCAAAGATTTTTCTCTCGTCTACCCAGTGCCCTATTGCGTTGTTGATGATATCTCCAACTTGAACATTGCTAATGTCAGGAATAGTGAATACCAAGTCAATGTTATTGCTCATATACATAGCATCATAAGATAGCATATATGTCAATGGTGAGGGGTTAGATTTATCTGCAATTATACCGACAAAATCTCCCCTTTCCACTGCAACTTGTCCTTTTGGAGTGAAGGTTTGATGTCCAGTTTGACTAATATCCTGTGATATTATAGCAACTAGCTTGGCTTCAGTCATACCTTCATTCATCCATCGCATAATGCCGATTTGCAGCAATGGAAATGTCTTGTTAGCATACATAGTTACATTGGTGAGCAGACCGTCACATCCAAATACAATTTGAGGCAACAGATGCATAACATTGACACCTGTATGAGGCAGCTCAATTGCCGGAAAACCAATCAAATCTGGACAATACTCTACAAGAAAATGTTGATATTTATGTAAAAATTATATATCAGTAGAATTATTAGAATTGAAATTACACGTGGCTAGATCTCCTTGTAAATGTTTGTCCAACAGACAAATTTTCTCCAACGGACAAATTTTCTCCTTTGAATAGAATATGATTTTTTCTATCTCAAAAAATGAAAACAGTTACAGCATTATATCGCTCTGAATTACGGACCTCTCACGACATTTACCTTATGTATTCTGGAATTTATATCTGTTGCCATGAGCTCAAAATACTCATTACAATGATTCTGTTTTATAGATTACTGCCCATGTATGTACATAAAGAGATAAAAATGTCAAACCATATTTCAGTGATAATTCCTTGAAATGATGGATACTGATGTTCCTCGTGCTATTTTATGCTTTTGCTGATGTAATGAACAGAATAAGCATTTGTCTTTCCTCTTATTTGTAGTAATTATATTATAAAATAGGCTTTGAAAATTAATTCTATTCAATTTCATTATTTTCACAATTTGATGGGAAAATGTCCATGATTTTTATCTTTCCAACATTCAAAATGCTGTGAAGTCATATTTTAAAGTACAAGGCACAACCTGAAAATGTAGGGCTCATTTTAAAGTGTTGGAAAATGTCCTCATCAAACAAGAAAACCATTTATTTATTACTCAAATAAAAAAATAAATATTTGCTAGTGCCAAAAAATATCATCTGAGTTGCAAATCATATAAAGCTCTGGTTTTGAGAGGTTGGTTCATATTTCCAAAATAAACTTGTCTCAAATTATGATGTTGTACAGTAACCGACAGCTAAATCTGGACATTTTCATGTTTTTCACTCCCATTTTTTACCAAATCTTTCAAAACTGAATAAAAACTGCTCAGATTGAGAATAGATTGACTATTTGAAAGGCATGTGTAGTAAACATGATACATGATACATGTCGGGAAATTGACAGTCACATATTCACATTGTGTTATGATGAGTCAAACGATGAGAAAAAAAATAGATGCAGGAATTGAGACGAGTGGAAGCATAATGACAGACATGGAATTGGATTTTAAAAAATGGGCGTGTTTTTAATGACCTCTGTGTATTAAATTTAATTGTGCACTCCTATGCGTTGTATATTTTACGGTTACATGACAATACCCCCCAGACAATACCCCCCAGTCATTGAAGGAAATATAATTTTTAAGATAAAAATAAAATTTTTGTGATCAAAATATAAATTTATTCAATATTGTGTAAAATTAACACGTTGGATTTTAAATTGCAAGCTTGTATGTCATATGATGCATGTCAACTAGAAGCCTATCATATGACTGGTGTCAGCCAATGAGAGGGCAGCATTGAACTGCTCCAAATCATGCGACATGCAGGAACCAATTAGGGCCAAGGTGTTAACTGCTCCAACCAGCTTACCCATTCATACTATGTGGAGCAGTTCTCACCTATAGACATGCTGTGCACTGGTATGAATGGTGTCCAGTAAATTCTATTTACATGATTTTCTTAGCTGAGAATGTTCACCATTAATATTGCTGACAAAAAAGGGCACTTCAGTCAACCTCGGGTTGTCCCCTATTAAAGGATGCCTGAACGTGGCAGATGTCATATCCACCATGGAGTTCATCAAGTCAGTCAGAGGTGCTAACAAGTGTTGTTTGAGGATAGTGTCAGGGTGTCCGGGGGTTATTGTCCGTGGGGGTATTACAAAGGAAAATAGAGAACGATGAACAAAGATATTCCTGACAAGCATAGGAAATAAGTTTTAGAAAATATTAAAAATCAAGAGAAATAGTGTCATTTTCCCGGCAAAATCAAGAAAAATTGTGTCATTTTTCGGCTTGGTGAAACTTCTTCAATTTCCATTCCTAATTTTTGTTTGAATTGTGGAAATCTTCCTCAAGATGATGTAAGGTAATGTGTTCTTGGCGGATTTTGCTATATAAATTTCCTCATTTTTTACAGGACTTTAAATATGAGATACAATTTTGAAAATCACTTCCTTTTGAATATGGCCAAATGCTATCAAATAATCGAAAAATTATTCTTTTTAATAGGCAGTATGTATCTCTAATTGTTCATGTATGTGTGTATGACCTTAGTTTGGTGCAAATATCAAATGATGTGTCCCCAGGAAAAGAGAAAGTTAAATGTGAAGAAATGACAGCAGCAAATATATTGAAAGTTGCCCCAGCTAACAGTTTTTCTTGACAATTGATAATTGATAACTTATAAGTCACCTTGCTCAATGCCACTACGACATCCATAGAATTCGATCTGCATACAAGCAGACAGACTGAAGTTCTCTACTGTCATCATGGCAAATCTTGTTCTGACTGTGTTAGGAAAACTCCAATATTTGCTTGTCTCACCATCATCCATCATAAATATCTGTGATAACAATTGTTAAAATATACATATTTTCACACACACTCACACACACATTTATATATATATATATGTGTGTGTGTGTGGGTGTGTGTGTGTGTGTGTGTGTGTGTGTGTGTATGAAATAGTTCCAAAACAATAAGGTGTCAGTATTTTGAAAAAGGGATTTCATTTAATCTTGCTAAGAATATATATTACATCATCAAGTCAATATTTTCAAAAAATGTCTCACCTTGGGGTTACCATGTTTGTCATTGTAGACAGCAATGCTATCCTTTGCTTTCCCAAAGGATAGAGTAAACCGATTCACTTGTCCAAAGATATTTCCACCTTTCACATAAAAACTCTCTATTGTTTCCAGTCGCAAGAAATCTATCTGTAAAATAACATATATTTTTTGGATTAGTCAGAAGAAATCTATCTGGAGAATGATATATGTGAATTAGCTGTACACCAATATTCCTTTATTCGACTTCTGGTTTCTACAAAGCCAGGATGTAAACAAAGGCATGTGCTTTCATCTCTCACAATACTACACCTGTTCATGTCACCCACCATAAATGTTGGATTGGTATCAGTTGGTTCTGCACACCAGTACTGGTAATTTAAGCGACCATTGTGTGGCCAGTGGAGAGGGAGTGAAGACGAGGCTGATATTTGAATGGCCTTTATATCCGCAGTAGACACACCCAGGGGCATGCCACATTCAGTTCCTACCAATGAAATATTACTTATTAAATATATATATACAAAATAGATCATTCACTATTTATTGGTTATCAGTTTCTTTTGATTTATTTGAATTCACAATGTGAATCATTCCTGAAATGAGGACAAGTATATGCTAAAATACTAACTTTTGCCATATATTTCCAGCTCACATAAAAGCAGGTATTGATCAGCACTGTGTTGGTCTTCTGCTCTCAGAGTGAGATATCTTCCATGCACAACTGATTTACACATCACAACTGTTGTGATGAAGAACATGTTCACCTGACTTTCACACATGATATCATCTCCCACAAGAAATGATTCAGCATAATCACCAATGGATACCGTAATGTCAGTAATACTTTCAAGGCCTGCAATTAGTAACCAATTCTTAAAAGAGGTCCTCAGTGTATGTGAGGTCCTCAATGTATGTAATTTCCTCACAAAGTAGCTCGCTCTCTAAAAACCTTTCTCATAACATAACATTAGATATTCACTTTCTATGGGTTTTGTATTATTTGTTTTATCCAAAATATCATTGAAATTTGATTAGACTAGATTTTACTATTGATTCAAAACCCATGTAAAGGTATCTGGAGGTTTTTCAACAGATGACATTTCTTATAGTTATTTTAAAAAATAATTATACATGTTAATTAGTTCTGAGTATAACAAGTGCCCAGAAAAGCAACAGATTTACTTTCAAGCAAATAAGACAACATCTTTGTGGAAAAGTTCCCAAATCAAAATATCAAAGACAAATTATGCACAACATGATGTTACAAGAACACAAACAAGAACATAAACAATGCCCACCTTTAATTATTCGTAGTCCATGAATTTCATGAGTGTGATGAAGATCTATTTGAACCCAGGTATCCTTTTCTACCTCGGTTTTGGAGCAGGTACCTAAATATTGAACATTAAAAAGGATATTGGGGTATTTGTATAAACAAGCAGAACCTGTGGTTGGAATTGAATCAATTCAAGCAAGATTTAATATTTCTGAACAATTATTTGAGATGGTGAGATTCCATATTAGTAGACACTAAGGATATTAATTCAATATTTTGTCTTTCCAGTTGTGAGTAATTGAAATATTATACGGAATTTCCAATGGAGAGCGGACAATTATTAGTTTTAACACCTCTCCGTGTAACTCTCGGGTGGAAGTTGGTGATGGAGCTGTTGATGACGTGACTCATCATGAATAAGGTTATGTAGATATCTACAACTCCTTGATTACACAATTTATCCAAGACAATCCTAATAAATGTATTCAATTAAGTAAGACCCACTCATACTCTCCAAACCTAAAGACATGAATTTGGATCCAGTTTGCGGTGGTTTTAAGCGCAGCAGACACTAAGAGGATATTATTTATAAATTATGAAAATTATATGTGAAATTTAAAAAGAATTCTTTACTTTCATCTTAATTAACCATTGGATTGAACTCTTAGCCATCCCCATCGTGACAAAGAAATTGAGAAAGTATACATATTATGGATGATTTAAGACTGATATTTGTATTCAATGTGTAATCATAGGTTCTTTTCTGTGATAAAGATTCACCATAAACCTTGGTTTGGTAACAAAAAAGGATTGTTCTCAAATTCAATATACCAGAAAGATTATAAATGTGATTTTTAACATGAGATAATTCCTTTCTTTTGGTATATTTGGTTCTTAAAAAAAGGTGTTGAAAAATAAATTGTATATCCACCAGGATTTGAATCCAGAAGAACTTGTGGATTGGAACCCACTTGTCTGGTACTTTGTGTTGCTGTCTTTTGTAGACCGATATTACTGACATCTTTGAGAACCAATTCTGCAATAAATAAATAAGGATTCTTTAGTGTGTGAATATGCTGGAGAGTTTTAAAAATTCATGCAATTGATTTATAAATGGTGCCTTAAAATGTCCATACGTTTGCATATGTAGTTATATATGGATTGACAACCCTCATCATTCCACTTTCCAGCAACATGAAACCCAGAGGATGTTGTCCAGATAGTTCCACAATCCTCATTGTACAAAAAATCATTAGGTTCCTGGATGTTTTGAAAATCCCAATTCCTTTAAAAAAGGAACATATTTAGTTTTAGATGACCAACTTCAGATAATCGTTAAAGATATATTAAGAAAATATATTCTCAATGTTATAACACTTGGAAGACTGCACAAAATTACAATAGAGTACCTACAATAATAAGAAAGTATCCAAAACCCTTGGCTAGAGAATTAGGGAATTAGTAGGAGGATATTGTTCATTCATACACTCATATATATTTTCAAATAGACAAGATGTACATGTTTTTTTACTTGCATGGATATACGAAAGAAACCATCAGTCTGAGGATTCCCATGTTTAACAGTGCCCACTTACCTAAATGAACATGCCCTTTTGGCTGAATGGAAGTTGAGAATGTAGCTGATTTACCATAGATAGATACTCTACTCTACCGTACTGTACTGTACAATAAGTATAACTCACTAACTCACTGGCTGTGAGTCGGGGCACGGATCCTAGCTACCCTATCTACCCAGGTGAAGGTGGCAGGTAATAAGGACTGCAGACACAGGATATACACGACACAATAGTTACCTTTATTCGGTGCTGTGAGTCTTCCTTGTCTGGCTAGGCTGGCATGGCAATGAGCGAGGCATGGTAACTACCCAAATGCATGATACTTATGAGATCCTATCTATACACAAAACACCCAAGTCTATGCAGTCACGATACTGAGAGTCGTGGATCTTATGTGGCAAGTGGTCGCTGGATCTCTGCTTCTCTATCCCCCCGGATCCAACGGTTGCGGGCCTTTTTAAAGGATCACTGCGCGTCATGTGTGGAGTTTGCCTGCGTGGCTTCCCTACGCGACACCGAATGGACTCGTCTTGCCTGCATATCCGACATAGGCTCGTCCGTCTGTACGGGATGGACTCGTCCTGCCTACACGTGATCTCTCAGTGTGGTTGTAATAGTGATGCATCAACCATCAATAGCGTTCGTGATTGTCTATGAATGTCTATATGTTTTCAAGAGTCTCTGGGTGTGTAATCTATATCCTACGCTAAGACATAGGCCTATTGGATATGGAGGCACGATAGAGGCAGAAAGAGTAACTGAGAAGGAGACTTGACCTTTTCCAATCATGCAACCTCTCCAGAGGCCAGAGGGCACATTTATCACTTGGTTATGTCCCATCTTTTTCATGACCTTTGATAAATTCTACTCACCTCACAAGAGGATCTATAGGGACATCATCAACCCATTTCCATATACCTTCTTCATTCAGATCAGTTAATCCCAATGTAAATCTACTGAACTGAACATGAACATCCTCAATTAACATGATACGGGCAAGAAATTCCTGAAAGATAAATTCATAAAATTTCTTATTTTAGAAATGGTGTTCATAATTGGTTCTTTAACAGTTTACCTCTATTCATTTCAGCACTGTATAAATTTTATTATTGTCTACATTTAAACTCATTTATGAAGCAATATGTTTAGAAAAGTTAGCTTCAAGAACATACATTGACTGCAGCCACAATAAAATATAGTCTTTTGGTATTTTCATTGATCAAATGATTTAGATATATTTGACATTTATACTTTTATGAGTGACATTTCATCAATTGGAAATGTAGTGATTTCCCTAATAAAAATCCTAATCAATAAATTCTCACAGCCTCCACCAGATTATCAACAGTCATCAGCTTAGCATTTTTCTCTCTGCACATATCTTTAGCATCAAAGAAATTCTTAATATCTCGACTGAAGAAATAACAATGGTAGTTGCCGTAGTACCATCCCTCTTCACAACTTTTATTTAGATGACCTTGAAGAAAAGAAGGAGAAAATCAATGGGTTAAAAATCATCTATTTGATATAATGTATCTGAAAAGAATTATTGATGGAGCAATCAATTTGTTACCTGGTTCACCCTCCTCCTCATAATAACAGATATCCATTGATATATGCCCTGATATTTTAGATATGCTTGGACGATAACCTTGACTTGTCTGTCCTAGGGTCAAAGTCATCACATCAGATGGGAAAGTCACACTTTCTTCAGATACTGCTTTACCATCAATGTGAGGGCAAGTGGATGATAATTTCTGTCATAGGATAAAACAATGTAGATTACTTCAAAAACAGACAGAAAGTAATTTGTGATCAAGATTGTCTGGAATGATATTTTGAATGGTCACGACTTCATCAACTTACCTTTACTAAATAAAATGGTGAGGCAAATGAGGTTACTGGAAAGTCTTGTATAGTGTTTGTGTTGCCTTTACTACAACAGAAGGAGATTCTCTTGGAGTTGTCAACAACAGGGCCCCAAGGTATCTCTCCTTCAGAAATCACAGTATTCCAGTGTTTGACACTCAGATAGGTTGCACTTGAAGTAAAACCTAGATGGAATATAACGATAAAATTGATAACTGAATGATTCAGTTTCATAATGTTTGGAAAGGATAGTTCACAAATTGTATGTTAAGTATGTTTCTGGTGTCAAATTCTAAGGTCCCACGTATTACTAATATTTTATTGTACCCTGATTCCTCTAAATAATTCTTATATTTCCAGGTGCAGATAACATCACATCATGTGAGCTATACTGACAAACCATCTAGAATGGACATGATGAAAACTGAAATCTTCTTCTGTCAAAAATGTTTCCTCTGATTATTCAACTTAGCAGTGAACTCTTTAGAATATACTGTTAGTGAATACAATGTTATTGATTTTTGACAGAGTATGTTTTGTGTCTTTTAATTTAAAGTTATTGCTAAACACAGATTTTGATATGAACATATCATATTAAAGGGTAATGGATAAAATTAAAGAAACGTGGGAAAGTTACCATCAGGTATGATTCACATAATTTAGCAATTTTGACATGGAATTATATGTTGTACAAAAACAATATAAGGTGAAGTTTCCAAAATATATTAATCCCCACATAATCATTTTGGTTCATGCACTGCATTGACTTTCAGCAGCTATGGATGGAATCAGAGAAACACGGGAATGTTAGTGATGATTCGCATACTTTGGCAATTTTGACATGGAATTATATATATTGTACAAAAATATGAGACGAGGTTTCAAAAAAAGCTATTAATCCTCATATAATCATTTTGGTTTATGCACTTCATGAACTGCATTGACATTCTGCACTTCACATGCATTGAAAGAGTTTCATATACGATACTTGTATAAAAGGCTGGAAATATTATAAATCAAGTCATGCCCCTCTCACTGATGATTCAGTTTGACTTTTTATCATGCGAAATACTAATCAGGCCATAAAAAGATTTGTTTTTTGTTAGGTCACTAAAAGTGTTTTGTTTGTCCTGTATGTGCATTTGAATCCAATGGAATATCATCTTACTGGACCCCTCTTCAAATATATCAACTATTGTGTTACCTGGAAAATCAGTTGTGTTAGCTGTACAGAATGAAGTGTTATATGGGCCCAAAGGTCATAATTCCATGTAAGATATACCCTTTCAATTCTTATATGCAAAGAACTTCTTCTTTATGTAAAGACATAAACACTGTTATTCCATATTAAAGTAAAGTAAACCCATGCCTTCGCAGTCAAAGCCCCTCAAATTCCAATTTCTACAATAATTTACAAATAATTTACAAAAGCACACCAAAATCAATGGTAAAAAAACAGATTCCTCACATTCGTCAATTATTATACCACTAAAAAACCATTAAAACTTCCAATTTCATCATCAAACAAAACAATAATTCAACCTCTTTGTATCAAATACTGTTCACAAATACCTGATACCAGAAAATCTAAATTGCCCTCCTTTGCTGATGTCTGCAAAATAAAAAGTATTATCCAACCCAATCTATTTCACAGACCGAAGCGTGGGTATATTAAATCCAGAGATATAGGAGATACACTCTATTATAATCACTGAACAGAGCATGGATGTAAAATGACCAAACCTCCCCAAATACAACATGTCAATCCGATCGCCATTAAACATGAAGCAACTTTACTTTCAGAGTGTGACGAAGCTCTCATTAGTATTAGACAATACAATTGTCATCTTTCAACAAATCTAAACCTACCCAATCTGCTTAAAAATTTACATAAAAGTAATCCATATGAAATCTTGACGAGGTTTAACAATGATAGTATTTTATCCACTAGCCAAACCAGTCCAAACAGCCAAATCATCAAACCAAGAAACAATATGATTTTTTCCCAGGAATGCCCTGCCCCTTGAAGTGAATAACTGCAAAAAGTTAGATAAATTTAAATCTAAACTTAAGACTTACTTATACACTAAACATTAACTGTAAAAGTGCTATGAGCAGACATAGTCTGAAATTATTATTATTATCATTATCACTATCATTATCATTAGCATTATCATTATTATCATGTGGCCAAGCTGTGAAAGTATTATAAAATGGTGGGCCAAAGTTGGTTAAATGATGGATCAAAACCATTCAAATAGGTGATATTGTTACAATAGGTTTAAATGTTAAAGTGAGTGTGATTGGTAAAATGAGTGTCACTGGTAGATTGAGGATAACATATAGATTGAAGATAACATATATTGCTGTGAAGAAATATAATGTTACAAGACAACATGTCCTTGGTTGTTTCAGTTTGAGAAAAGAAATTGTATTGCCAAACACTTATTTTTAAAGTTTATAAAGTTTCATGTTTATAAACAAGTACATAGCCTCATAAACATGCAATTGTCCGATTTAATTTTTAATGATATTGTACATATTGCTGTGAAGAAATATAATGTTACAAAACAACATGTCCTTGGTTGTTCCAGTTTGAGAAAAGAAATATTATTGCCAAACACTTATTTTTAAAGTTTATAAAGTTTCATGTTTATAAACAAGTACATAGCCTCAAAAACATGCAATTTTCCGATTTAATTTTTAATGATATTGTATATCACTGAAGACCATTATACAATGAAATAACGTGCATGAAACAATCCTATGGCCAGTTCATTTGTTTGTTTATCAGTCATTTCGTCATGAGACATAGTTGTTGCATGTCACAGATCCTTGATATGACAACCCACTTGGTCACAGGTATACAAGGATATCGGGTTGAGCATTCAAGCACAGGCCTCAGCTCATATGTGACATTGTATAATGAATTGCATCTCGGCATGGCCGGGGATCAATCCCAAAACCTTTGGATTACCACAGAGGAACTAGTGCTAAACAACTTGGGCTCAAACTAACTGCGTCGCGGCCGTGGCCAGTTAAATGAGGCAAGGATAACCTTATGGGAATGTTATGTTTTCACTTTGGAGTCGCCACAAGATACACAATGTTAGAATTAAATTTTATTTTTATAAAGTTATAAACTTTCAAAACAAAATATGATAAATGCAGCAATTAAATTGAATTAGAAAATTATTTATATATAATTGTAAAGCATTTCAAATCTAATATAAAAAACAAATACATAATTCAACGAAAACACCTTGTCACTATAAATGCTAAAATACTGACGAATTAGAATTTGATTAAACAGCATATGATACGTACAGAATTTAAATTATCATACACCTGAAATAATCAATATACCTGTTAACAACTTCTTTATGAGTGCAAATTCAAATAAACAAAACAATTAAAAACCAGGTATTGCCATATGTAAATAATTCCAATGTTTTCTTGACCAGCCTCACCAGCATAGATGGAAGAGTAATCGATTGCATGTTTTTTAAGTGGATTTGGGAGACTTTTTATTTTCACACTGGATAAAGGTTTGACAGTCCACCTTATATGACATTGTTGTTGAAAGGGTCGGAAAAACAAACATTTTCCATTGATTTTTTATACAGGTCTTAGACCTG
Source organism: Amphiduros pacificus (assembly GCA_949316495.1). NCBI lineage: Eukaryota > Metazoa > Annelida > Polychaeta > Phyllodocida > Hesionidae > Amphiduros > Amphiduros pacificus. The sequence continues at coordinate 41,363,575 of OX439001.1, read as the reverse complement.
TATGAAATTTATGTTATAAGAAAGGCTCTGTTCTATTAATCTGTATACTATATTACTCAGAGACGACGAGAGCCATAGTTTCAACATTTATACGTCACCCAGCCCTGTGGGGGACACTTTCATAATTTTTACCCATGGAGGTTGGGTTGGAATTGAAAAACCCAGAACGTGATTTAGGGAAATATTCTATCATCATTGGTACCCTGATTTGTGACTGACTTAAATTTTGATATCCTGATTTAGAGATGATATAAATTTAAAATGATACCCTGACTATGGATGATGTAATAAGAAAATTATACACTGTTTTTTGGAGTTCGATGAAAGTAACCCAAGGATCTCTGTGTACATGTGACAAAATTGAGCAGTGTTGAATTTCAGATGTGGGTGCAGATCCAATTAGGTCACATGTGTCTCGACCTCCACCACAGGCAGCCAGAGCGATATCACTACTTTTATATAAAATTAGGTTTAATACTTAATTTTAGTATATTTCTTCTCCATGGTTCAGCCTACTATAGATAATTATCTGTCCAATGACAACTAGTTTAACAGTAATCGTTTAAGGTAGCTCACCCATAATAGAAAAAAGCACTTTCTTCTGGCCCTGAAATAATTTGACGATGTATCATATAGTAATTATAATAATTATACTTGTTCCACAAGTAAAGTCCAATTGCCATGGTGATAAGAATCTATGCGTTGATACTCTATTTCAAGCAAGAATTAAGTAATTTCCTGATCAATATGAAATCTAAAACATACCTCTTCAATTATCAAGACATCGTATAATGATCTGAAGTGGATCGGAGCCTGTTATGGATGTTATGCATTTGTTTTGCAAGAAACCATTGTTACTGTGATTCGCACAAACCACTTTTATTTATATAATTAATGCAAGCATCCTTTTAGTAGGCTGAACCATGGAGAAGAAATATACAAGCTCAATTCAAGAAACGCGTTGCTTTCAACAATATATTTGGAAATATTATGTGAAAGATATAGTGTACTACTGATATGGAAGAACACAGGAAGAATATTTATAATTTCAAAGCAAGAATTAAGATGGGGATATATGGGGATGGGTAGTAGTAAAGAGTGTTCGGACTGCCATAATTTATATGTTGGGCCCAGATTAGAAATGTCCTGGTGTAAAAGCCAGTTTACCTTGGATGATTCTTTATATCTACCCATACATGTTTAACCATAGAGGTATGAAACTATTCCTGTGAAAATATTCACACCTTTTGTATTCCAGTTTAAAATATATCACTATATTTGTAAGAAAAGTAATTGAAACTAAAACTTAAAACATGTCATTGAATATTTAGTTTATTTAGCAAGAGATATTGTCATATTTAATCTAAAGATATATATTCAATTTAGCTTAACAGTAGAATACAAAACTTAATGTCAAACAAGGTGTGAAAAAATTTTGGTGATTAAGATAAACGTGCATAGATACCTTGTGGACATATCTGCTCCATTTGAAACATGCAGAACTCTTTATCCAGGGGTGCCAATGAATTGACCATTCCATCGATCTTCATTTGACAAAAACTTAAACGAATATTATTATCTGCCCTCAATCCATGTAGATTGGATCCTTGGGTCCAGCTAAAGGCTTGAGAGATATTACTTTGCAAATTGATATGTCCAGTTTGCCACGGAAGATTGAGAGCATCTGGACAACCATACACAGACATGATAAGACCATAGGAAGTATTACTGCTGAGTCCTTCGCATGGCCACACACAGGATATAAAAGTCAATATCAACTGCAAAGATGAAAATATGTCCATGTTTACCTATAATTATAGATAAACATGGACATGAATGCCTGTGAATCCACTGTTTGGCATCATTAGAACCATTAGTAGATATAGTAATACATCAGATAAAAAAACATATTTTATTTTATTCAGGGCAATAAAGCTGAAATAAAAATCTTTAAAACTGACAAGAAACATTGATATTAGATTAATATTGTACAGAAAATGTTTGTTACTCTTTTAGTTAGGTGTATACAATTAACCTACAGTGACCGGCAATTTGGAGGTTTTGCCTCAAACATAAAGCAAATATTGCTGTACTAATTTCAATTGAGTGGAATGTGTTTCATGTGTCATCCAGCATTCAAAACGTTCTAAAAAGTATTTTCTTTATTTCTATTTTTTCCATGGCTCTACTGATGTAGGTAACGTCAGAAGTGGTCATGTGACCAAACGTCATCGTATGAATCATCATAATACTCGAACAATCTGCAGGTTGGATGAATGCATAACCCATATCAGTCTCACGATAGAGTCGTTAATAGTGAATATGTAAAGTGAATTTCTAAAGTATATAATCTTACACCGTAGAGCCCAAAGTGTATGCTCCGTTATATTGTGATATAGTTGACCCGATGAAACTCAATGAATTGCACATGCATCATTAATCATATCAAGTGGTGTTAATGTGAATGTCCCACTTGGGACGCAGTGAACGCATCAAAAAATGTCAAGACAGGTCTGCTATACCTTTGTCTTCTTCATTCTAACAGCCGCTGTAAGAAGCGAAAATGTGCAAATTTACAATTAAATTTCATTGAATTTATAAGAACAAAGATGAAATAGAAGAGGGTAAATATATGTAATTATGTATGTTTATAGACTTTTGAAGTTGGTTGGGTCTTGTTCATCAAAACATTGTCAGAGGGTCATATAAGCTTGCATAAGCTGTGTCAGACAATACATGATGTGCATTAATCATATCAGTTATCTATACTTACACATGCCTGCATAAAACACGATGTCTGATAGCTCAATAATACTGTAGGATAATTTGATATTTGCCTCTCTAAGTCTTGCAATAAGGTTCATGATTATCAGCTGTAATGAGGGAAGTGTGCCAAGGCCAGGCTAATTGATGCTGGGGCAGTGGTATATGACTAATTACTTTGCACATGTCCCTGCCTCATCCCGCTCAACTGTTAGGATTTTTTTGGTCAAATTATTAAATATAAATATATGAGGCTTCTTGTTCATTAAATAGTATGATTATGATTCTGTTTAAAAAGAGACATGAAAGTCTAAATTAATGTCCTACAGTTGAGGGTGATCTGATTTCTGTTTGTCCCACACACTATCTTGGCTATCCCAGCCTCTCCTGGTGTCCCCAGGTTGACCCCTTGCAGCCTCATCAACAGCGATATGTGATAGATCTCACACATTCCTTGGATTGTATATGGATTTAGAATAAATGAAAGGAATATTGCTTAAAACAAAAGCAATGTTGCCCATTGGTCATCTGTACTCTCTTTGGTAATAACAAGAGTGACCTATGCATAATTGAGAAAATTTCCCTTCATTTATAAAGTACAGCATATTATTACGGAGCCCTCCTATTTGGTTGAACACATCATTGTATCCAGCACAGTGACAATACTTTTGTGAACATATCCCAAACAGCTTAAATTGTACCTAAATGCATTAATAAATAAATCTTCCTAAACATAACCTGCTTGAAATGTTGGTGAGGTCATGATGTTGTGAGATGTTATAATTAAGGCCCGTTGTCCTTGTAAATCTGTGACTGGGTGGGTTGCCATGTCAAGCACCTGCGACATGACAATTCATTGAGGCAGCACTTTCTCAGCAACAAGTAGGTCTCATCATGAAATGACTGAGGTAATGTTGAAAGTGATGTAAAACCCCAAACAAACAAACAAACAAACAAACAGAGTGACCATGTCTTATTAGTCTAATTGACATGTATTACTCAAGAATCAAATGCTTTTTCATCAGTAGTTAGCACAATGCCTGTCAAGTTCTAATTTTCAGTCAAATAATATATCTTCTATAATCCTAGTCTTACTAATCTGGAGCATAACCAGATTGGTCATTGTCTATCATGATACCTGAATTTTACATTTTTGATAACAGTTCCTAAGAGTTAGTGGTTTGCAATATGTATTTGACAATGTTGTTATTATATTGATGTTTTCTCTCTCCTATGTTGCCCTGAAGACAATTTTTATGAATTTCTGGCATACACTAGATTATCACTTATGAAATGCTTTGTATCTAACCAGAAGAAATGGGGAAAAAGCATCAGTTGCAATGGACTTTTCATTTTATTAGGTTTGCTCAGTTTCTTTACAATTATACAAAGCACTGGTTCGTTCTGAACTTGATTCGGGATGTATTGTGTGTGGATTCGCACATCCATCGTATATTGAAATACTCAATTCATTCCAAAATCAAGGTTTAACCCTGCCTTGATGCATTCAGAATAGCACCTGCAAAAAGCTAAGCAGCTGAGACAGGCCTGTTTCCCTTGATTTAAGGAAACCCCTTTGATATGCTGAAAAAACAGAATTTCCTGAAATCCCCAAACACTACATACGTTTTGAATTTCAATTAGAAGATATGAAAGGGTTAGTAACTCTTAACATTTCAGGGAGCAGAGCTAATAGCCAAGACTATTCACAGATTCTATGTTTAAAAATACAAATATTTGTCATAGTTAGGATATAAATGAATAAGGGGTTTAACACTTTTTGTGTATTATATTTTTAACTGCAGTATCCTGATTTTAGATTCGATGAATATAAAATATATTAGTGACCACTTTTAGCCCCAGGGCCCATCGCTATCTAATTGTATTAATCACAGAAACCTTCGAATCAAAACATATGATAAGGAGAATTTGCATCTTGCATTGCCCGTATTTCCTTTTTCTTGGAGCTGCTATGGAGTCATTGCTTGGTCTTTTTACCTAATCGTTGTAGTTTAAATTTTTCAAGACTAAATATTACTATAATATTTGATTGATGGACTGTTCAACTGGACAAATATGAAATAGGATTTTTTTTTATTTTATGTGTTCACAGGCCATCGTCACATTATCCAAGGGGCTCCTTAGGATATCATATAGATGTCTTTAGGATATCCTACAGACGTCTGTGCCATTCAATTTTAAACGTGCCTTGTGGCACCCCTGTATAATGTGACCACAGCCCTGGCATATCTCAGATTTCCACTGATGAACTCTCCAACGCCCGGGACCTTGTGAAGTCAGCCAATTCTTACTTCCTGGCCGGCGCCCAGTGCATATGTGACTGAGGACCAGTGAGGTATAAGTTTCATTCGCACCGTGTTCCAGTCTGGAAGTAAGAATCGGTCGGTCTCACAGCATCCCGGGCGCCGGGGAGTTTATCAGCAATAATTGAGATATGCCATAGTTGTGTTCAAATTATACACGGGTGCCGCATGGCACGTGAAATATTATAAAGCGTTGTGTCATAAAAATACTGTTTGTATTATATTACTATTGCGGTGTACCATGTTGAACACATTACTCTTCAAAACATTCCGAACACTATTTATTTATTCATCAAAGGCATATTACATAAATGAATAGTTGACCATTTTTTTCTTTCTGTAATAATACTTGAGGGGATAAATCATGAGGTTGAATCAAAATCATGATCGCTATATGCTTTCACAATTATCGAGTTTTAATATGTAAACAATTTACGTTGGTGAAATATCTTTACTATTAATAGCAATTAATAGTATCAGAAGCTTTTTATCACCATCAGTATGACAATATTTTAAATCTTACTTCATGCTTTTAACGTATCAAGAAAGAAAAAAGTATTTGTGTCATTATTAATATTGTTATGACATATAATTTATATTGTGTATGTTGCCAATGCTTAAGATATGATTATCATTTTGTTTATTTCAAGTAGATATAGACTTACCAATAAATCCTTGATAATAGACATGCCAGAATTATAAATGAGGATGTTCATATAAATCAATGAACTGCACAGTGCAGTGCCAGTGGTTTCTGTCTCTCTTATGCAAGAGACTCTCACATACACGCAGACATACACACATAGTCTTTTAAATAATTGTCATCATAATTACATAATTTATTCAAATTCTATTATAATAGATGTGATCGTTTTGCAAGTTACAATAAAAAGATAATATTAATGATATTGCAGCCCAATTGCAGACTGTTTCGACCAGGAGGCATAATCAATTCCATTTGCATGATGCCGATGTTTTGTGCATACCATTATTTTGTACATTCTGTTAGAATGAAAAATCTCAAGCATACATATCAGCAAATCTTGGAGATGTTAGCCGAGATATTGACCAAATCAGAGTCCCTTGAAATGTAGTATACCAACCCATATCAATTTATCTCCCAGTTATAGATAAACGTATAGAAACAGCACTGTGCTTAATAAATGGGTTTCAACAACATAAACCACATCATGATTTAATTTTGTGCCCAATCTGGTTTTCGGGTAAGATTTTGTCATATAAAAAAATCATATAGAGAAGAAACAACAAAAGTCAGTCTCTATAAACAATAGAGATCAGTAAACAATAAAGATCATTTCCATTTGTACATGAACCTCACATCTTGCACTTTCCTGGGTAGATTATTTATTGAAGTACACTAAAAATTGCCAACAAATCCTTAAGAAGGACATGTTTGAAAGAACATTTTATGAGTTGCTTGGGCAAAGTACACTATTTTAACAACTGGTACGATCTGCCAACAGACACTGACCACAACTATACCTACCTGGATCAAGCAAAATCCTCTGAACTCTGGCTAAGTAACTCCCTGGACAAGCCAAGCACCTAGCATATTAATTCCAAAAATAAGCAATGTCTATTAAAACTAAATCTAAAATGTTTATATGTATTTCAAATGCAGTATTTATTGGCGAAACATCAAGTTATATGCAAAGGAAATTATTCTACAGGAGGATTGATCCGAACTTGAAGCTGTGCCTAACACAGACAAACTCTATGCAAAGTGTTTTCACATTCATTTCCATTATCATTCAATAAAACCAGTCTGAAGAAAACAACTAAAGATGTACCCCACTCATTGCTGTGTCCTCCTAAATTGCTGCCTGTTCAATTCCAATATAGGATATGTGAAAGACCAGTTGCACAAACACATAAACATATACGTACATATACATTATGTACGCACATATTTAAGGTAAAAACTCATTTACATGAGACCAACCTCCCGCCAAATGTTGAAATTCTTACAAAATTTGTGTGATCATTCTACCGTGACAGCACATTATAGTTTCTTTTACAAAGACATTTTTTTGTTAAATTCCCAAGATAGTTCCATGACAAAGGCTGTCCTTTCAAAGTAATACAATAATTGTACAGTATCTGAGACCTATGGCAGATTGCTCTTTATTTGTTGATGATTTCAGTCTAGGTTACGGGTCTAGTTGCATGCATATTAGTGAAGGATAGCTCCAACTTAAATAGGTAAATGGCGTGATGAGAATGGTTTAAAGTTTTCTTAAAATAAACATGTTTGTATGCATTGCATGGCATCATATTGTATTAGGCTTTTAAACATGCTTTAAACATATCGTCGACAAATTATATTGTAAATGATATTGTTGTGTATTTAATGTGATTTATGCAATTTACTCATTTAAATTGTTTTTTTTTTATTTTTCTAATTGTTTTTTTATATGTTTTGAGGTTTGAGCCGATCAATAGAATGATTCAACTCTGCTGTTTGTTGGATGGCATTGTTTCCAGTTTGCTATACAGAAATCAGACACTCCTCCATGTCATGCAAAGTTCTTGAGTTTCCAAAGGTTATTGTATATAAGTTCTGTTGTATTGATAGTTTGTATTGTGTTGTATTGTTTGTATTGTGTTGGTAGCATATGTTATACAGCTTTACAAAGTATAACGACATCAACATCTACACAGGTAGAGTTAGCTATGCTACTTTAAGTTCTGTCACACTGGAACATTGAATGTGTATGTGTGTGTGTGTGAGAGTGGGTGTGAGTGTATGTGAGGGTATGGGTGTGAGTCTATGTGTTTATGTGTGTATATGTGTGTGTATGCATGCATGCATGTATGTATGAACATCTTTCTTGAGAGCAGACATATTAATTATTGGTAGGTCAGTAGGCCAGTATTGCAAAATGACAGATATTTTGGTTACAATATTACAGTTTGTGAGCGCTTGCTCTGTGCTGACGGCGCTTGCTCTGTGCTGACGGCACTTGCTCTGTGCTGATGGCAATTGCTCTGTGCTGACGGCACTTGCTCTGTGCTGACGGCACTTGCTCTTTGCTGACAACGCTTGCTCTGTGCTGATGGCATTTGCTATGCACTATATTGATGATTCCTGACCCTACTGTGGCCTTACTGTAACCAAATCCAAGTGCGCTGGCACAGTGACGATTTTGTACCTGTTCAAAATGGACGCAACCTACAGTAGAGCCCGAGGATGCCTGAGGATGAACTCACCAAAATGCATTGCTTGCAAAACAGACTTATCTTGATACTTGTCTGAGAGATGTTAAAATTGATGCCTGGTCACACTATCAATGTGGAATATCAGCTCTATATGAGACATTATGAGATACATAGATAGTATTTTGACCTCCAAATAGCTACATGTCTATATGTTGATGTGCAATGTTATTACTTGACATTTATTGCACAGTTATTTGAAGATTTTGAATAGTTACTCCATTAAGACATAGCTCATAGATGTCATTTTCAGTAGTCACACATTATTCTATGCTAATCTTTTGAAATTTTTATAAAACATAGCTGACAATGTTCATATTTCATTGTGTATACATACCTAAGGATGTAAGTATCCAAATATATTGCCCTCAAAACAGTCTTATCATGCTGTGATATGTGAAAATTGATTCCTGGTCCCACTATCAAACTGGAATATTAGCTATGTATGAGACATTATGAGATATTTAAAAAGGATATTGACCTCTAAATAGTTAAATGTCTGTTGCTTGATGTGCACTGTTAATATTAAATATTCACTGCACAGTTATTTGAGGAGTGAATTATTTTATGCTGTGATACAATGAAATTTTTGGAAATTTTGATAAAACATAGCTGAAATTGTTATCATCTCATTTTGTATACATACCGGTACATATCTACGGATAAAACTACCAACATATATTGCCTGCAAAACAGTCTCATTGTGATATGAGTTTTAAAGATGTTAAAATTGATGCCTGATGTCATTTTCAGTGGTTGCACATCATTTTATGCTGTGATGCAATGAATATTTTTGAAGTTTTGATAAAATATGGCTGAAACTGTTCATATTCCATTGTGTCTATATACCTGAGGATTAAATCACCAATATACATTGCCTACAGAACAGCTTTATTGTGATATGAGCCCAAGAGATGTTAAAATTGATGTCTGGTCATGCTTTCATGAAATATCAGCTGTATATGAGACATTATAGGACATGTGGATAAGATATTGAACTCTGAATAGTGAAATGTATTTGTTTTGATGTACAGTAATAATATTAGATAGTCATTGCACAGTTGTTTGAGGATTTTGAATTATTTCTTTATTAAGATAGAGCTAGTAGATACCATTATTCAGTAGTTGCACATCTATTAAGATAGAGCTAGTAGATACCATTATTCAGTAGTTGCACATCTATTAAGATAGAGCTAGTAGATACCATTATTCAGTAGTTGCACATCTATTAAGATAGAGCTAGTAGATACCATTATTCAGTAGTTGCACATCATTTTATGCTGTGAAGCAATGAATATTTTTGATATTTTGATAAAATATAACTGAAATTGTGCATATTTCATTATGTCAACATACCTGAGGATAAAATCACCAATATACATTGCCTACAGGACAGCTTTATTGTGATAAGAGATGTTAAAATCGGTGCCTGGTCATGCTATCAAACTGCAAAATATCAGCTCTACATGAGAAATATTGAAAAGATATTGACCTCAAAATATTGCAATGATTATATTTTGGTGTGCAATGTTAATACTATATACTCATTGCATAGTTATTTGAGAATTTTTAATTATTTTTCTATTAAAACAGCTCATAGATGTCATTTGCAGTAGTCACACACCATTTTAAAATTGTTTAGATTTAATTGTGTCCACATGCCTGATGATGGAATCACCAAAATGCATTGCCTTCAAAACAGTCTTATCATGATATGAGTCTTCGATATGTGAAAATTGATGTATCATTTCATTGATGCATCAAACTGGAATATCAGCTCTATATGACACATTATGAGATATATAGATTATGAGATATATAGATAGGATCTTTACCTCTAAATAGTTACATGTCTGTTGTTTGATGTGCAGTGTTAATACTAAATATTCATTGTACTGTTATTTGAGGATTTTGAATTACTTCTCTAAGACAGTTCATAGATGCTATTTTTCAGAAGTTGCACACCAACTTATGCTATGATACAATGAAATCTTTTGAAATTTTGATAAAACGTTGCTGTTCATGTTTCATTGTGCCTACAGAACAGGTATATTGTGATATGAGTCTGAGAGATGTTTAAGTTGATGTCTGGTCATGCTATCAAACTGAAATATCAGCTTTATATGTGATATTATAGGGAACTTCAAGATACTTTAGATATTGACCTCTGAATAGTCAAATGTCTTTATTTGAATGTAAAATGTAATTTGTAAATATTCACTGCACATTTATTTAAAGATTTCTGTTTGGACAAAGCCCACATTCGTAAGGTTTAAATGTGATCAAATGTGTCTAATCTTGATAAATTACCAAGTTCAGCCTGATCACACACTCAAACAGAAATGTTACCTTTATCACGATATTGAGAATTTCTTTCGGATCACTTGACTAATTATTCACTCTGATTTGCAGGATGGATATTATCTAATCATTGAATTGTCATTATCATGAATGTTGACTATCAAATGAAGTAATATCTGAACTTTGGACAAGGGCAGAATTGCACTTATTTACCCTTGTCCAGCAAAAGTATTGTCTTGCTTCTCTGATCACAAGGATGTCTGTTGATATTCGATCTTTATGTATCAGTCATGGCGGGAGCCAGAGGGTATAACAATAAACTTCCTACACAGGGCTGTACTATGGGTTGCTTCTGACATTGATACATTTGTGTGATAACATTGTCACCATTCACTCTGCCTCGCATTTTAAAACTCTTTGGAGTAATATCTTAGAAATATATCCTTTTGCTATTTAGTTAATGATGAACTAAATGGATTTTTTGGTTTATAAAGATATATTACATTTTTGATATCATGATTTTTTTGCGCATGCGTCGAGGTGGTCAGGCGTGTTTTTGGTGAGGACCCGAACTTCCTTATCAAAACTGCCCTAAAACAGTTAATCGGAAGGGAATTTTCTTTTTTAATTTACCTACTATTTAACTATTCACTACCCACTAAGATAGCGCCGTGATTTTTCAACCCTAATAACTTCCTTGCTTTTGCATCTCATACATAATTCTAGTGTAGTCGTACTTTAATCATATTAAAGATCACAGGTGAGTTCTAGTTGTCAGCGGGTTTTCAAAACAACTCCGTCTTCTAACAACCCACTGTAGGTGTCAAACAGTCAGAAACTAATTTACACAGGTGGGCTCTCTCTCTCACTCTATTGCGGCCCTGACCCTTAAGCGAACAACAGGAATATAGCTCTAGTAGGATAAAAATTTTCAAATCTATTGGATATCAAACAGCGATCAGACACGTTCATAATCTCTGTACAGCGTTCACTGACGTTCCATCTCTTTCACGGTAAGAAAATTTTAAAATCTATTATAGTAATTTCATAAGTTGTATCAAAATCCGTTTTCCGTGTGACCACCAAAACTTTTATACCTGTATAAACCGGCATTTCACAGGCATTAACCAACACAAACGGGCTTCAAACACTGATATAATCACCGGATTGTAATTTTATAAATTCTTGTTTTAATATATTTATTCTATAAACTCGCCAACCTAATATAACTACCGTTCAAGCAAACACTAGGAATTAATCTCTCAAACGGTTCAAGCAATATCACTTGAACTCAATCTTATCACTTGCTAACGGTTCAAGCAATTTCACTTGAGCTTAAATACTATCTTAAATACTACAATCTCATACTACGGGTTTCACACTGATATCACAAGCACATACTGTTCAGTCAATCACTTGAACTTCAATTTTTTACTGAGGCAAACACCCCAGTCCTACCATACATACTGTTCAAGCAATCACTTGGGCATCTAACTAAAACAAATAGGTCAATACTGAGGCAAAACACCCCAGATATACCAAATACATTGTTCAAGCAATCACTTGGGCATCAAACTATTACCAAAGGTCTAAGCAATTTCACTTGGCCATGCTCCCATAAAATTAAGCATACCTACATTGTTTTAGGCACCTGATCAAAACCACCAGGTGTCACCACTTGATTAATCTAAACAATCACTAGGTGTCACCACGGTGAGTAAATTGAATCCTAGGTGTCACCACTGGGAAAAAAACTCAATATGAATAGAGAAGTTAGAGACATTCAGTTCTAATAAAGACACAAACAATATTGAGAATAAATCCAATTATGAACTTTCTGAAACAACATACGCTGTCAAGAAAATACTAGGAGACTTCTGGTGCAGGAAACCCAAGAAACGATTTTTTAAGATATGGTGGGAGGGATATCCCATGTCAGCCTGCACATATGAACCAGAATCAAATACTACTCTCTTTTTAGTACAGGGTTATCTGAATGACAAGAAATACAAAAATAAAAGAAATAAATGTTCACTCAATACAGAAAATAAGTACCTCATAAATAGAAAAAATGTTCTGTCATTTCAGATGTCTAACAAAGGTGGAAAACGCTCTAACAAAAAGAGGAGAATGTCATCAAAATCATCCCCCACACCACAGACTCCCATAGATTGGGCAGAGGAAATGGAGATGGCTGATGATGAGGACGTTACCTCCCCAAAACCACCCACCATGAGAGTCGACCAACAAGTTGGCAAGAAAACGCCACCTGGTGGTAAACAGTCTACCAACCCGCTCAAGGCTGCATACTCACCAATAGCAAGCACTTCTTCTGCCGAACAAATGGACGAACTTTCGTTAAGTATGGAGGAGCTTATGACCATGCTTTCGGAGAAATCCAGCAGCTATGCTCATCTAAAGAAGGAGGATGCTGAAAAATCAGATAAGATAGTTAAACTTGAAAATGAATTAAAGAGGCTTAATGTGGAGAAGGCTAAGTGGGATCTGGAAAAAAAGGAGCTTGAAAAAAAGAACATTAATTTTGACATCAAACTCAAGCATGAGATGACTAAAACAAGCCGTGCTGAACTGAAGGTGGCTGAACTCAACTCTCTAATCACTAAGAATAATGAATATGTGGCAAAACTTGAAAATAAAAATAAGGAAAACGACTTGAAAATCTCGGCGCTAGCTGAAAACCCGCAGAAAGCAGCGACTGTCTCTAACCAGAAAGACAGATCCAAGGACAGCATCTTGGTAATTACCGATACCGTTCATCAGCCGATGTTCACTGACTACCAAGAGAAGTGGAAATGGGACATCGAGGAAGATGTACATGAGATAAATGACCTTAGCAGGCTGACAAAGCTAGCGTCATTTACTAAAAACCTTAATAGCTATTCTGCCCTCATTGTTTGTCTTGGCCTTGGAGATATTGATGCTGGTATAGAAGGTCTGACTCTATTAGCAAGAAAGAAAAAGGCCATTTACAAGATTGCAAATTCATGCACCTGCTAGATCTATCTGTGCCAGATGACGCCAATTTCCATCACTTGCGCTAGCGAAAAGATAATATCTCATACAGTTTATAATCATCACCTGAAAAAGCTTGAATCTCATCATGAAACTGGCCAGCTGAAAATTGTAACAAACCCCATATCCATTACCAAACCATTGATCAAAGATATTGTGACATCAGTCAACGATCACTCACTGCTTGAACAAGCCAGAACTGACTGGATGACTAACATCAGTTCCATCATCATTCCATCTAACAAATATGTTGAAATCATACAGGAATACTGGGGTGAGACAGAGGAGCGCATTTACTCCTCTGATGAAGAAACCATCACTGAGGCTCAGAATGAGGAAAACAGCTTAGAGATTGATTTCAATGATGCTGATTACTCAGGAGAAACCGTCACTACCCTGATCCCTGAAGACACTGCCGGCAAACTGATAGGTAAGGGCGGTAAAACAATAAGGAAGATGTCCATTGAAACCGGAGCCAGGTTATAAAAAATTAGTGGTGAAAAGGGGCAGGATGATCAGGTCATGATCACTGGGACCCCCATAAGCATAGCCAAAGCCATTGTTGCCATCAGGAGGGTACTAAATGACCTAACTGAAGGAGAAGCACCAGCCCCTACGAGAAGGGATACTTGCATTTATTACCAACAGGGCAAATGTAGAAATGGAAATAAGTGCCAGTATCTTCATGTGGAACCTCCAAACTCATCGAGACCAAGGTACAAGAATAGGGATCCACGCACAGCCAACCCGAGGAGCCCACCTAAAATCTACAACATAAAAAAGTAAAATGTAAAAAATGTGAAACATCACAGGCTGAAAGAATGTACATTAGGAGATTAGAACAAAACCTGTATTACCTGTTTAGTATGAGGAAACATCAAATAAAATCAATTGAATACCTTAATAGCATTTCTTGTCTTATGTTTTTATTTCGCTGCAAATGCATAGCTAAGGGAAATAATCTGCAGGTTTTTATAAAACTTAAGAATGAAATTAGAAAAAGTACATTAAGGTATATAATTACATTATTGCTTAGACCTCTCATTGATATGAAAAGTCATAAAATAGCTTCATTACTTAAAAATAGAAAATATTGTATTATATCTCTCCATCCATGAGAGAAAGAACAGATAAATATTAAAACACAATCGCATATTGCCAACATTAAAGTGAACCATTATTACGATTTTACTATGTCAACAAACAGTTGTACTACGCCTCTACAAATTTACTATGATATGCCTATAAATGAACTGTTATGTAAATATAATAAATTAACTGAGATCCTGGATAAACATGCCCCAAAAGTGGAAAGGACCATTACTGTCCTGAAACCAGCTCCATGGGTGTCCGAAGATATTCGCTCTGAAAAAAGATAAAGGAGAAAATTAGAAAGGAAACATAAAAAATCGGGTCTGGAAAATGACAAAATACAATTTCAAATACAGCGTAACAAATACAACAACATGATGAAGTCAGCAAGAAGTAGTTATGTCTCAGACAAAATTGATATGAATAAAACTGATCCGAAGAAACTTTTTAAGATACTGACTAAATTACTACACACAAAGGAAGACACCCCCTTCCCGAGATGTAAGGATAAAAAGGACTTAGCAAAGGAGTTCAATGATTTTTTCCTACAGAAAGTTGTTGATCTTAGACATGGCCTTGATGCTAATGGCTTGAATATGGATCCTGTAGTCGAGGAGCCAAAATTCAAAAAAAGACTAAATAATTTCAAACCTCTAAACCCAGAGGAAGTTAGGAAATTATTAAAAGAAGCAGCAAAGAAGTCATGCGAACTTGATCCCATACCCACATGGTTGCTCAATGAATGCTTGGAGAATTTAATTACAGAAATTATAAATAAATCTATCACACAAGGAAACATGCCATCAAGCCTAAAGGAGGCGATAATAAGACCACTGATTAAAAAATTAGGTTTGGAACTAATTAAGAAAAATTATAGGCCTGTGTCAAACTTGGCTTATATCTCAAAATTGATTGAGAGAGCTGTGGCTATACAATTTGTAGGCCATTTGGTACATAACGGTATTCAAAGTATGTTCCAATCTGCTTACAGGGAATTCCACAGTACAGAAACAGCTTTGCTTAAAATTCAAAATGACCTGCTGATGGATATTGATAATGGCAGGACAGTAATGCTCATACTGTTAGACCTGTCAGCGACACTATTGACCATGATATATTACTGAATAGACTTGAAATGAGGAATGGTATTGGTGGAATGGCACTGAGATGGTTCAGATCCTATCTATCAGATAGGAGGCAATGTGTCACGATAGATAGTGACAGATCAGAAAATAGGGACATAAAGTATGGGGTCCGCAAGGTTCGGTATTAGGCCCTATTTTGTTTACAGCATACATGGAACCCCTATCAGATATAATTAATAAATACAGTCTGAAGCACCATGTATATGCTGACGATACGCAAATATATATTAGTCTGGATCCAAAATCTACTTCTAATATAAAATTTTCTCTGGGGGAGATGGAAAAATGTATAAGTGAAATTAGGAACTTCCTCCTTACTAATAAAATGAAGCTGAACGATGGAAAAACAAAGATGTTGATTTGCGGGAAGAAGATGGACATAAATAAAAGAAATATCCCTACGGAAATCAAGGTTGGATCCTCTGATATCCCTAGATCAAGTAAGGTCAAAGATCTGGGTGTTCTAATAGATCAGGAGTTATCAATAAAACCCCAAATTAGATGAATATGCAAAAATGGATATTATCATCTAAAAAATCTTGCAAGGATTAGAATATTATCATCTAAAAAATCTTGCAAGGATTAGAAACTGCATAGATGAAAAAACTTCTAAAATATTAGCACATGCATTTATTTCCTCTACACTAGACTACGGTAATTCTTTATTGGCTGGTTTGCCCAGATGTGAATTGGCAAAGCTACAAAAGCTTCAGAATGCAGCGGCCAGGGTAGTAGGAAAAATAAGTAGGAGGGATCATATTACACAAAAACTGATGGACCTACATTGGTTGCCTGACGAAGCTAGAATTGACTTTAAGATTGCCCTCCTCACGTGGAAAATACAAAATGACATGGCCCCTGACTACTTAAAAAGCTTATTGAAAATTAAAACAACTGAAAAAAATTTAAGGTCTTCTCAAAAAAATGAATATATTGTTCCTAAGACCAACTTAAAAACATATGGGGATAGAGCATTTGCAGCATATGCACCGAGAGTATGGAATGCCCTGCCCCCTACAGTGAAAAACTGCAAAACAGTTGACTGCTTTAAAAAAACACCTAAAGACATATTTGTTCCGAGAACACTATCTGCGTAAGCGCCATGAGCAGACACTGTCTGATATAGCGCTATAGAAGTTTATTATTATTATTATTATT